>CAMXCT020004265.1:0-41770 GCA_947184155.2 Cladocopium goreaui | reverse complement strand
TACATAATCATACATAATCATACATAATCATACATAATCATACAGAATCATACACAATCATACACAATCATACACAATCATACATAATCATACATAATCATACATAATCATACATAATCATACATAATCATACATAATCATACATACATACATACATACATACTTACATACTTACATACTTACATACTTACATACTTACATACTTACATACTTACATGCTTACATGCTTACATGCTTACATGCTTACATACTTACATACTTACATACTTACATACTTACATACTTACTTGCATACATACATACTTGCTTACATACATACTTGCTTACATACATACATACATACAGACATACAGACATACAGACATACAGACATACAGACATACAGACATACAGACATACAGACATACAGACATACAGACATACAAACATACAAACATACAAACATACAAACATACAAACATACAAACATACAAACGTACAAACATACAAACATACAAACATACAAACATACAAACATACATACATACATACTTACATACATACATACATACATTTACACGTGTATATATATATGCATATACAATATATTGCTCAACACTTATATTTCACGTGTATATCACACTCGTATTACATCAAATATGAGAAGGATACATGGCAATGATGTCCAATGATTGCACATTGCTTGCAAAAATTGCCAAGCACTTTGTTTCGAAGTCTGAAGAAGTTTGAACATTTTTTTGTTTCTGCATGCCGTTGCTTCTCCAAGCTCTTCCAGCTCGAAGCTCAAGGCTGAAATTTGGCATTGTTCTTCCAGCCTGCTGGATGGTCCGAAAGCGACTTATGACACGAACGGACGTGTTTTCTCATGGCTCCCTGACATTTGGATACATTTGGACTGTTCATGAAAGCTACATCTATACCTGCAAGTTCTTAACACACACATCGAAAAAGGAGTCTTTTGACAGTAAGGGTTTAAACGTCGTATGTTGTCATGAACAGTCAGAGTCATTAGCAGACATGAAAACCGCGCTGACCCGGCACAAATATGCGAGACCTGGACTTCAGCTGACGTTAAAGTGAAGGACTTGTTCTAATGTTCTGACTTTGGATCGACTCGGATTGTTCATGTTACGTTACCTGCTGTATCCTGTTGTATCCTGTTGCCGTTATGACTTCATTGCATTGGGATTTGGTCACGACAAACTTGGCTCGGCTCTTCGGCTCTTTGGCTCTTCGGCTCTTTGGCTCTTCGGCTCTTCGGCTCAACTCCAGCTGGAAAGATGGAGCTTTGGATGTCGCAGGTGCATTTGGTGCATTTCTTTTGTCATTTTCGTAATTTTCGTCATTTTTGTGTTTTGCTTTAGATTTGCTTTAGATTTTTTTGAAATTGTGATCTCGCACACTCGCACATTGTGGCATCAGTTCTCTTTTGCACGTCGTTATTTTCCATTTCTTGGGATCCTTTACTTTTTTTGGCACCGTTTTTTGAAAATAATCTCTCTCATATCTGTGTCACGTTTGCTTCAGGTCTCCTATCTGCCAGGCTATGGGCTGTGGTGCAAGCCTTGGTACTGTGCAGCCCTTAGCAGCCGAAACACATTTGAGAGCAATTGCTTCAATATATGTAAGCTATATATATATGCTTTAAGCTATATGCTTCTTCATTTAAATCAATTGGATCACTTGGATTCATTTGGCGCTCGTCTCGATTTCGCCTCAAAGCTGCGATCAAAGGAGGAGATCACCATTGGAGTCACCCATCAGAGGCGAAAGGTGCGGGCTTAGGAGACATCCCACCTTCGCCGAAGGCAGTTGCAAGACATGCGAGATGAAAAAAAGATGGAGTAAAGGTGAAAGTAAAGGTGAAAGATAGAAACAGAGAAAGTGCTCTGAAGAATGGATACACCTTTTTCACAGGGACAACAGAGATGAAAGAGTTGCAGAGTTGCGGTAGCAAGAAAGGAGAGTGAAACTCCATCCCCACATGCATCAACATGCATCAGCTCATTGGTTTTATATATATATATATACATATTTCTTTTTTGGATCTTTGGCACATTTAGTACTTCTCAGAGATGTACTGAACAACTGGCAGGGCAGGAAGAGCCAAGTGCAGGCCGAAAATGCCAACAAAGAGTATCAGGACTGGCGTAACTGGCGTAACTGGTTTGATTTACAGTGTCCAACTTGTCCAACTAGTCCAATTTTGCAGAGCTAAAGGCTTTTGCACTGAAAATCGAGGACAAAATTGAGTTCTTACTGAGTGTGCCTCTATTCCAGCGGCTTCCGCAGGCCAGTTCGGGCAAACAGACATTTCGAGCAAAGTTTTACGGGCAGAAAAAAAGAGGAAATCAAAAGACCATGGACAACTTGGACAACTTGGACAACTCTATTTAATTCTGAAGATATGGGTTCGCATGATAGGCATGAACCTGTTGAAAGCATTTGGTGTGACAATGAAAAAGGCACCAAAATGATCCAAATTGTGTTTGATTGTCGAGGGCTGACAGTTGATTGTGATGGACCTCGAACTGTGGAGTTTTAGTTTTTTGACCTTTTGAAATGTCTTGAAATTTCTTTTTTTTAGTCCGAGAATGATGTCGCAAGAGCTGCAAGAGTAAGCCCCCGTTCCGAACGAACGAAGATGTTATCCTGAGCAGTACATGCAGCGGTTTAAGGCTCTGCCGTGGTACAGCTACATAAAACCATAAGACTCAATGTCAAAATTAATCTGTTGGAATCAACAAAATGAATTGCACGATGCTCAAATATGTTATCGTACGAGAACTAAGACATGCAGCTGATTTCCCCAGAAGAAACCACATTTTCTTCAACCTCTCTCCTGACCTGTCCTCGATACTTACCAGTGCTTTGAGTGCTTTGATTTCTTTTTTAAAGAAATGATAGGGAAAATATGGGAAAATGTTTGAAATCTCCCGAAACAGTTTGATTTCTTTTCCACTCTGAATAGTGTTGAACCTGGTTGAACCTGAATGCAGGACGAACATCCTGTAGTGGCTTCGGTTTGCGAAAGCTGCCGATTCGGGCGCAACGATGTCATCATCAGGTCATGCAGGGCTGCATCCATGGCCGTGTGAGGTGAATTGAAGTGACATCTACAAATCATCAAAAGGCTTTGTATCACCCGTATAAAATCCACGTTGGTGCAACATTCCGTACAAGCTCTGAACAAAAACCAGTTACAAGAGTAAAGTAATTTCATCTTACAAAAACCAACGTATCATAGTGCAGAGCAAAGAAAGCCTAGCGGCCTAGCTGCCTAGCTGCCTAGCTCCTGAGGCAAGGTGCGCGTGGAGAGGAGTTCTTTGTCATCCAGACTGGGGCAGCAGATGTCTTCGTTGATTGCTGAGTATCTGGCATTTTTTCATATCTTTTTACCTCCCAACCTGAGCAACCCGCGGTCGCAAGACTTAAAACTTCATAATACTTCACCTTTCTAACATTTTCTAACTGATTCCAATCTCGATTCCTTCACTTGTTTCGAGGTGAAAAAGACCAATGGGCAGCGTGACAAGATTGCAACTCTGAGGGTGGGACCCCGAGACAGTCCCGAGACACTAAAAAAAATCATTAAATTCATTGAATTCATTGAAGCTTTACAGCTATTTACAACCCAACTGGGTGACTGTGCAGAAAGACAGCAATATGGAAGGCAGGAGATCACTTCGGCGAAGGTGCCCTATTGCGAGGCCCGATTGGAAACAAAGGACTGAAGTACAACACCTTTTCATTGTATCAAACGAAGGTGCAAATAACAAGTCTAGGTACTGCTCTGCGTATAGCAAAATCACACGCAAAGTCATTGTGCAGTTAAGTTTGATTTGTGGCTCTTGCACACAGCACAGGTGTCCTTCTTTCGTGGATAATCCACATGCTCACAGCTCCAAGTCTTTGATAATCTTTGCATCGCTAGACATCTCTAGACACCTCTAGAACTTGAATTCCTATGAGGGCTGTTTAATCCCTGGTTTAATCCCTGGTTTAATCTGTTTGTTTGCGGCCTTGAAATCATGAAAATCCCCAGTTTGGCTCAGACGAACCGCGAGCAGCCACCATTGTTGCAGCGCACCGACCTCGTTTGACCACCTGACATCTACAGCCCCAGCAATCTGTCGAATCACTGCTAAGAGGCTTGCTTTGCCGACAAGAAATCATTGAATATGACAATGATGTCCTGATATCTCAGAGAACATTCCGACACATTCCTATGTCCTATGTGTGACTGTTGTGAGGAGTGAAGTGCAGTCTCTGAAGATCACACGATCTGACTTCCAGGATTGGGCATTGATCACGTTGTTCACGTTGAAACATGAAATTGCTGTATTTTGAAACGGAGCGGACTTGTATCCGCTTGGAGTCAGTTCTTGTTGTTTATCAGTTCTTGCGGGTCATCATACGAGTACTGTCTGTTTGGTTCTCTTGAGAGTCACGTTTCCAGCGTTTCCAGCGTTTCGTTGGGTTCGTTCTTGTCATTTCTTGCGTTGTGCAGTGATTGCGCAGTCCCTTGGCCTGCACAAGAAGCTGAAGTTTGGCCGTCGAGCTGCTGTCAGTGGCAGCAAAGAGAAGTTGAACAAAGCCAAGGACAGATAGAATATTTGTTAGATTCGTTAGAACATTCGTTGGAACAGGTCAGCTTATTTTGGTGATGGTGCAAGTTGTCAGTCCAGACTGAACTCAGTGCTGAAGACTCCGCAGAGCAGGAACCTGTGGCGAAGACCGAGGTTGAAGCAAAGCTTATAGCTGAGGTGCCAAGTCAATCCAAGTCAATCAGAGTCCCTCCAAGTCATGAGTGAATCCAAGTCACAAGGACGAAGAGGAAAGATGAGCAAAGTATACTTTGAATATCTTTGAAGTTTGAATTAAGTTGAACACTGAAAGTTTGTTCTAACTTCTGACTGGAGATGAACTATGAACTTGCAATGGGTGTCGAATAGGGTGTTTTTCATAGACTCGAGTGAACTCGAGTGGACTCATCGGCAAGGCGCTGAGGACCAATGAGAACCTCTGGGTTTTCCAGAACTTGGAGGAAAAGATCCCAGAGCTCACTGCAGTGATGTGGAAGGACATGCAGTGTCCATGCAGTGTCCATTCTGTGAGTTTCTTGCTGACGCCGCCCAGAATTTCCTGAGCTCTCACTCAGAAGGTTTGTTTATTTTCAATGAATGGGGCAAGAAGGAGCAAATGTTCCCTGTGAAGAATTCCTGTTCCTTTAGTGTTTGCACGGCCCTTGCAGGAGTTCGTCAAGGCTGGGAAGAAGCTCATCACTGAAGGTGATTTGGAGGCTGAATTCAGAGCGCAGTGCACTCCACAACCGAATGGATCTGAATGGATAGCCACACAAAACCATGGTACGCCTGGTACGCGACCAGGCTGACTACTTTTACATTGTGCAAGAGGGCAAATTCGAAATTTCCGTGCGTGAGGAAGGGTCAGCTGCGGAAAGTGTGTTTGCTTTGCTGCTTTCCATTGCTTTCCGCTTTGGCATTTTGAATCAAATGTTTGCTGAACAAGTTGAGCTGTCCAGGATACTAGGATACACTATGATACACTTACCTGTGCCATCCTGTGCCAATGTCATGGTTCGAAGATGTTCGAAGATTCTTGAATTTCCTTGTGGCAACAGGATAGGTTACAGGGGACGACGGTCATGAAGGGCCCAACAAACTCTGTCGTGCAGAGCTCATTGTCTTGGAGCGGACGTGACAACTGAAAACCCATGCGACATCATGCAATTATATCATCCACATTGAAACACTTTGATGACGTTTTTGTATGTTTTTGTGCTATATTAGGCTATATTTCATTATGTTCACTGTGCATCTCTTGTGAGACTCTGAGTGCTCTGAGGTTGTCGGTCACTCCAAAAAAGGCGAGGCTTGAGCTCACTTTTGATGAGCTGATTTTGACGGCTCTGGGACTAGTGACATCTAGTGACTAGACATGCGACATTCGAGAAATAGTTTCTGTATGTTTCTGTGCTTAACTGAGTACAGGTGGAAAACTGAACCATTTGAAATGCCTCCAGTGACCCAATTGACCCAAGTGATTCAAGTGACTCAAGTGACTGTGAAATTTGAGATGGTCAGATGATGTCAGATGTCCGCAGTTCCTTTGGACCCAAGCGTGTGTAGAGTTGAAGGCCGTGCCATGGCTGAACCAAGCGCCAAGAAAGCCCGAAGCGAATTCTTCCCTTCGATCTCCAAGATCCAATTTGAGGGGCCGCAGAGCATCAATCCATTGGCCTTCAAATATTACCAACCGGATGAGGTCATCATGGGAAAGAAGATGAGGTGTGCACACGCCGTGCATGCCGCACAGTTCAACGTCCCAAGACTCTTTCTGCCTTGTATGAAAGCAATTACATTGTTTAAGGACTATAAAGATACCATTGCTACCACATGAGCCATTTTGATACCTTTTTACTGGTTACCTGTTCAGTTCGTCTCAGTCTTCAAAGTAACTTTTCTCAAAGTGTGACCTCAACATGATGGAAAGACGATCTCAAGATGCTTAAAAGTTGAGCAAATAACAATCAGCCGCTCAAGTCTAGGAGTCTCATGTTTCTTATGCTTCTTGGAAAAATGGGCTCCAAAGACAATAGCACCACATAGCACCGATTCTCATTACAGAACGTGGAGATCTTGTCATGTCATTCCTCATTGAGTCATCATGAATCATGACACTTAAATTATTTGATTGTTTGATGCGTACATGTTGGAGTTTTACACACTGCATGTTGTGCACATGCCAGGGATTGGTGCAGATTTGCGGTGAGCTGGTGGCATACTTTCAACGGCCAGATGGGCACAGACCCATTCAGCAATGTCAAAACCCATTTGAGACCCTGGGATGTGGACGGGTCGATGGACACTTTCCTCACCAGGGTGGATGTGGCCTTCGAGTTCTTCACAAAGCATCTTGAAGCTTTAAACTCGAGCTGAATCGAGCTGAATATGCTCAATGAACCTCTGTGAAGATGTACACTGAATCACTGCATGCTGACTTTACCCAATGTGTATACTACAAGTATCTCATGTTCACATCTCGTATTTGGTACTTGCTTGTGTCATCTTTGTTTCATTTTCTCTCGTACTCTTGACTCATCTTTGATCACTGCCTGAGCTCCCACTTCGGCTGTCTTCATGCCGCCATGCCTTGCCATGCCCTGCCATGCCCTGCCATGCCCTGCCATGCCTTGCCATGCCTTGCCATGCCTTGCCATGCCTTGCCATGCCTTGCCATGCCTTGCCATGCCTTGCCATGCCTTGCCATGCCTTGCCATGCCTTGCCATGCCTTGCCATGCCTTGCCATGCCTTGCCATGCCTTGCCATGCCTTGCCATGCCTTGCCATGCCTTGCCATGCCTTGCCATGCCTTGCCATGCCTTGCCATGCCTTGCCATGCCTTGCCATGCCTTGCCATGCCTTGCCGTAAGGCTTGGCGTAGACTACTACTGCTTCCACGACGTTGATGTGGCACCTCAAGGGTCCAGCCTCCAAGAATTCCAATCCAATCTGGACGTCATCTCAGACAAGCTGTTGTCCAAGCAGAAGGAGACTGGCGTGAAATTGTGCCTTGAAAGCAATTTCGACTTTTAACTTAGAGCTTGAAAGGCTCAGGTTTTTTGAGCGAAGGATTGAGATTTGGGCTACTCAGTGTTCTTCGTGGATGTGGAGCTCAAACATTTGGATTTTGGAAACGATTCTTGGGAGATCTCGGAAGTTGAGTGAGGTTGTGGGCGACTCAGAATCTCTTCTCGCATCCTCGATACAAAGATGGAGCCGCCACCTCCCCAAATTTTGACTCTTTTGCGTATGGATGTGTGGCTTGGCTTGAAAAAATAACTGTGGAGCTATGCTTCTCAGTGTTCAAACACTTAGCCGACTTAGCCTAAACTGCCTGCCCCACCTGTTGATCAGAATTTCAGCCAGAAGCAGGCAGGAAGCTTTGATTTCGGAGGGCCGTTGATTTCTATTGATTTCTTATACTTTTTTTGACAAGTTGTAGGTTTATTTTCGGGGGTTCCTGTGTGTTTCTGCTTCTTTGTTTTACTGCCTCGCTGCTTCTTTGGTTTCCCTGCTTTTCAAGCTTCTCTGTTTTTCCTGTTCTTCTGTTTTTCTTTGCTTTTCTCCCTTGTTTGCTTTCTTCGTTCTTTTTTCGCTTTCTCTGCTTTTCTCCTTATTTGCTCGCTTTCTTTTATTCTCCTTTTGCTTCTTTTTGCTTTTCTGTAATTGTTACTTCTCTTTGCTTGTTTACTTTCTTTGTTTTTTTTTGCATCTCTCTGATGTTTTTTTGGGGGCTTTCTCTTTTGATTTCTCTGCCTTTTCGGGTTTCTATGCTGTTTCGTCGCTTTGCTGGTTTGCTGCTTTCTTCCTTCTGTGGTTTCCATTTTTTTTCTGCTTTTGTGTTTTCATTTCCTGCTGTTTCTTTTCTTTGCTTCTATGCTCTCATGGTTCCCTTGCATTTGCTGGTTTCTGCTGTGTTGTTTCTCTTCAGCATCTCTTCGTTTTCCTGCTTCTCTGTTTTTCCGTTTTATCACAACTGCAACTTAGTTACACTTAATTACAACAATTACAATTGTAATTACAACAAGAGCAACGAGAACAAGTACAAGCGCAAGAATGACAAGAACGGCAGCAAGAACCGCAACAAGAACAACAACGCTTGGACGCTGCTGGGTGGTGTCGCAGTTCGGCAGCCCTTTCCCCAACTTGAGAAGAGCACAGTATTGGTGAGTGGCTCACTTCTTTTCTCGTGTACATGATGTTATGATAGTGGTTCAGGCGTTTAGACAGTGGGTCTCAGAGTGAGCTATTTCATGCTATTTCTACAACCTTTGTAATTTTCCGATGGGTCTATGTCCATCTTTGTTCTAGATCTCCCAACTCACATCACGATGCAAGTCTGAAATCTTGAACCTGCTTGTGTTTTGTCCCGTCAAGTCATGGATCGTTGTAGATCCAATCATTGCCCTCAGCAAATCCAGAAGATTTTTTTGGCCGCGTCCAATTCCTCAAGCTCTCCAAACTTCAAGTAGCGTCGCATCAAGTACGTGTTCAAGTGCAAGTTAACTTGAAGTAGCGTAGCATTGAGCGCGTGGCAAATGCACGTTCTTAATCCACGGGTAACAATTCATTTAGTTTTTTATTTTAATCTTTTTTATTTGTCCCTCTCCTGTGCTGTTCTGCTTTTCTTGCTTTTCTGCTTCGCTGCTTTGCGCTTCTTGGCTTTTTTGTGTGTTTCTGCTTTAAGGCGTCTTTGCTTCTCGGCTTTTTTCTTTCTTCTTGTTGCTTTTCGGTTTCCCTGCTTTTAGTTTTTTCGCTTTATCTGCCTTTCTGTTCTTCTGCTTTGTTACAAGATTTACAATACAAGCACAACTACAGCTACAACAAGAACAGCAAGAACGAGAGCCACAAGAACAGCAAGAACAACAAGAACGAGAGCAACGAGAACAACATGAAGAACAAACACAACAAGAACAGCAAAAACAACAAGAAAGAAGGGCAACAAGAACAACAAGAATAACAAAAGCAACAAGAACAATAAGACCGAGAGCAACAAGAACAGCAAAAAGAAGAACAACAACAAGAACAGCTAAAACAACAAGAAAGAAGGGCAACAAGAACAACAAGAAAAACAAGAATAACAAAAACAACAAGAACAGCAATAACAATAAGACCGAGAGCAACAAGAACAGCAAGAAGAAGAACAACAACAAGAACAGCAAAAACAACAAGAAAGAAAGGCAACAAGAACAACAATAACAACAAAAACAACAAGAACAACAGGAGCGAGAGCAACAACAACAGCAAGAAGAAGAACAACAACAAGAACAGCAAAAACAACAAGAAAGAAGGGCAACAAGAACAACAAGAATAACAAAAACAACAAGAACAGGCAGAACAATAAGACCGAGAGCAACAAGAACAGCAAGAAGAAGAACAACAACAAGAACAGCAAAAACAACAAGAAAGAAGGGCAACAAGAACAACAAGAATAACAAAAACAACAAGAACAGCAAGAACAATAAGTCCGAGAGCAACAAGAACAGCAAGAAGAAGAACAACAACAAGAGTAACAGCAAGAACAACAGGAGCGAGAGCAACAACAACAGCAAGAAGAAGAACAACAACAAGAACAGCAAAAACAACAAGAAAGAAGGGCAACAAGAACAACAAGAATAACAAAAACAACAAGAACAGCAAGAACAATAAGACCGAGAGCAACAAGAACAGCAAGAAGAAGAACAACAACAAGAACAGCAAAAACAACAAGAACGAAGGGCAACAAGAACAACAATAATAACAAGAACAACAAGAACAACAAGAACAATAACACCGAGAGCAACAAGAACAGCAAGAAGAAGAACAACAACAAGAACAGCAAAAACAACAAGAAAGAAGGGCAACAAGAACAACAAGAAAAACAAGAATAACAAAAACAACAAGAACAGCAAGAACAATAAGACCGAGAGCAACAAGAACAGCAAGAAGAAGAACAACAACAAGAACAGCAAAAATAACAAGAAAGAAGGGCAACAAGAACAACAAGAATAACAAAAACAACAAGAACAGCAAGAACAATAAGACCGAGAGCAACAAAAACAGCAAGAAGAAGAACAACAACAAGAACAGCAAAAACAACAAGAAAGAAGGGCACCAAGAACAACAAGAATAACAAAAACAACAAGAACAGCAAGAACAATAAGACCAAGAGCAACAAGAACAGCAAGAAGAAGAACAACAACAAGAACAGCAAGAACAATAAGAAAGAAGGGCAACAAGAACAACAAGAATAACAAAAACAACAAGAACAGCAAGAACAACAGGAGCGAGAGCAACAAGAACAGCAAGAAGAAGAACAACAACAAGAACAGCAAAAACAACAAGAAAGAAGGGCAACAAGAGCAACAAGAATAACAAAAACGACAAGAACAGCAAGAACAATACGACCGAGAGCAACAAGAACAGCAAGAAGAAGAACAACAACAAGAACAAGCAAAAACAACAAGAAAGAAGGGCAACAAAGAACAAAAAGAACAGCAAGAACAATAAGACCGAGAGCAACAAGAACAGCAAGAAGAAGAACAACAACAAGAACAGCAAAAACAACAAGAAAGAAGGGCAACAAGAACAACAAGAATAACAAAAACAACAAGAACAGCAAGAACAATAAGACCGAGAGCAACAAGAACAGCAAGAAGAAGAACAACAACAAGAACAGCTAAAACAACAAGAAAGAAGGGCACCAAGAACAACAAGAATAACAAAAACAACAAGAACAGCAAGAACAATAAGACTGAGAGCAACAAGAACAGCAAGAAGAAGAACAACAACAAGAACAGCAAAAACAACAAGAAAGAAGGGCAACAAGAACAACAAGAATAACAAAAAACAACAAGAACAGCAAGAACAATTAGAAAGAAGGGCAACAAGAACAACAAGAATGACAAAAACACAACAAGAACAGCAAGAAGAAGAACAACAACAAGAACAGCAAAAACAACATGAAAGAAGGGCAACAAGAACAACAAGAATGACAAAAAACAACAAGAACAGCAAGAACAATAAGACCGAGAGCAACAAGAACAGCAAGAAGAAGAACAACAACAAGAACAGCAAAAACAGCAAGAAAGAAGGGCAACAAGAACAACAAGAATAACAAAAACAACAAGAACAGCAAGAACAATAAGACCGAGAGCAACAAGAACAGCAAGAATAAGAACAACAACAAGAACAGCAAAAACAACAAGAAAGAAGGGCAACAAGAACAACAAGAATAACAAAAACAACAACAACAACAGCAAGAACAATAAGACCGAGAGCAACAAGAACAGCAAGAAGAAGAAGAACAACAAGAATAACAGCAAGAACAACAGGGACGAGAGCAACAAGAACAGCAAGAAGAAGAACAATAACAAGAACAGCAAAAACAACAAGAAAGAAGGGCAACAAGAACAACAAGAATAACAAAAACAACAAGAACAGCAAGAACAATAAGACCGAGAGCAACAAGAACAGCAAGAAGAAGAACAACAACAAGAGTAACAGCAAGAACAACAGGAGCGAGAGCAACAACAACATCAAGAAGAAGAACAACAACAAGAACAGCAAACACAACAAGAAAGAAGGGCAACAAGAACAACAAGAATAACAAAAACAACAAGAACAACAAGAACAATAAGACCGAGAGCAACAAGAACAGCAAGAAGAAGAACAACAACATGAACAGCAAGAACAACAAGAAAGAAGGGCAACAAGAACAGCAAGAATAACAAAAACAACAAGAACAGCAAGAACAATAAGACCGAGAGCAACAAGAACAGCAAGAAGAAGAACAACAACAAGAGTAACAGCGAGAACAACAGGAGCGAGAGCAACAAGAACAGCAAGAAGAAGAACAACAACAAGAACAGCAAAAACAACAAGAAAGAAAGGCAACAAGAACAACAATAACAACAAAAACAACAAGAACAGCAAGAACAATAAGACCGAGAGCAACAAGAACAGCAAGAAGAAGAACAACAACAAGAACAGCAAGAACAACAAGAAAGAAGGGCAACAAGAACAACAAGAATGACAAAAACAACAACAGCAAGAACAATAAGACCGAGAGCAACAAGAACAGCAAGAAGAAGAACAACAACATGAACAGCAAGAACAACAAGAAAGAAGGGCAACAAGAACAACAAGAATAACAAAAACAACAAGAACAGCAAGAACAATAAGACCGAGAGCAACAAGAACAGCAAGAAGAAGAACAACAACAAGAACAGCAAAAACAACAAGAACGAAGGGCAACAAGAACAACAATAATAACAAGAACAACAAGAACAACAAGAACAATAACACCGAGAGCAACAAGAACAGCAAGAAGAAGAACAACAACAAGAACAGCAAAAACAACAAGAAAGAAGGGCAACAAGAACAACAAGAAAAACAAGAATAACAAAAACAACAAGAACAGCAAGAACAATAAGACCGAGAGCAACAAGAACAGCAAGAAGAAGAACAACAACAAGAACAGCAAAAACAACAAGAAAGAAGGGCAACAAGAACAACAAGAATAACAAAAACAACAAGAACAGCAAGAACAATAAGTCCGAGAGCAACAAGAACAGCAAGAAGAAGAACAACAACAAGAACAGCAAGAACAACAGGAGCGAGAGCAACAACAACAGCAAGAAGAAGAACAACAACAAGAACAACAAAAACAAAAAGACCGAGAGCAACAAGAACAGCAAGAAGAAGAACAACAACAAGAATAACAGCAAGAACAATAAGACCGAGAGCAGCAAGAACAGCAAGAACATCAAAAGCATCAACCACAAAGAAGGACCAAAACTACATAAAACTACAACTAAGTTGTCTCTGCGATCCATGGCCCATGTCTCGAGCTAAACTGGAAGGCTGAAACTTCACAATATTGTATATACTGTGCAAGATGGGAAGTTCGAAGTTCCATAGTACTGCACAAACTTTGCAACCTGGAAGGTTTAAGTTCGAAAAATACAGATACCATGTCCAAAATATTACAAATACCATGCGACATGAAAGGTTCTATTTCCAGATTTTGCCAATGCCATGCCGTACAAAGGGTTCCCCAAAACAGCCCCGGCCGCCAAAGTGGAAGCCAGTGCCCCAAAGCGCGGAAGCCACAGCCTGTCAGAGGCACAAACGGCCGCAAAACAACCCCCAAAGCGGGACGGCCAGGCGCCCCACAACCCACAGAGCAAGGCGGCATTGCGGCAGCACCAAGAGACCAGTCTCCAGAGAGCCACGCCAAGGGACCAGTCTAGTGGAAGTGCCGAAGGGACGGAAGGATGGGAAGGTACACTGGACACAGATAAGAATAGATAAGTAAGTTGATAGAGACAGTTAAGACGAAGCAAAAAATGATAGAAAAGTTGATAGAAAAGGTAGAGTCAGATGTGACAGAAAGTTGATAGAGAAGGCAAGGCCGATTTTTTTAGAATGAGACGGAGATGTCATAGGAAGTGACGGAGGAATGAAGAGGTGATAGAAAAGGTGAAGACAGATATGATAGGAGAGTTGATAGAGAAGTTGACACAGGTACGATAGAAAAAGACGGAAGTTAAACGTCATGGTCGGAGGATGACGGCGGAAGAGGAGAGGAGGAGGAGGGAGGAGGAAGAGGAGGAGGAGGAGGAGAGGAGCGACCCTACATAGCGATGTGGACGCACAACCCACAACCCACAACCAACTACAGATGATGGCAAATACAGTACCAGTGCAAAGCGGAAGATTCTAGCTCCAAAATGTTGCCAAGAGCATGGGAAACGCGCGCGTACAGAAAAAAAACAATTTCCGACCTTTAGCCTACCCCACACCAGCATAAACAACCATAACTGAAAACAAAAAAAACATTTTAACAAACGTCAATTGCAAAATGTTTAGAGCGTGGGAGGAGGGAACGATTCTTGGAACGGAGGAATGTTTTATATTGTGAAACTCACCCCGGCACAGACTTGGGAAACACGTTTGTATTCTGAGAGACAGTACGAAATGAACGTGAAAATTGCTACGGCGCAGAGTGTCTGAGCCAACAAGAACAACAAAAATAGGAAGAACAGTAAGAACAGCAAAAACCCTCCCATTTGTTTCTATTTTGCTTCGTGTTCCCATTAGTTCTTTCTCTGGTGTAAGAACATGAGAAAGGCTAAATTAGATGAGAGTGAACATGTTAACACATCAATGTTTCACAGTGATTCAAATATCATCTAAAGTGGAAGGTTCTCACAGGTTGTGCAGAATAGATGGTGCATATACCATGCAAAATTGAAGGTTGAATGTGACTTGGGTCACTTGCACCTGTGTTGTGCTTATCGCGTTGCGAGGCACAAACAAAGAAGATGCTGGATGTTGGGAAGAAATTGGATGCAGACACGCACGTCTTTTGGGGTGGCCGCGAGGGGTTTGCAACTGCTCTCAACACGAAGGTTCCTGTGATTTTTGGGTGAATTCCGATGTCATGATGTGGGCGTCATGGCCATGGCTTGTTTCTTGGGGAGGTGAGCTCGCTTTGTCACAGGTCAAGAGTGAACTTGACCACATGGCCACCTTTCTGAAGATGGCCGTGGCTTACAAAAAGAAGATCGGATTCAAGGCGCAATTCACCATTGAGCCCAAAGCTCGTGAGCCAACTGCGCATCAATACGACTACGATGCCCAAACGGTCATTGGTTTCTTGTATCAGTTGGAGCCTTATAGATTCGATGATTATTCAATTTCATTCAATTCTTGCATGTCACTTTCATGTATGAGTAGTACCCAGGCAAGCCGGAGGCAGAAATTTCAACAGGTAAGGGCTTATCAGGCAAAAACAATATAAGGAAGGTGCGTGCAGGATGTGTGCAAGACCGCCTATGCATTGAGAAAGCTTTCTCTTGAAATCTCTATCATCTCTTGCTCTTGACTCTTGACATCTCTTACTCCTGTCATCTGTTTCTCTCATGACACCTCGGTCCCTTTACATCTTTTTCTCTCCGTGCCTCCTGACTCCCAGAACTGGATCTCAGTGCCTCTTAAGCCTTTTGAGGATTTTAAGGATTTTAAGGATTTTAAGGGGAGTTTCAAAAGGATTTCAAGCGATGCACAGCGCCAAAAGGTGGAGACAAAACCCTGCCAAACAGCATGTCGACTGCGAATGAAAGTTGAAGTTGTGAAAATGCAGCTTTCCTTGTCCTTCAGACATGAAACTGGACGATCAAGAGGCTACTACATTCTACCTTTTCTGCCCTACTCTTCTCCACTCTTCTCTGCTCTTCTCTTCTTTACCCTTCGCTACTCTACTCTACTCTTCTCTACTTTTGTTCATTCCGTGCTACTCTTCTCCATTCTGCACTTCCCTGCTCTTCTCTCCTCTATTCTACACTTCCCTGCTCTATTCTACGCTTCCCTGCTCTTTTCTACTCTTTTCTGCTGTAGTCTGCTCTTCAGTCTTCTCTTCTTTTCTCCATTCTGCCCTTCTTAAATCTCCAAAACACGATTTCTCTCCAAAGCTTCCTTTGTTGACCTTGCACATGTTTGATTTCAACTAATTTCCATCCTGGTTTTGCCGCTTGCATTTTTTTCCTGGTGTCATGAAGCGCACAATACCTTTCTACACTGGGCGCAACGCTTGCACTGACAGCCCATGTTGGGTTTGCAGGGTGGCAACCGGCCCTGGTTTGATTTCAACCCTCGCAGCCTATCTTCATTCGAGAATCATTTTTTCTTCTTGCCTGGTGTTGGCATGTCGGCCTAGCATAAGGCATGGCCTGGAAAACGAGTTCAAAGTCAACATCGAGCCAAACCACACCACTTTGGCAGGTGCCATGAGCAGTTCAAAATCCACAAATTCAAGCTTTTATTGCCAGAATCACTTGCACAATGATTCAGTTCCACCCGAAAAAACACATTTTTTCGTGGAATCCTGGCACTTGTCTGGCACCACTGCCTTGAAGATGACCCCCATCTTCCTCACTGTTTTTATCACTGATCGTGGTGCATGTTTCAGTTTCCCAAGCTCTTGAGATTTGATCTTTTCAGGCCATGATTACGAGCATGATTTGCGAATGGCGTCTGCTCTGGGAATGTTGGGCCAGAGTCTCAGAGTGTGCAACACGAGAGACACCTGTAACGCTTGGACTGAGGGAAAAAACCTAGTCTAAGAACTGTTTAGAAGGTGGTCTGTGACTTTGAAGAACTCAGATAGGTTCCCAAAAAAGAACACTTGATCTTGACATGTAAATAATTATTGATTTTGATTGCAATTGAACTTTCTTGAATTTTATTGAAGTTGTTGAACTTCTGCCGATTGATCTGAACACATCAAAGGATCCATCGATTGCAATGCTGGACAGCCCT
The DNA here is from genome assembly GCA_947184155.2 of Cladocopium goreaui. Classification (NCBI taxonomy): domain Eukaryota; class Dinophyceae; order Suessiales; family Symbiodiniaceae; genus Cladocopium; species Cladocopium goreaui. Next base: position 24,881 of record CAMXCT020004265.1, on the reverse strand, counting down.
ACCTGGGATGGGACACTGACGAGTTCCCTTCAGATCCCAGGAGAGACAGGGTCGATACAGGGTCGATACAGGGTTTATCCTGGAAGAGGCAGACGGAAATGTGAAGCCAACACAAGCAGACGGTACTGGTGTGAGAAGCATGGATTAGTTATGATCAGTTGCATTGATATGTACAACCATTACAACCTGTATCCACCTGTATCCACCTGTTACAACCTGTTACAACCTGTTACAACCTGTTACAACCTGTTGCGAGTACACTGCCAACTGCAAACCATACAGCTTCAGTGGAAGCAGACTCCACAGTGGAAGCAGGTCAGTGGGAATGTTAGGATCTGTCTGATGGATCTGACATTGTGTCCTGTCCTGCAAAAAACTGATGCTCTCTGTTACGCTCTCCGTACAATGATGTTCTGTCTATGCTCTCTGTTAATCTGTGAAGGAAGTGCTTACTCTCGATGCTCATCGTGGTGGAACAGGGCGGCATCGCACCCGGGGGCAACAACTTCGATTGCAAGCTCAGACGAGAGAGCACTGACATCGAGGACGGAGTAGCTCCAATAGTGCTTTGACGAAGTGCGTTCTCGGAGGTGTCCCAAGTTTCTCCATTTGGTCAAAGTGTTGGCAAAAACTAAGAGGGACCTGAGATGTTCAAGCCTTCAAGCCTTCACTGCAGTCTGGTGGTGTCGCTCTCTGGCCCATTTAGAGCTCGTTTTTCTGAAAATGCGCCCTGTCCGCTGTGCCAGGACATGTTCATCGCTCACATTGGCGGTATGGACTGCTTGGCCAGAGGCCTCATTGGTGCCTGCAAATTGGTCCAGGAGGGCCTCATGAAGAAAGCCTTGGAAGCAAGGTGCGCATATCAAACAATTAGCATTCAAACAATATCACAGGCATCTCACGCCATGCTGAATGCTGCACATGCCATCAGCTTATGCTAATGGGGCCATCTCGGCCGTTGGGTGAAACGGTGAATCCCTGAGGTATTCGTCCTGGTCGACCACGGCGTTGGCCAAGAAGGTCGAGGACGGCAAGGCATCCCTCGAGGAGATCGAGGCCTACGCCTTGAAGACCTCCGAGCCCAAGACCTCCAGCGGCAAGCAGGACGGAGCCACTTTCCTTTAACAGACCCTTACGACATCTTACGACCCTTACATTTCAGCTGCACAGGAAACGAAACTGGAAAACCAAAAACCCCAGTAACCCTGTTCTACCAAATCGCATTGGAGTTTTGAAAATCAGCCAGTTGGTCTTCGCTTCAGCTGGTGGCTACTGGCTAATGATTTCAAAAACAAGGCATTCTCTCGCATTTACTGCATTCACAGCACCATTTCATGTGATTGTCTCATTTTGATCATTGTCAATGATCTTGAAATATGCCGACTGGATGCATTGGGGTGAACATGTTTGAACAGGAGTATTTGGAGCAGCTCATCAATCGGTACATTTGAAGCGAGACTGCGTACTCTTGAGACATTTGAGTTTCATGAAAAATATGAAAACAGATCATCACAGATCATTATTCAGTTCTCAGTGAGCTGAGCGAGAAAGAAGCCATTGTTTTGCCGAACGAAGATGCACTGTGAGAAAACTAGTGATGGCAGACTTGCAGTTGCAGTTTTAAGCAGTTTGCGTTCACAGCTGACAGCTTCAAGAGCAGTTCAACAGGCAGTTCATAAACAGCCCAAGTTCTTTTCATTTTTCCCCGAAAGAACGCGTTCACAAGCCACGAAGGCCAAAGTTTCGGTGAGGTCGCATTGCCAGCCCTGCATGATTTTGGTGCCATTTCCTTCTGGAAGTGCAAATGCTGCTACATTTGAATACATTTGATGTTTGACTTCATGTGCCTATACCATCCTATCCTTTTGCAGATTGATCCGTAAGAAAAACAATAAGAGATGTACAAGAGGTCGATATGGACCATGATATGAACCATAATTATGAAACATATGATGCATATGTTTTGTTCCCCACCTGCAGGTGAGGGTTGTTAGATTTTATGTCAGTTGCCTCCTCCTGCCTCCTCCTGACTCCTGCCTCGTCCTCCTCCTCCTCCTCCTCCTCTCCTCCTCGTCCTCCTCGTCCTCCTTGTCATCCTTGTCGTCCTTGTCGTCCTCGTCGTCCTCGTCGTCCTCGTCGTCCTCGTCGTCCTCGTCCAACTGCGACCCGCGATCCACAGTGTTCTCTGCCGGACCTCAACCACGACCATCCACGCCCAGTGTTCCCTGCCGGACCTCAACCACGACCATCCACGCCCAGTGTTCCCTGCCGGACCTCAACCACGACCATCCCCGCCCAGTGTTCCCTGCCGGACCTCAACCACGCCCAGTGTTCCCTGCCGGACCTCAACCGCGAGTATCCACGCCAAAAGATATGCCACATAGAGTGCCAGAAGATATGCCAGATAGAATGTTAGAAGATATGCCAGATAGAATGCCAGAAGGTATGCCAGATAGAATGCCAGATAGAATGTCAGCTAGAATGCCAGAAGATATGCCAGATAAAGTGCCAGAATGTTTGCCAGATAGAATGCCAGCAGATTTGCCAGATAATATGCCAGAAGATATGCTAGATAGAATGCCAGATGGAATGCAAGAAAGTTTGCCAGATAATATGCCAGAAGATATGCCAGATGGAATGCCAGAAGATATGCCAGAACATATGCCAGAATGCCAGAAGATATGCCAGAACATCTGCCAGAAGATATGCCAGAACATCTGCCAGAAGATATGCCAGGTAGAATGCCAGAAGATATGCCAGATAGAATGCCAGAAAATATGTCAGATAGAATGCCAGAAGATTTGCCAGTAACAAAATGTATAAATGTCATGGTGGGGATCACACGAAGTAAAGTAATTTGGTTTTTCTTCGAATCTGGTCATGACTGCCGTGAACCGACACCTTGCTGTTTCAACGTTGGCATTTTAGGTTGTACTGCTCCCCGCGAGCAGCTACTGTGAGAGCGTTGCGCTTAAGACGTTTCAAACTTTAGCACAAACCGTAGCACAAGATGTGGGACAAGGGTCTGAAGTTCACTTGGCACAGCGCATGAATATGTGAACAATGAACGCTTTGTGAGTCTATTTCTTCCGTGATTTCTGAAGGCTCTGATAAACGCAGTAGTTTGGGTCTGCCTGGCCGGAAATGTTTGCGCCATTGCGAGAGCAGTATGCTTTAAGAACATCTGCCAAGCAGTATGCAGAACATGCAGCAATACGCTCAGAACATGCTCTTGACATCGGGGCGAAAGTGTACCAGGTCATCGACCGACAGCAGTTCAAGAACATCCTTTTGAAGGCCGACGCACTGCAGTGCGCAGTGCTAATGGACACATCGATTTCAACGAGACACTGCGCCGTTTTTAACATTAAGAAAGGATCATTTAATAAATGCAATACCTGTAATATGCATTATATATATATTAATATAGTTCAAATTCTTTCACTGTATTTCAGTTTGGGAGAATATATTTCACACTATTTCCAGGGAGGTGGGGTTTGGCCAGGCATCTGACGTCAAGATCGAAGAGTATCGAGGCCATCTACTTCCAGGGACATAAGGATATGTTCAGTTTATGTGTGTATATATATCATATAATGTATGTAATATAATATAATATAACACATTTATAATTCCATGTCCCGTGTTCCCATCATCCCAATGGTAAAGCCCCCAATTTGTATCATTTTGGAGCCACAACCTCCTAGTCCCTAGGCTCTTTTTGCACTCTAAACCAATCTAGCTCTGTACTGCCTACCGAACTACCGTTCCTCTACCAATATTCTATGTATACAAATCTATACAATATACATACCCTGCACAATACATATCACCCACCTATATAGTACTCTCTACAACTACAAAAGAAGTATATGTATATTTTTTCACCGATACCTACATATGTCGCTATATGCCTGTATATTCTCTACACAATAGACTATATACCGTATCTATAGGTAGCTATGCTATCAGCTACGTGTAACCTCTACAGCTTGTAGACTGACTATATACTACGAATCACCCACTCACCCTTCCCAAAGACCACGAAGGGGAGTGCTATTACCTATATATATATATCCTATATCATGTATGCGTTCGCTATAGATTTACTGTATACTTCCTATAAACAAGATATCACCCCCATTTGTTTGCACGCATTTTTCTTATCACTGAGCAGAAAGTGGGTCCTTGACGTGGGACTGACAGTTGCTGAGAGTGCCACAATTGGTGAGTTCAGCCTTACGCTGGTTTGCCTTGCAATCTGCTAGGATACTTGGACACAGTGCCGTTGCTGCCTGGCTCTTGTTGGAAAGCTCTTGGCGGCGCATGTCATAAGAATCTCCACTCCCTGTGGTACATTTTTTGGGTCTTCCGAGGTCAGCTCTTCTAAAGGAAGAGAGGAATGAACTGGCAAAGGCTCTCACAGTTTCTGCATTTACAAGCTTTTGTGTTTCGTATTGACGCTTTCCTGACCGATGAGAATACTGTTTGGACCTTGGCATCTTGCCCTGCTCCCCAGGCGCTCATCGAGATGGTCTTCACACAAGGTCTACATTTCGGGCTTTTGCTGAGTGTTTAAGAGCTCAGTGAGTTCAATGAGTTGACTTCAATGTTTAAGTGCCCAAGAAAGAAAGGGCAAGCTGGGTAAGTCGGGTAAGTCGGGCAAGTCCGGGAGGCATCCAGGGTGGTCAAGCCGGGGCATCTTCGGCAGACTTTGGCAGGAGAGAATATCATCGTCCAAGGAGAGACCGGCAACACCTTCTACATCATGTTCTCAGGGACAGTCGATGTCTTCAAGGAGCAGAGTCGCACCTTTGTATTGGGTGACAAGAGGGTAAAAGAATTAACGATGCCAAGAACTTAGGAAAGATGCTGAGCTGTGCTAAGTTGCTTTTAGAAGTTCCTCATAGTGGAAAAAGGAGATAAGAGAAATGAAGGTGCAAGCAATCACAACATTTGAAAGGAAAACGGGTAGAAGGGCGTCCACAAAACAATGGCCATAGTGGTATCATTTAGACATTTTTAGACATTTAGAATTCATTTCGTATCATAGCACTGTACTTATCTGTACTCATCTGTACTCTACGTACTCTACGTTCGTGTGTAGGTTCGGGGCGACCACGAACAAATCACAAAGCACTGCCAGACGCCAGGAGGACCAGCTGGTGGCCACCCTGGAGGTCAGGGCGACTTTGTACCTGACACAACTTTACGACACTTTACGACACTTAACAAAAGTACTGTGCTGGTCGGTTTGGTCCGATTTGGTCCGATTTGGTCCGATTTGGTCCGATTTGGTCCGATTTGGTCCGATTTGGTCCGATTTGGTCCGATTTGGTCCGATTTGGTCCATCTGGTCTCTTTGTTTTCAAGAGGCTGCAAGTCTTGCACTGTGTTCAGCCTTTGCCTATCTATACCACAGCTTGTCTGCCCTATCAAGGCAAGTGTCAACCGCAAAACTACCCAGGACACAGTGAAAGCTGGCTTCATTTTGCTTCTGCTGCCTCTTGTTGAAGCATGTTGATAAACTTGAACACCTTTCGATTCAGTACTTTGGAGAGTTTGCTTTGACGCAAGCTCAGCACAGCTCTAGTAAGAGAATGTGGATGCAAGTCACAAGCAGATACAAAGACGAGTTAAAGACAAGGCAATGGCAAGGCAACTGCTTCAAACACAAACAGAAAAGATCGATAGAGGTCAGGCGCATTGAAGATGCTTTGAGCATAGGGAGGAAAACAATTCCATTTTGTCCACCTTGCATTCCTCTTGTCACTCCGGACAAGGTTGGAAGATGAGAGCCGAACTGCAACTGTCCAGGCAGGATCACGCTGGCCAGTTGATTTTGGAAAGGGGAAAGCACGGCAGCACAAGAAGGGGCTGTTAGCAGTATGTTTTTTGAGCTTGTTCAACAAGTGCATGTGTTCGAATTTATGTGCAGTTCTACCCCAACAGTCCTCCACCTGCAAGCCCTAGTGGACTCCTCTCCTCAAAACCACAGTTTTCACATGAACCTGCAGCAGACATCAATATGTGTTGAAAGTTTGTCAAACAGTTTTTCCTTGCTAAGTTTGCTCCACAGAACCCCCCACACAAACCGCATCCAGATTTACACAGATCCACACACAGACCTGCTCCACATCCCCTGCCAGAAAAATGTCCGAAACCTCTTCGGCCACTTCACACACCACCGCCACTTCCTTCTTTGGGGGCATTTTTGTTGTTTTGGCGCATAGCTTGATGGACCATCTTTGAACATTCAACGAATTCAACGAATGTACTGTTTGGATCTGTTTGGATCTGTTTGGATCTGTTTGGATCTGTTTGGATCTGTTTGGATCTGTTTGGATCTGTTTGGATCTGTTTGGATCTGTTTGGATCTGTTGGGTTTTGGTGGCACAAGTTGATGCTGTGAGGTGAGGTCATCCACAGTGCGTTGCTTGGTCTTGGACCGCGACTCTTTCCAAAAGCTCTTAGGACCATTGAAGGCCAGGGCCTAGGCCCCACGGATCCCATAGGCCCCAACAGGCAGCAGGCACGGTTTCAGGGGCAATGAACTCATTTCACCATTGGCCCCTAAGGCCCCCAATGGCAGTTCCTTGATGTTCCTAGTCAGAGTCGTTTTTTTTGTCACAGAGGAAGTCATTCAATTCCGTAGAATGTCGTGCATTTCGCTGCTCATTTTGCTGCTCACTCTTGGCCATATATTTTGTGTAGATTGTGTAGGAAGTCATCGCAAGCCAGAGGGCTTTGAGGAAGGACACGCTATCTCCCCAGGAGGAAAAGAGGCGCCAGAGCTGCAGAGGGATGCACAACGCAGCATCGAGACATGATCAAGACATGGTCAGACTCTGACCTGTGTGACACCAGATGTCACAAGATGTCACCAGGACTGACGGCCACGCACTGGCCCCTGATCGGGACAAGGCTTGGGGCACTTGCACCGCATCTCACGACGACTGCACATATTTCGCGCTACAAATGTGAAGTCTTTGCAAATGTAGCGCTACAATGTTTGCATTTGTTTGCAAGTACTGGCCATGTTGCTGCGATATTGCAAGTTGTAACCATGTTGCAGGCATCAACCATGTACTGCATGTACGTACTGATAACTACTGCATGTACCGCAAGTACATGTACCTTCTCCGGTGTGAATGCTGTGCACGTTCAGACATTTCAGAGAAAGTAAACTATCACAGCAAGTATGTCCTATGAGTCATTGCTGTTGTGATTGGATGTGATTGGCAGGTCTTCATGCAGGTGTGGAGCGCAGTATGTGCAGTCTTGTGGTGCTGACTGCTCTAGATGGTTGTCTAGCCATGCGTTTACTCCCAAAGTCAAATGTCGGAAACATATTCAAGACTGTGAATGGTGGCACATCAGCGTTCCATGTAGTCCCATGTGCTTAATTTTGTCAATGTGCCTCTGAAGGCTAAACTTTTGCGTGTCTCTGAAGGACCTTTCCTTTGTTGGCCTACTTGGTGTTGGAGGTTTCTCGAAGGTTGAACTCTGGCAGCACATGGTACCTGGCCTGAATTCATGACGTTTCTCGGAGTCTTTGTGAAGCTTTGAACTGAGGCAAAGCATGGCAAAGCAATGATTTCTTTACAACATACTGTAATCATCTGTAATCTTTGTATGTTTGTCGCAGTTTTGCTTTTTTGTTTGAAGGCATTTCACTCTTCACATTTCTTCGCATTTCTCTCACACACTAAAGAATGTAAAGAGGTGAAAAGACTGACCGCAGCTTCAGGTCACCGGCAGCACGTATGCCTTGAAGAGCATCGATAAAGGTGCCGTCGAGCTCGGTTGACCTGATAAACGTGTCATTCTTTGGTCGGTACCGGTAATGGATGGTAACCGGTAATGATGGTGATGTTAATATTACTTAATGTCTTAAAGTCTTAATGGATCTGTAATATTGTTAATGTCTTGACGTGCCTTGCAGGATTTGACCTGACATGAGAAAAGTCTTTTGACTAATCGACATGTGTTTGGCTTTGTGACATCGTGACTTCGCGCACGCAACATGTGGCAATTCCAACGTCTTGGTATCTCAGAGCTGCGCGATGCGAGGCTTGATCATGCACTATGGCATGGAGGACATGACTTTCCGACGCAGAAACCATCAGAAACCCTGCAACGACTTGCAACGACTTGCAACGACTTGCAACGACTTGCAACGACTTGCAACGACTTGCAACGACTTGAACGGCAGGACACTGTGCTCAGTGAGAAGAAAGCCGAATTCTCAACATTTCTTGCTTTCTTTCTAAACAACAACACATATATGATATGTACATATAAAATATATAAACACACATATTGTATCATATTGTTGGAAAATATTGTCAGATTTATATTTGTTCACGGTTTTGTTTAGAGTCTTCGGATTCCAGGCTTTAAGTATTAAACGCAAAGAGGTGACAAACCGAGAAAACCGAGAAAGTGCAGCAAGGCCCTCATCATGACGTACTCTCCCTTCATCGTGCGGCTTGTGGAGTGCTTCAACAGCGCCATGGCTGCCATGACTTTGCGGGAGGGGAACAGATGGGAATGGCTTGGTTTGAACGCAAACCAAAATCAGCTTTTCAAAGGTAAAAGGAAAATGACAACACGAAGTTGCAAACTGCATATATATATAATATATTATTATTATTATTACTATTATTATTATTATCTATATATATAACGAATTTAACGGCGTTCTGGTCGCTGGCCTGATTCTGTTTTCATTCGCACTCCGCGCTGCCCCGCTTCTGCATCGCTGCAAGGCGATCAATACTTGCACTTTCTTCTGGAACCTTGCCTAGGACAGTGCTCGATGTGCTCGAAAACTTTCAGATTCTTCCAGTGACAGAAATCTCTGGAGCCTTTTGAAAGTCGTGGTAATCCCATGTCCTGAGGGCAGAAATGCACTGCGTTAGTGCACATGGCGCCACCATAGACTCTTGACCCCAAATCGAAAGGATGCATACAGTTGGCATACAGTCAACATCATTATTTGCCTTAATAGTTGAATGGGACATACACTTCTGGTACATAACATTTCTCAGGCGTAGCAGGACTAGGAAACTTAAGGGTCATGCTTTTACCCACTGCTTGACCCGTGGTTTCACATAGTTCAATATGTTACTTTTGGCTCAAGTAAAACAGTCCGGTGTTTTGGTTTGTGCCGGTACCGGGTGAGTTTTGCATTCAAATAACTGGTTATCAGCCGTACCGGCTCTGCTGGTACGGACTGCGCCTTACATTCCTTACATATTACGAAAGCCAGCTGCCAAGCTTGGCTTAAGTTGCTCTTTGCGAACGAAGTGAGAATAGGGGGTCCGGAGGGCGGTCGCCTCAAAACGGACCATTTTGAGGCACTTCCCCAACTGAATAGGGTGGCCACCGTGGTCGATTTTGAGGCTGATGTACCAGGTGGCAATTGGGTGACGGTGGGGTTCGATTCCCCCCTGGTCCGTCCAGTGACGTGCATTGGGGGCACGGAAAAACGTGCATTGGGGGCGACGGGAATGGTGGGGAAATGAAGCAAGAACGGAGTCTCACATGGTCCACTAGTGCAGCATCGGCTTTGCAGCTGCTTTGCAAACTATTGCTGTCTCGAACCATCGCTCCTTTTTTGTTCATAAGTATTTTGTAGCCCAACTGCATGCATGGCTTCAATGCCGGCCCCGATTTTGAGGTCGCCAAAACGGGTGTCTGATCCGAAAGCTTTGCAATCACATGTGTATAGCCATGTATAGCCCACAGTTTTGCAGTATTGCGGCTTGCAACCAGACAGCATTTGATATCCACCGGACGGGATTCGATGTATTCCACCAGTTTACAACATAGTATCATATCATATCGTGTATAGATTACATATATATATATATATGTATATGTATGCATCTATGTATATATGTCTACAAGATGTCAATATATTTTGGGGGGGCACTAGATTTTGATCCCGACAAACATACCGAAATGAAGTTGTTATTGTGATTATCATAAATAATTTTGTTGTCATCCTGTAGTGGATCATGTTTAATTTCTCGGAGGTTATACATACCCAAAAGTGACCTCCACCTCCTCTTTTCGGGCAACTCATTACGCTTTTTGTCGGTCTTGAACGATGCTAAGAATTCTAAACACTTTTTAAAAAGTGTTGAGAATTGATTCGCGGTCTTGTAGAGCCCAGCATGCGCATTCGTTGGTCTCTATTCAGGCATTTCCGGTGACATACATACATACAGACATACAGACATGCATGCATGCACGCATGCGTACATACATACCTACGTACGTATGTACGTACGACGAGAGGCATCGTGGCCCCAAAAAATGGTGTGCACTGTGCAAGTTAGGTTTGCTGGTGGGTCAATCAACGACATTCAGGGACTGATGGGTGGCAGTCGTCCAAAGTCGCACAGCAAAGCCCCAATAAACACCTCTATAGCAGGCATGAAGACTCCAAAGTAGTTTGCCGGAAGTTGCTCGACATAGCTCAACTTTGAAACTCTGAGACATCGTCTCGTCATGGATTCTGACTAATAGAAGCTAGCAGATGAGGAACTTGATACACACTTGGATGAATCCACCATCTGCAGAATCTACTCGTACTGGTAATGTTTCTTACTTTTGCATGGCTCCCTCTTAGCTTACCTTCAGCAAAATCTATGGAACCCCATCATTGTCATACTTGATGGAAAGATTAGAAAATCCCATTGTTTCCTGTTGTGTCAGGTGTGCAGTGAAGAGCCAGGAATGTAAAATAAAACTTGTACAGTATGAAATGTAGGGGTGTGAATTCTATAGTATAGACTGTAAAGTCTAACGTCGAACCAGTCCAGTGTGGAATGTAAAATGCCACATATGGAGTGTCAAGTATAGTATGTCAAGTCTCCTGCACATTCCTTCCCTCTCCCCGACGGATTCCAAAACGGCACTCAATATAGCCTCGCACTGCCGCCTCCTCCACCAACCCCCGCCGAAATCCCTCCCATCCTCTCCACTCTCGTCTCCCCGTTCCAACTAGTTCCTGGCTTTCGTCCCCTCTTCTCAGGTAACCGGTGTATTTCCAGACGGTTATGTGAATCGGTGTTTTGTTGACCGGTAGCCGGTGTTTTTTGCGACGGTAGCCGGTGTTTTTTGCGATGGTGCCCCAATAATGGTGTTTTTTGCGCTAGTGGTCGGTGTTTTTTGCGACAGTGGCCGGTGAGAGGAAGAAGGAGGAGGAGGAGTCGAGGCGGCCGGTGCGCACACGAGGGACGAGTGTGCGCGACGGGCGGCGACGACGACGACGACGACGACGATGACGACGACGTGCTGCTTCAGGGTAGTTGACGACGACGGCGACGTGCTGCTTCAGGGTAGTTGTGGTGTTGGTGGTGCTCTGCTGTGCAATGAGCTCGCAAGGTGAGAGCGGCTCTAACAAAAATACGGCGGGTGGGGGGCGCGGGGGGGGGCGCAGCGCCTCCCCCCGCAGAGCGGAACTGTGCGACTCTTGTTTTTGGTTCTTCTTGTGTTGCAATGTAAAACTCTTCTTGTTGTTCTTCTTGTTCTTCTTGTTCTTCTTCTTCTTCTTCTGCTTCTTCTTCTTGTTCTTCTTCGTTGTAGCCACAAACCAAGTACTGACCCCCAGATCAAAAGGAAAGTCAATTGCACGGAATACTAAATAGTATTCGCGACCACCAGATTTACCGGGTCGCGGTTTTTCACCGAGTGCGAATGTCACTTTTGTAATCTTTTATGCACATCAAGCCTTTTTAGCAGAGTAGATCGCACAATGCGCAATGTCACCATTGCACTCCGGGCCCAGCCATATCACGATAGTATAGCCAGTAGATGGACATGGATAGTAGTAGTACTACTAGTAGTAGTAGTAGTAGTAGTAGTAAAAGTAGTGGCAGTAGTAGTAGTAGTAGTCGTAGTCGTAGTCGTAGTCGTAGTCGTCGTCGTAGTAGTAGTAGTAGCAGCAGTAGTAGTAGTAGTAGCAGTAGCAGTAGCAGTAGCAGTAGCAGTAGCAGTAGGAGGTAGTAGTAGCAGTAGGAGGTCGTAGTAGTAGTAGTAGTAGTACTAGTAGTAGTAGTAGTAGTAGCAGTAGTAGTAGTATTAGCAGTAGCAGTAGCAGTAGTAGTAGTAGTAGTAGCAGTAGTAGTAGTAGTCGTCGTCGCAGTAAAAGTAGTAGTAGTAGTAGTAGCAGGAGTAGTAGTAGTAGTAGTAGTGGTGGTAATAGTGGTAAGTGGTAACAGTGGTAATAGTGGTAATAGTGGTAATAGTGGTAATAGTGGTAATAGTGGTAATAGTGGTAATAGTGGTAATAGTGGTAATAGTGGTAATAGTGGTAGTGGTAGTGGTAGCAGTAGCAGTAGGAGTAGTAGGAGTAGTAGTAGTAGTAGTACTAGTAGTAGTAGTAGTAGTACTACTACTACTACTAGTAGTAGTACTACTAGTACTAGTACTAGTACTAGTACTAGTACCTGTACGGCCGCCCTCCAACTGTCGCAAAATACCCCGGTTACCGTCGCAGAAAACACCGCAGAAAACACCACCGTTTCAAAAAACACCGGTTACCAGTGCAATAAACACCCGGGGCCGTCGCAAAAAACACCGAGGAACCGACGCAGAAAACACCGGCTTGTGACCGACGCAAAAAACACCAAACCTGGCCACCGTAGCAAAAAACACCGCTTACCGTCGCAAAAAAACAGGAAGCCCATTTGCCTTGGGCCTGAGCCACCCATTTTCCAGCCGCCCGATCGGATTGCACAGGCTGGACGTGGATTGGAGATTGTCGCATTGAGTTCAGATTCCTGGCTGCAGTGTGATCGCTTCGCGCGACCGCTGTGTTGGCCAAGAAGTGCAGCAAGAGACTTTGGGATTGCTAGTAGCTTGGTCTAGGCCTCGCTCGTAATCTTCCAAGTTCATTTTCGTATTCACATTCTTAAGACTCATTAACCTGTGGTGTTCGCACCTGCGACCCACACAACTTCCATATCGAATACTGGACGCTGATCGCTTTAGGCGACGCGCTCCCTGAAAATTGGAACAGCAAGACCAACTGTGACCCTAAAGAATGAGAGAAAAGAAAGACCTTGACACGCAGACGTTGGCCCAAACAGGCGCTGTTTGTTTAGTGTCTTTGTTGCTGTGCCCCGTTGTATGAGTGAGATACTCCTCGGCCAACTCGTGGTGGAAAGACCGGATTGTCTTTTTCCCCTCACTCAAGCACACCACGCGCTTGAACAAAAGTCGCAGCTGACTTCAAGCGAGGCTGACCTGTTTCATCAGTTACATCGGGTCACCAAGTTTGCAGCAACATTGGGCAAGCGAATTGCGGATTATCAAGACTCAGAAGACTTCGCACGCGACGCGGGGTTGAGTGTGGAACACCTTGAACTTATGTTTCGCTCTGGTTCGGCAGCAAGCACTGCACCAGCTGCAGCTTTAGCCACAGGGCCGACACCGCCCAGCCATCCGCCGCCAAGTAGGTCAAGATCACCCCGGCCTTCCTCATCGACTCGTCGGCAGCAAAGAGTTGGAGGGGCAACGCTGATCCGTCCTAGGGAAGCAGCAGACGATCTGCTTCAAGCTTTCGGCATCGAGGGTGGACATTCGGAACAGATTGCCTTAGCGCTTCTAGACTTCCACGGGGTCATCGATCTTGATTGGGAAGAATCGTGCTCCATTGTTCGCACTTTGTCCCGAGAAGGCATTTACATCGGGTGTTTATCCTTTGGCCGAGATCCAGACACCATTGAACACGCGCGAAGTTACGTTGATCAGCTTGCTCAGGAGACCAGAGTGACAATCCCAGTTGTCATCACGCCCAGGAGGGTGATCAGAAAGTGCAAAACCTCAGCTGACTGGTGCAAATCGGAGTTCCTAGAACAACTCCCTGTTGGCGAAAAGTTCTGGGCGTGCTTCATCGACGACAAGTGGGAGATCATCAACGACTGCAGAAGGGTCTTGACAGGTTCGCAATTCGTGAGATTGATCCGCTGCAATCAAGGGCTGAGACGCGCGATTGAGCAGTGGGAGGGTCGAGTAAAAGGGACACACCAGTTGGTTATTGGGAGTGAGTACACTCTTCGGATTATTCCATAAAGGGTTACATTCATCTTTTACTTTGTGTTCTCCTCATTCATTGAGTCGATCGAACCCTAGTATTTGATTAATTGTTGCAAATCCTGTGTTCGCTCCTAAGCGACCGGGAAATTATCAATGATGTCGACTGGGTTTTCTCCACCTGAATCAAGTTCACTTTCCATATCATCTAGCTCACAGATGGTTTCCTCCACAGAACAGCCGATGGGGGAACGGGCTGCTGCCATGACAACTGTGGTTGAACACCAAGGGAGTGCCAGCAGAGGTCATTCCCGACAATCATCCAGGGAATCAAGTAGGAGTTCTTCAGAAAGAAAAGGGGTTAAGAAATCCAATATCAATAGGAAAGGCAAACCCAAAGCTTTGACTGTATCAACCCAGAGCGCACATCCTGCGTCACCCAATGTAGGTGTTGTAGCAACTGCACCGGGTTTAGACAGTGCATGTGCTGGTTTTCAACCTGGCTTTCATGACGATGACGGGTTCATGAACCCTCATGGTAGTCTACCTGCACAAGGTCACATAGATCAGAGATCCATTCAACAACACCATCATGTTGATCAGACCTTTGTAGATCAAAGATCGGTCCATCAGCATGTGCACATTGAGGATCAGCAGTCTCGACGGGAAGCAGACGAAGCCAGGGCAACAGCCCTCAACATCCAGGCGCAGGCTCAAAGGGCCGTGTTGGAGGCGGAGCATGTTGCAAGAGGGGTAGCTTTTCAGGCAAATGTGGAGGTGAGCAGGGTAGTGGAGTCAGCAACACGACAAGTGAATCAAATCATTGAAACAGCGTCATCTGAGAATGAAGAGTTGAGACAACAAAACATGCATCAACATCAATCATTCACACAGCATCGGCCGAACATCAACGACAACAACATCAAATCAACTTGCAGCAACAGATGATTCAAGCCTTGCAGGATCAGTTGATGCAACAGCCGAGACAAAATTAAACAGTTGTTGACTGAGAGCCGAAATAGCGCGGATTTTGTTCATGATGTTCCATCCCCAGTTCATCCGTCACCAGTCCATGGAAGCCCAACATCCACATCAGGTAGGCCACACAGGATTCCAACGCCAAAGGCACCATCCGAGGCCTCTAGTGCGACAGCAGAGCTTTAGGCTCACATGACAGATGCTGTCAAGGCATTGGGGCAGCAGATTGGGGAGTCTATGAAGTCCATGCAGGACCAGATCAACCAATTGGCTGGTTCTCGCATGTCACAACCATCACCTCCAAATAATTTCGTTTTCCATGAGGGTTCCCACCAGGCATTCGCTTCACGCGACCCTGGAGATGGAGGGGACGATGACGATGATGACGATGATGATGGTAGTGATGATCCTGATGCGGATGAGTCATGGCATGGTCAGGCACAGCCATTGATTGTTGCAAGACGGGGCTCCAAAACGGGGGCGAAGGAGGACCACCAGGGGATGACCCACCAAGAGGGAATGGTAACCCATATGGTGATTTTATGCCGGGTGGTGCTTTCATTGGGGATGAGAACAACGTTTATAGGGGAAAGGATTTGTCAAACCTGTCAGTGCCGAGTCTTCCAAGGGATGCTTCAGCCTTTCGGGGTTGGAGGAACTCGCTGATAGCAAAGCTGTCATCCATCGACAGGACGGGCCTGGAAGTCATCATGAGATGGGCTCAGACGGCCTTTGAACCTTCGAATGAACAAATCCTTTTTCACCCTGAGAACTTTTCTGATGGCTTGCCTCGTTTGGATGCATGGCTGGCTGGGCAACTCAGTGAACCAAAGCACATGTCAGGGAACATTGGCATGAGGTTTCAGGGCTATCTTGAAAGAGCCCAGCTCCAGGCCGTGCCATTGAAGGGTCGCAGAATGTTGCATGAGGTTTCGAAAGCTTTTGCCTTGGATCGCATGAGGGGTTCACAGCTGACACAGCAGGCTCTTCTTGAGCTCCTGTTGGATTCTTTTGCACAGTCTGATCTGCGTCTCTTCTATGATCGTGTAGAGTTCATTCTCAACAGCATCCAGCCAAACATGCAGCCATCAGAGCAAACCAAGTATATTTTCTTGTTCGAAAGATTGAAGAAATGCAACGGCATGAGAAGACACATTGATCGTATTAGGGACAGTGGTGTCAATTCTCAGAAGCGTTCTTTTGGTTGGCTCTGGAACCGTTTTGGTGAATACGTTGATGAGTTGAAAGAAGACACCAACCAAGAGCCTGTCAAGAAGTCACTGACCACAACGGCAAAGCCAAGCAATCCAAAGGATGGCAGTGGTCGGGCTTCTGCATTTCCATCATCTCCGGCAAAGCCGGATCCTTCTGCGAAAGCAGCCGTGGCACCGCCTGCGAAGTCGTCACCTAAGCCGCCTCCGCCAAAGAGCTCAAAGGGTAAAGGTGGGGATGCCAAAGGTAAAGGTAAAGGTGATAGCAAAGCCAAAGGCAAAGATGGGAAAGGTAAGGGGGGTCCAAAGGATTCCAAGCCCAAGGGCAAAGCTCCATGTATCTTTTTCCCACAGGGGACATGCAATAGGGGTGGCTCGTGTCCATTTTCTCACGATGTGATCGATGGGGAACAGACACAAAAGGGCAAGGCCCAAACAAAGGCCACTGCAGCGCCAAAGGCCAAGACTGCAGCAGCTGTTGCTTTTGCATCATTTCCTTCTGCATCCGTTTTATCTGAGTCGATCATGACTGCAGTCGTGCGCGCATGCACAGCGCCACTGCGGTATTCCGCTCACATCTTTGCATGCGTAGTGCCAGTGTTGCATTCCAGTGTGGCGCGCACCCAGATTTCAAAGAACACAGCATCGTCGTCGTTTTGTGTTGATTGGATTGCAGACTCAGATGCCGGTAGGAGTTTGGGAAGTGTTTCGTCACTTGAGGCGGGTGGAATTCCCAGTGGGTTGATCAAAGACAACGCCACTACCACGGAGTTTCCCATTGATTTCGGCACAGGTGGAGGTGCAAGAAGAGGGGACCAGACCATTGGATATGAGGGTGATGTATTTGGTCATACCAATGCATATCTTCTCCCAAAGGGTTGTCCATTGGTTCGTAGTCTCGGGGAAATAGTCAACCAACAAAATCGACCATTTATTTGGCTGCCCGGTGAACTGCCATTCTTCGTGAATAGCGTTGATCGATCTTCTTCAGATAGCATGCTCCCATGAGGACCGCATAGTGGCTCACCGTGCTGAAGAAAATGTGCCAATTTTCCGGGAAAACATCAAGATTGTTCCTGGGATGCCGGGCGAAGCCAAAGGCTCCAAAACGGACACGCCCGACTCAGTAGTCCCATCATTCGAGCCGGATGAGGGCTCCAAATCGGGGGCGAAGGAGGGCTCCAAAATTGAGGCGCCGGCATCAGATGCAGACTCTGAAGGCGGGGTAGAGTGGATCACAGCTGAAATAAAGCGCGCGCAATCTATTGAGCATCGGCTGGCCCATTTTCCAAAGAGCAGTCAATGTTTGGATTGTAAAATAGCTAAGTGCTACAAACGCGTTTCCAAGAAACGAGAGTACGAACTTCTCGATCGGGGCCTTGATCCTGTGAAAGCTTTCGGGGAAAGGATTGCTGTAGACTTTATTGTTGTTTGTAAGACTGCTGAATCCAAAAACTGATCACTATGTTCTCATGATTCGCGATGAATGGTCAGGTTTTCTCCAGGGCATTCCCATGTTTTCACGTGACGGGGATCTCATCGTTTCTCACATCAAGAAGTTTCTTGGACCGCATGTTTCATCCAACACTCTTGTTTGTAAAGCAGATGCAGCCAAAGAGTTTCAGTATGCAGCCGAACAGCTTGGAGCATACTATGAGCCAACACTCGAGAGGTATTGGCCGCATAACTCACGGCTAGAACGGGACATTCGAACTTTTCAGGAGTCAGTGAGAGCGACTCACGTGTCTTCTGGCTTTGCTGCGTATCCATCCTTGTGGCCAATCACCGTGCAATACTGCGCAGTCTCGCTTGCATTAGGATGGAATGAGCCCGATGTTGAACCGCCCGAAGGGGAAAGACACTTGACGCGCCTTGAGGCAGCTGCAGGTCAAAGATTTGATGGGCCACATTGGTTGTTGGGTCCGTTGGTTTTTTACAGGGTCAGTGATCGCACAAAGCTCCACAAGTTTTCTGGTTCTTGTGTTCCGGGGATCTTTGCAGGATGGCGTCTTGAGAATGGATGTCGTTACAGGGGGGTTGTGTTGATTTTAGATTATGAGAAAGTTCGCACTCATGCCAAAGGTTTTGAAAATCTGATTGCGGTACCACAAGAAGAGGTAGCCTTTGATGATCATTTAACTTTGCCACTGAAAGTTGCTCACAGAGAATCGCTTGCTACGTTCAACACAGAAGATCCATCAAAGATTCCACCCATCAGCATTCCCTTCAGCGATGAACCCATCGAGCTTCCAGCCAAGACCCGCGCTGAGTACATCACATTGGATCGTCTCATCAAGTACGGTGGCACTGATGACTGCAGAGGTTGTGAGATGCTCACCTCGAGGCATTCCAAGGCATGTAGGGATAGGTTCAATCGCCTCATCCGTGCAGACAAGCCAGTACCAGTTGAGGCAAAGCCTCGGCCTGCATCTGCAGATGATATTCGCGATGGTCAAGGGTCTGGGTCGCCAACGTTCACTTTACGCGACTTGGCAGAACCCAGGCTTGAAGATGACCTTGTTCCTGAATGTCCGCCGCCAGATACTGACGAAGCAGCACCGTCGCCAGGGTACGAGCATAGCATCTTGGCAGATGAGGAGGCCCCACCAATCGAAGGTATGATTGCCGCTTCGCAATCACACGAGGTGTGGGGAGGCCTATCCCGAATCAGACGCCTTTCAACTGACCTCCCTGGGATTGGGGTGTTGTATGAATATGCTTGCAGTGGGGATTCTTTGATTGGGGACATAATACCACAATACGAAGCAATACGATATCAAAGTTGTTCGGTTGAGCAAGGATGTCATAGACCTTAGCAATTTCCAACATGTTCTTCAACTTGTCGCGCAGTTGAAGTCCCATCATGGCGCAGACATTTGGATTTCACTTCCTTGCGACCCGTGGTCCAACCTGCAAGAACTCAACATTCACCGCCTTGGGGAATCCTTTCTGAATGACCTCACCCAAAAACAGGAGGACTCCTCATACATGGTGGACTTAGCTTTACAGGTTGGGGAATATGTGATCAGTCACAATGGTCGCTTCGACTGGGAATGGCCGACCTACTGCAAAGGATGGCGACTTCCAAACCTCGTCGAATTTTGCAGGCGGCACCAGCTCTTGATGGTGCAGTTTCATGGGTGTATGCTCCAGCTGAAGGGCAAACGAAACAAGTTAATGAAGAAACCATGGATGTTGGCCACCAATGATCGTAGAATCGTTGAGTTGTTTGCGGATATGCAGTGCAACCAACCACACAGCAGAGCAACATGAGCCATGCGAGGGAGGCAATGCTGCTAAAACTTTGTTTACACCATCCCGTTTGTGAACTGAAGCCTTATTTCCCAAGCAGTTCTCTTCGTAACATATCCCAGCTCTAGGTTGTCAACCAGCCCAGGAACAGGATCACTGTGATGAGCTTGGAACTGATGCACAGGCATTTGGTTTAGTTACCAAGGCACTCAATCGTAGCCAGTGGAGCACAGACCCACGTGCTTTGGCAGCCATCGAGAAAGAGTGCCAAGGACTACGCTCGAACAAGACATGGGATGATTCGACGGTTTGTGATCTTGATCAGTTGATATATCAATCAAAAGCCTTAGGTCAGAATTTTCGCATTGCAGAACTTTTGGTTTTGTGCGGTATCAAGCACGCTGAACTTGATCAATCCAAACATAGATATAAAGGAAGAATAGTATACAGAGGTGACAAAGTGTTTACACAGAATGGGGACATCGTTCTCTTCACTGAAGTGTCCACGTCACCGACTACACTGATAGCCCTGAATGTTTGTCTATGGTGGGGCACCCTTGAAGGGCATGCTACATCAACTGCAGACGCAGTGCAAGCATTCTTGCAGAGCTATCTTCCTGAAGATGAGCTCACGTTCGTTATTTTGCCACGACAATTGTGGCTTAGCCAGTGAAATCCAAATTCAATGGCAAAGTTGCCGTGAGGCATCTAAAGTCCTTATACGGACATCCGCAGGCTGGCCGCTTATGGCAAGAATTTTTGGAGACCCGGATCTCCAGAATTGGAGCTCAACAAATCCAGGGGTTCCCTAGCAACTTTCTGTTTAACCTTGATGGCCACAGAATGCTTCTCAACATTTATGTCGATGACCTGACACTATCAGGAGCTTCGCATCTGCATACCAAGTTTTGGCAGCGGTTTTCTGAACTCATCAAGATCGAGGATCCGCAAACCTTGTTTCCAAACAATGCAGTGCTCATTTTATTTCGCTTGCATGAACTTGAAACCCCACAAACCATAGCTATGTCCATGGTTGGATATGCTGATCAATTCGTGCAGCTATATCTCGAAATCACTGGTGTTGATCCGAAATCATTGCGTAAGGTTCCTACTCCTCACATCAATGATAGCACGCTAGCTGACGCTTTGTACGAACTACCAGGATCCATGAAACCACATGCATCAAAGGTGCCGATGAAGGGTCTCTGGTTGGCAAGACTTTGTCGACCAGACATTAGTTTTTCAGTAGGCAGGCTGGCGAGCAGGATCACAGTATGGAGCCGAGCAGAAGACGTTCATCTCCACCGCCTTGTGGCATACGTGCACTGGACTAGGGAGTATAAAATGATATGTCAAGCTGGCACACTTAGTGACACAGAGCTACATGTATATGCAGATGCTGACCTCGCATCATGCGTGCATACTGCGCGATCAACGTCCGGCATGATGATTTTTCTCTCTTCTGAAGCTTCGCGTTGGCCGATCGCATGGAACTCGCGACGCCAAACGTCAGTCGCTCGTTCGACAACAGAGGCAGAAATAATTTCAATGGCTGGAGCAGTGTTTTCCGAAGGATAGCCTTTGCTTGATTTGCTCGGGCAGCTCCTTGGCCGTCAAATCACAATGCGGCTCAAAGAGGACAACGCCGCAACCTTGTCCATCCTACACTCAGGGTATTCCGTTAAGTTACGACATGCATCACGCACTCATCGCATTGATTTGGCTAGCCTTGCCGAGCTCATGAATGAGCGACACATGCAACCAGAACATGTGAACTCTGAAGACCAATCAGCAGATGCACTAATAAAGGTAATTCAACCGATGCCTTGGGATCGACTGCTCGCCACTCAAAATGAGGGGGGAGTTGAATGGGACATACACTTCTGGTACATAACATTTCTCAGGCGTTGCAGGACTAGGAAACTTAAGGGTCATGCTTTTACCCACTGCTTGACCTGTGGTTTCACATGGTTCAATATGTTACTTTTGGCTCAAGTAAAACAGTCCGGTGTCTTCGTTTGTGCGGGTACCGGGTGAGTTTTGCATTCAAATAACTTTAATATGTTTTAAGATGCTTTAGTCATCTCAGTCTCTGCGTAGTTTTTCCCGGCAATGACTATGAGACATTGATAGACATTGTCCGGCAGATCTGACTTTTTTTCAGGAGGAGAGCTCTTGTCCATCTTCTCCAGGACTCGAACACTCTGCGATACGCTCCAAGCTTGCGCAATGGCAATGCTGAGAGTACATGGTCTAACATGATATGTGGTATGACAAAAAGTAATCTGCTATATATTATATATGTATATATCGACAATTATGAATAGAGCTCTAGTGTATTGTATATCAAAATGATATAATATATATATAATAGTCATAGACTATACAATGATCTATGCAATATAACTTCATTACAGCATATGTCTATTTCCAGATGACTTCTGCAGCTTTGCAATCCTTTCCATGACAATGTTCATTGAACCCTTTCTGCGAGGAAAGGATTTTGGGGCTCTGTACCACACAGTCGCTACTATGCAGTGACGAGCTCATGGTGCAACTTTTCCGTGAAACCTTGCATTTCCATGCCTTGCAGACACTTGCAGATAAGGCTGGTGCTGCTTTGGCTCTATCCTCAGCCAAGAATAATGCAGTTTGCGAAGATCCACTTGAATTTCTGGACAGGGATTGAATCTTGACGTCATTATTTACATTTCAAGAATTTGACATTCCCCAAATCATCTTGAAGGTGAACTATGTGTCCCTTTGACTCTTTCCAAGAATTCCAGATTCTCCGCCTTGCGTCATACGACAGGCCTTGGAACACATGCACGAGCGTCGGATTGTGTACCGGGACTGGTGGGGACGGGAACTGCGGACAGGGAAGCTGGGAAGACGGGAGGCCGGGAAGCCGGGAGGCCTGCAGTGTCATGAGCCGTGTTAGGACTTGAAGCCCGAGAACGTGGTTTTGGATCAAAACGGGTGCCATGGCTGTGCAGCATAAGCAATGCCAGAACAAAGCCTCATTTGAAGGAAACTGTATTATTTCTAGCTTTTACATATTATTTGTGCATTGTGATGCTTCCATGTCTTGCGGTTCTTGGGAACCAAACCCAGGCATATGAAAGTCACCGATTTGGGTCTGGCCAAGCTGATCATTGGAAAGACATACACCACGTCCTGAGCTTTGAAATTTACAATTTGTTCAATTTGTTCAATTTGTTCAATTTGTAATTTCCCATGAGATCCATCGAGAATTGAGTCTCTACTTGTGTTTTGGTGTCTCCATTTCAACGGACGTTTAGGTGTGGCACCCCTGAGTACTTTGCGCCTGAAGTTATTTCGTTTCGCGCTTACCAGTCGCTGAATGGACATGGACTCCATGAAAATGGTCATGAATTTGTAGTGATTTTGGCTGCTGTGAAGTATTCGAAATCATTTTGAACACACCACTTCTGTTTGCTGTGCAGACCATTGTGCGTTTCTTCGGGTGTTTTGAGTGCGAAGTCAGCAAAGTCACGAAAGGTAGCTCCAGTGGGGCTACCTTGAGTTTTGCTTTACGAAGTAAAGGGGAGGGCGGCCAGCCGCGTTACCTGATTATTCAGGAGATTGCTAGTCATTTCAGTCCCCCCTCTCCCCCCCCCTCCACGCCTCCCGCGCACCCTAAGAGCAGACTCAAAACATTGTAATTTACAGTATTCTTGTTCTTTTCGGATCAAGAAACCACATTTTGTTACATGGTGACACCTCCGTAAATACCAGTGCTTTTGCTAGGTGCTGGCCAAAAAACACTGTAAATACCGTGCTTTTTGCTACCAGAGGCAAACTAGACGACGGTTGGCCCGAGAGCGAAAAAGACGTTTTTCAAGCAGCTCTGAGTATGGTAGTCGTAAAAAATAGTCGGTGAATGGTTGGTGAATTTTATATGAGCTATGGAGGGGTAAGTTGTGGAAAGTAAGATTGATTAAGAAGAGGATACATGTGACAACCCATGCATATGCACTGTGCTGCTTGGTAAAGGGCATCATATGACACGTGTCTTGCAACCACAGAGAGACATAGATAGAGAGAAAGGGGGAGAGAGAGAGAGAGAGAGAGAGACAGAGAGAGAGAGAGAAAGAGGGAGAGAGAGAGAGAGAGCAGGGTCTTCTGTTGTTAGTATTGAGACACTATATTGCAAGACAATATAGTAAAGATGTATTTTAGGCAGGCGAGACAAGTAGTATCAAGACAATATATTACAAGTACAAAACACTAGTTTGCATCCTATCCTTCGTATTGTTTTTCACACACAGCACACAGCCGCTTTTGCACAGAAGCTGTTACACACAGACGCATTTACACACATACGCTTTTACACACAGAAGCGTTTACACACAGACGCTTTTACACACAGAAGCTTTTACACACAGAAGGTTTTACACGCAGACACTAGACACTTTTACACACATAGGCTTTTACACACAGACGCCTTTACGCACAGACACTAGAAACTTTTACGCACATAGGCTTTTACACACAGACGCTTTTACACGTAGATGTTTTTAGACACACACACTTTCACACACAAACGCTTTTACACACAGACGCTTTTACACACAGAAGCTTTTACACACAGACGGTTTTTACACACAGACGCTTTTACACACAGACCCTTTTACACACAGACACTTCTACCCACAGAAGCTTTTACACACACACACGCTTTTCTTTTACACACACACACTTTCACACACAGAAGCTGTTACACACAGAAGCTTTTACACACAAACACTTTCACAGTGCACACACAGAGGCTTTTACACAGAGGCTTTTACACACAGACGCTTTTACACACAGAAGCTTTTACACACAGACTCCTTTACACACAGACGCTTTTACACACAAACACTTTCACAGACGCTTTTACACACAGAGACTTTTACACACAGACGCTTTTACACACAGACACTTTTACACGCAGACGCTTTTACACACAGGCGCTTTTACACGCAGATGCTTTTACACACAAACACTTTCACAGACGCTTTTACACACAGAGACTTTTACACACAGAGACTTTTACACACAGACCCTTTTACACACAGACGCTTTTACACACAGACGCTTTTACACGCAGATGCTTTTACACACACACACACTTTCATACACAGAGGCTTTTACACACAGAAGCTTTTGAAGAGTGTCTCTATATGACATTTTATGGTCCTGAGCTCAAACTGTTCTGTTTTTGACATCAAGCACATGATGGCATCGAGCTCTGTTGCAAACGTTTGCAGACATTTCACTAGTGAAGTATTGTCACATGTGTCATTTACAGCATCATGGTACCGATCTTTTTTCCATAATAAAATGAAATAACATGTGTCATACACAGCATCATGGTACCGA
>CAMXCT020004264.1:21063-41786 GCA_947184155.2 Cladocopium goreaui | reverse complement strand
TCGTGGATTGATTGGTTACTTAAGTCAGTTGTGGATGATGTCTTTCACATCATTTCATCAGCATCTCAACCACCGTTTGTTCATTCGTTGATACGCCTAGCAGCTCGAAAAACATATTTCTTCTGTATCTCAAACACATTCCTACAGGCCATTGATTTCTTAATATATGTTAATATGGATAAACTTCCGCCCCGGCATGAGCCTGGCACTACCTGGTAGCGACATCTATAAGCACCGCCTGGCTGAAAGGAGTCCAAGAAACACACGCATTCCTCCCATTTGACTCCCACAAGAAACCCCAATGATGTGAAAATAATATGGAGATGAACGTTCCACGATTGGAGGTCCCTATATATTCTATAGATTATTTCAATTGGGTCACGTTTAAAGTTGGTCAGGCTGGCAAGATTTGACCCGCTGGATGACAGTCGTACCAACTTTGGCAAATCTTCACCTTAGGAAGACCATACGACCAAAGAAAAAGACTTCTTCTTTAAACCATGAAGCCGAACGCCATAGTTTGAAGACAAAGACTGAGCCCAAGAAGGACGCTTTTCCAGCAGAGAGATCTAGCAGGGGGCGAGCAACAAAAAGGGAGATTAACCATAGAGTTGAAAGGCTCACATCAGCCACATTATATAGGGTTCAATGAAATATAATTAGATACGATGGGAAAACATCACCAACTCTATGATATTGGAGTGTCTCTCAACATAAGACATGCACTAATCTATGGCAATTTCCATACTAAAGACAATAGTTAATCAATTGCATGCAGGAGTGCCCAATTTTGAAAAGGAACCCAGATAAGGTTTGGACAGTTCTTACAATGAAACCTATGTTTTGGAAAGTTCCACCTACTGCAACAAGCTACTTCGATGGATTTCGGGTGGGGTTTCTTCTGAATTACAACGACCTCACCCCACGTCACTGGAATTATGGTTGGGAGGGGCAACTATCCCACAATGGCCTTGTTCGAGTCTAGTGAATTAAGTTCATGAATTATCACAGTTTTTGCGGTGTCCCCATTCGCTTCGAAATCCAATTTTTGGCAATATTCACCCCGCTTCGCGTGGGGTGGCCGCCCACACCGCAGGTTTATTTCGGTCCGTGAGAGGGGCTAAGGGTGGTTTTCCCCCGTGGGGGCTCCCCAAGCTAAGAATTTTCACTTCCCCCCCCCCTAAGGCTCCCCAAGCTAGGGAATTTTCACTTTTCCCCGCCGTGGGGGCTCCCCAAGCTAGGGAATTTTCACTTTTTCCCCCCCGTGGGGGCTCCCCAAGCTAGGGAATTTTCACTTTTCCCCCCCGTGGGGGGCTCCCCAAGCTAGGGAATTTTCACTTTTCCCCCCCGTGGGGGCTTCCCAAGCTAGGGAATTTTCACTTTTCCCCCCCGTGGGGGCTTCCCAAGCTAGGGAATTTTCACTTTTCCCCCCCGTGGGGGCTTCCCAAGCTAGGGAATTTTCACTTTTCCCCCCCGTGGGGGCTTCCCAAGCTAGGGAATTTTCACTTTTCCCCGCCGTGACAGCTTCCCAAGCTAGGGAATTTTCACTTTTCCCCGCCGTGACAGCTTCCCAAGCTATGGAATTTTCACTTTTCCCTCCCTTGGAGGCTCTCCAAGCTGCGGAATTTCAATAGCTAGACAACGACGCCTAGATAGTCCCCCAAATCCCGTGTTCTGTGTTTCCATGTTTTTGCAATGGTTTCCTTCAAAGCACGGTACTTTACACTTTTGTCGCCATAAAACCGGTCGAAAACATCATGTTCGACAATGCTTCCAAGTCCCTTATCTCCCCAACCGTTGAAAATACCGCTATTTACAGTGTTTTCTTCAATTTTTCCATGTGCCAATGCCGGTAGCCAACTCCAACATATATATAAGATTATATAAGAAATCCTTCCAAAACATTGTTTTTGACAGTGTTTTTCCAATGTTTCCAGTCAAACAGACGGTAATTTACACGTTTTTTGCCATAAAGGCAGTAAATCCTTCCAAAACATTCCTTTTGACAGTGTTTTTGTAATGTTAAGTCAAGCATACGGTAATTTACACGTTTTTTTGCTATAACGTCAGTCCAAAACACTTGTTTTGCAGTGTTTTCAATGCTCTGGCATCCAAAAACCATGCAAAATCTTGCTATGTACAAAGTTTTTTTCATTTTTGGCCGTTTTTCCATTGCCGGAAAGCTACCAAAATGACCCAAAATTCCATTTCAATACCCTCTTGCGCTCAGACACCCAAAAATCCTCGAAAAATGTCGAAAACACCACCGTATTCTGGTCTCGGTGCGAAACCGTTTTTGGGCCCCCCCCCCCCGCTAAAGCTGATATAGCGACTGCTATATTAACAAATGTCATTGAGCATTTAGTGTTGCTGTTGCCCCCCAATAAGCACGCCTTCACCGCCAAAGCGGTGTGGGCGGATTTTAATTGCGTTATATAAGGAATTGGTCATTGATTTTGAAATCGGAAAAATATTTTTATTAAGGGTTTCAGTTTATTATTAGGGTCCGCTTCGAAATCCAATTTTTGGGAATACTTTAATTGCGTTATACAAGGAAATTTTCATTGATTTTGAAAGCGAAAAAAACTTTTTTATTAAGGGTTTCAATTTATTATTAGGGTCGGCTTCGAAATCGATTTTTTTGCAATATTTTTAATTGCGTTATATAAGTTGTTTTCATTGATTTTGAAACTGAAACAAATAATTAGTTGTTTTCATTTAAAATTTGAATTTATTATTAGGGTCCGCTTTGGTTCCATAATAATAAATACCTCCCTAATACTAAAAACTACCTGAGGTGTTTATTATTTGGGGGGGGTTTAGTACTGAGGGGGAAGGGATTATAGATGTATTTGGTTGGGCCGATGTCTGTCTTTAGACATAGGATTGATAGGATTGTTGCATTACTTCCGTGCATGTCCGCTCTTTGTGTTTTCGTCATGGAAATTGGTTGATGTGGTTCCATGGTTGATCAGCACATGAACGATCACAAATAGTCACTGTGAATCACGGATTTGTGGTAACCTGGTGGCCACACGTGGCCCCTATTTTCTGTGCAGCCGGTGCCGGTGCTGGCGTTTTAAACAACATTTGACCACCGCCCTGTTTGTTCAAACGTCGATGATAAATATCATGAGACTACGACCACTTATTCCGCGATTTACAGAGTGGATCAGGACTAGGAACATGTTTAATGTACCACAAAAAACGCAAAAACTATCAAAAATACATGTTCAAGCAAGGGCCGCTGTCAGATTGATTCCGCATGCCCGAGGTCAGCGGAAGGTGCTGGGGATTGCCGGGTGGACACCATACAAAGAAAGAATTTCGAATATCTTATCACTTGACGGTCAGCGTGTTGCACCAACATATGTCCATGAGTCATCGCGCAGGTTGATAAATTTGAGGCAGTATGCAACAGCATGGATGAACACGTGCAGTGCGCCAAGGTCTTTATGGTAGTGAGATATTGACGCACACCTACTAAATCCTGATGGATTATGGTGTTTTCTGCCATTTCTAATCATATCCCAACTGTAAGGAAACGGTGCCCGGTGAAACCTCCACACTTTGCAAGGAAACCCAATCCAAAACCACACGTGGAAGCAACGACTGCTCTCACAGGAATTCCAAATACTATGTTGGATTTGAAAACGTGTGTGGCACTGTACCTAATTTTGACAAGGATTGCACAAGGGGGCTGACTTTGATGCGACAATGTATATAGGCGTGCGATGAGCAGCTGACTTTAGATTTAACAGATGCACTGCTTGACGAACAAACTGGCCCTGACAGATGTGTAAGCCCCTCGTGAGGCAAATTAACAATGTGCTTTGGCACCTTGGCTGGAAGCTGAAACACTGTTTCTGCAAAAATTGGGTGCATAGATTAGCATTGATGCTTTTTGCCCTGTGACCAACTGGCTTTGTTTGTTCACCCGAGCAGTATAGAGTGCATAGTGATGAGGCCGAGACCGACGTGAATGTTTGATGCCCAAGCCAGGCCAGCAGACTTGGTTGCGTCCACGCTATGGAGAGAGTTGACTGGGTGAAACGAAACCTTCTTGCCCTATTATCACTTCAGCTGCTACTGCTACGTTTACCTTAACTTCAGAGATCTTCAGAGCTTTGCGTGGATTGCATGGACTATGAACTTGTCATCTGTGCACTTTCATAGATCTGAGAGCTGATCAACTTAGTAACTTGTCCTTGTCAGCCGCTGCACCATCAAAGCTGCTTTGCATTGACGCTCTTTTCCTCTTGAAGCAGTATGGAGTTCCGCTTGCTTGGCGCAACTGCCTGGGCCAGAGTACTTCTGTCGCTGCTTGTGATTCCGAAGGTGTGCATGGGTCAAATCACATGTTTGGCCATTAATCCGGTGGAAAAAACATAGTGCGAAATGAGCTACTTCCACTTTGGGACACCCAATTTTATCCATGTTGACCCTATACCTAGGTGCCGGCCTATGACTTCCAGTACTTCCTGCCCCAGGAGTTTCTCTCTGATCTTCCTTTGAGAGAAGGCAGTTTTGGGGCCGAAGTCATCCAGTACCTGCTGATGGCCAACCCCCAGGACCTGCATCATGAGAAGGTGGATTCAGGGTGGTTCTATGATGTATTTGCAGACTCTGATTTCAACTCTCCAACTTATCGCTCCAGACGGAACGTCTGCGTCCGAGTGCCTGTTGGAAGCAATCCTCGTGGTGCACCGCACATGTGTGAACATGAAAATGCACAGGCACCACAAGCTGAGATTTTGAAGGCTGCAGGTGGAGAGGAAATAGGCAGATTCATGCTGTCGGCAGAGTTTGAGTTCAGCGCGCCTGGCCATCTCAAGATCGAATCAAAAACCTGCTGTATTGTCTGTTGGACGGACAAAGTCTGCGATGACGATGTCACCATCACAGGAGTGCTTAGGGTGCAGAGTTTGGTGCATGTCCGAAATGCACAAGGAAGTTTGCAACTGCAACCAGAAACAACAGTGTCCTGGCCTGCTGCTCCGAGAGTGGATGGATGTGATCCAGATTGTCTTGTAAGATTATTTGCGAATTGGCACTCTGACTTGTCAGATGGAGTCAAAGATGCTCTTCAGAAGTATGTCGAGCAGAACTTGCAGCAGGGGCATGTACTGCCGCAGACCATGTCTTTGCACCCGGAGCTCAACTTGACATACCAGCTGAAAGATTTGCAGTTTGTGCATTCCAGCACACCTTCTAACCAAAGCTATGTGATTGCGCATGCCACATGCACTGTAGATGCAAGGGCAGCCAACGGCAGTGTCCAAGCCTTTCCAGATGCAGCTGCATCTTGGACTGGTAAACACAACGCGCTGCCAATGGATGATCCGTGGAGACGAGCCGTGGGAACTGGCTCAGAGCAGCTGGTGCTGCTTGGGGGAGCGCGCTTTAGCGAAGAGCTCCTCACAATGCTCGCCCGCGGTATGCACTATGCAGGCATGCTCCGCCCTCACAACTCGAGCACTGTGAAAGATGCTCATCTCTACTCCTCTATTGACATGTCGTGCCCCGAAGTTGATATTTCCAAAGAAAGGGCTGGAGTTGTCATGAGGCAAGACCACCTACACTTGCAGATAGATTGCGATGATAGAATGGCTGGCAACGCCACAAACTTCAGCTTGATGAATGCCACCTTCAGCAATGTCCTAGAGGAAATCTCTATTTCTGCCTATGTACCGAACGACCACACAGCTGGAATCGTCCTTCAAGTCTTAAATGTGAGCATGGGAAGTGCCAATGTGTCTACTTTCCATTCTCCTGCCTTCTTGGGTCCAGGCAATGAATTGAAGGCCTTGGCGCTCCATGCAATGCGGAAAGGCCTCCCTCTCATGAACGACCAGCTCAGCAGCACTCCCATCATATTTTGCGGCGGTGGATCGTCAGCTTGTGCCTTGGTTCCTTTTGCACCCCATCCTGCAGTTAGCACAAGTCCGCGGGGGAAGATGAAGCCCGGCTATGTGCAGCTGATTTGGCATTGCCAATGTGGAAGTTCTGACTTCTATGAATCATGCTCCGGCTTTCAATGTCCTGAGATGCAGCTCAAGACCAGACTCACCAGACCACTTGAAGTGAGACAGCTTCATCAACTACGTCGCAGCGCAGCAGAAAGCCCAGCTTCCAAAAGACCCACTTCGACCGGGGCTTGGGTGAGCTTATTTTCAAACCAGCTGTGCAACTTCGTTTCTGGCGAGAGCATCCTTTTTGCAAATGTAGCGGATGAAACTTGTGCAGTCAGTGATCATCCACCTCTAGCTCCAGCTTTCAGGCTCCGGAGCTACAAACATGGTTGGTACCTCTACTCTGGCTGCAGATCAAGTAACTGTTCAGGATGTCGTTTGAAACGCTGGATTCCTTTGCGGAGATGCACCTGCCTGGCATCAAGTGTAAGTGGCCCCTGCATTGTCCTGTCGTCAACAACTGATGGATGTGTCCCGTGCTTGCATGTGCATGTTCTTTGTTGATTGGCAGTTCAAGAGCTGGCGCCAAATATAATACTATTAATACTGAGGGTGGTGTGAGCCTCCTTTCAATCAGAGAAAAGTTCCACCGGATTTGGACTTTCATAGCCCACAGAGGGAATTTGTTAGGGATAGAACATTGTCCATTATTTTCCCACACTGGAATCATTTGTCTAGCCCAGGTGGGTGGTTTGCAGAGCTATCCGGCAGAGGAACCCATTTTGGGTTCCCTTCAGAACAGCAGGAAGCAGGGCGGGTTACTGGCATCTTGCCATCATGTGTGACTGGTTGAGTAATGTTGAGTAGAAATGCGTCCAACGCCATGGTGTTTGATGTAGCTAGATTTGGTGTGTTACTGTCTGAAGTCAGATTGGTGCTTGCTGTCCACTTGAGCTCGTGCAGGAGCCCCTTCATAAGGGCCACAAGAGTCGATAAGTGCAGCGCGTGTGGAATGGAAGGGGACCTGGCATGCGAAGCCTTGCCGCGAAAGGAGGTCGAGCGGGTTTGGATTATCAGGGCTGGTGTGACATGATGATGTTGTATCACTTAGTGTAGCCCGATCGAAATTGAAATTTTGGATTAGCTGATTTTCAACCACTTCAAAGATGTCCATTCCACGTTAGATTGGTTCTGGGACCGTGGTGAGCCCTGACCGAAGGTGCATTGCAATCTTTTCTGCGAAGATTGCTCCGCCCGGTCATGCGCTTTGAAGAATGTTTCCCTGGGAAAGCACAAGGTGCCAAAGACGCATCTGGGCAACCACAGCGGGTATTCAGAAGTCGTACTAGCAACTCTGAGCACATTGCCCATCCTACAAGCGTGTGCGGAAGGTCCTGATGTTCCAGATCCTGATCTTCCGGACCCAACAAACACAGCACTATGGGAGTTGATTGTAGCCTTGCCAATGCTTGGGCTTATGGGACTGCTCTTGTGCTTTCGTGGCCATGTACGGGGCAGCTGCTTGTGGGCTTCAAGGCTCCGATTGCGGGTGGGCGTGAGCAGAGATCGCCTCAAAGAGGAGAACATTTTCCACGGCAGCCTTCTGTTAGGATCTGCCCTTCTTACAGCTTGTGGGCTGGTTTGGATGAAGTGCAATCCATTGGCAGGTCAATTGAACTACATCGAGGAGACGATGGACACAAGCAACTTCGATTGGCTTGCTGCAAATCGCATTGTAGAGACATCTCGCTACAGGGGCGCTATGATTTTCTTCATTTGCGCTGCAACTCTGTTGCTTGTCTCTCTTCTTGGGTGTTTGCAGCATGTGCGTATTCGCTGTGGCACAGTTGCGCCGCAGGAAGGTGTTAGCACGTCGACAGGTTCAGGCTGGAGATCTCTGGTGGTGTTTCTACTCACAGAAGCAGGTGCTGCCGTTTCTCTCCTTGCTTTTTGCTTTTGGCAGGAGGAGTTCTCCACTTCCTTTGAGAAACAGAAACACAGTGCTAGTGATTTGGGTTTCTTGTCTGGAGTTGTGGCATCATCTGCTTCCGCGGCCTTTTGCATCAGAGTTGTCCTCAGCTGGATAGGGCCTGTGATGATAAACCTCAGCCTGTCGAATGCAGCGGTTTTGTTGGCGGCTTCTGTGCGGAAGGCACGGGCAGCGCCCATGAACCCCAGTGGACCAAGTCTCAATTCCTTGGTCTTGGGAATGTTGCTGATTCAGCAAACTACCATATTGATTCTAGCGATTGCCTACTTCCACTCTGGCTATGCTTCGGCAATTTTGCTCTGGTTTCTGGTTTGCAGTAATTGAAAAAAGTGCAGAGAACCATGGTAACAGGTGACCAGATGTAGGTTCGCAGGTTTGGCAATCTGACACGTAAGACGTAAGCGGCGGGTGAATGATCCTCAATATGTCTGTCATCTTAAGTCTTACGGCCTACGGTCTTTGGCAAGTGAGGTTGGTCATATGCAGTGGGATTTTGAATGCGGTGTGGTTTTGCTGTCTATCATCAGCTGGCGGCTTCGCGCAGAGATGGTTGTTGTCCTACGCGGGCAGTTTGTGTACGTTGCAAGCATGTCTCAATGCCGCTATTGGGTGGCTTGTGGCTGAGACCAAGCTGATCATTAGATCAAAAAGGTTTTTTGACATTGCATGGTCTGGTTTTGGCCTGATTTTTGCTTAGACTGACTTCTTGGGTGATTTTTAGGGACAGGATGGATAGAGACAGGATAGAGTGGACAGTCCCTTAAAACTAAAATTACCACATTGACATTCGTTTCAGATTTCAGAACTGCTTTGCACGAGAGCCTCAGTTGCATGCAAGGATGGTTGGCTTCTCCCCTTCTTGGTTTGCTCCGCTATTACGACAGTATGCCTGTCATCCTTGGCTGTATTGCTCTTTGGTGGTTTGGGACCTCCCCGAGTGCAGAACCTTGTGATGCGCAACGGCGATGCTTGGCGGGTATGCAGCAAGTCACACAAATCTTCCGCCAATCTTTTTCCCCCAGCAAGTAACTGGGAAGCACCCTCAGCCTTCCACCATGCCTTGCTTTGGTGTGATTTCAGGAACCAATACACCTGGCGCAAGCTGACTGTGTTTCGGTGCTGACCCTTTTCATCCGTTGCATGTTGGAGAAGGAAGAGGCCAAGTCATCACGATTTGGAGCGCGAATCAAATGGCGGAGACTTTGCGCAGTGTTGGGGTGTCTTGGTTTGTTTGTTGGCCTTCTGCGAAACATCTGGCACAACCTTACCCACACCGCATGGGATGACTTGAACAGTCTGGTTGCTTCATGGATTGGCTCAGATGCGCTGATCCCTCATGATTCCAACTCTGTGCTAAACCCACTGGTGGACGAGTACGCTTCAGCTAGAGCTGCATGGCAGCTTTGCAGCATGGTAGGCGCGGGGTGCTTTGCCCTGGCCATGCTGTCAGACATGCTGGGCTCGAGCCTCGCCATGCGATGTGGCATTCCTGCAGTCAAGTTTCTGGCCTGGTCCAGGAGGCTAGGTTTTCTGGGAAGCCTTGGATGTGCGCCAAGCAAACTTTGACAATCTTTCGTAGATTTTGGTTGGATGTTGGTTTGATCTATGACACTATGATGATTACATATATCATATATAATTTTGAAAGTTAACTTCCAATACATAATGTTATTCTATCAGTTTCTTATAATCATGTGAGGAAGCTTCTTCTATGCTGGTGGGCTGCTGGTGTTCAATCTCCCAGACTATGTGGCCTTGCTGGATTTCGGATCGCTTGAGCGCTGTGGCAGCGAGTTTTGCAAAGCCTTGGCTGGGTCTATGAAGTCGGCTGTTGGGTCTGGGCTTTTGGCCAAAGCTGGCATGGAATTTCTACCTCTTCTGGCTGCTGGGTGTGAGTTTTGGATATCTTTCAAGTTTCTGCTGATAATAAAGAGCTCTTGTTGGCAGTTTTCAGACACATTCAAAGATGGCAAGGTTTGCTTGGCTTGGACCTCCTTTCGAATTGGCTTCTTCTTGGCTTCAGATCCCAAGAATGCGCATTTGGTCAACGCGCTCATGTGGGTGACTTTGAGCAGCATGCTCCGGCTGTCCCCCTTGGCAGGGACCGTTGCTTTCATTGCTTCTCCCAAGACAGAGGTCGTTGGTTGGTTCACGGCGTTCTTAATCCTGCCTGCCTTGCTCCTTGGCATCATCGTGAAGTGTAGATTAACTCACTTGGGCTGGTACTTCCTGTGGGGCTGGGTCTTCTACCTCGTGCCTCTTCTGGTCATGGCTTCATATGCCTTGGGCATGGATTTCCTGACCTTGATCAGCAAGTTTTTCAATTACCTGAGGGAGGATTGGCCGAGCTTCCTGGCAGAGTTCTTTCTGTCTGATGTGGTCATTTCAGACCTCTTCTTCACTATGGTCTTCACAGGGGTTTGAGGCAGTTGTCAGCGGCAGCATTCTGTGGTACGTCGAATCAGACATGAGTCATGTCCTGCGCTATTAATTCGTAGTAACAGTTTCATATTAGTGAGGAGTGGCAATGTGGGGTCCTTTGGTTCTGCTTTGTTTCCAGGCAAAGGGCACGATTGTGGCTGTTGCTTGAGACTCCTTTCATCAGTGCCAGCCTCGCTACAAGAATAGAGTCTGACCAGTCAAGAGCACTGGCCAGAGAGGACGACCACTGGATAGCTGAACAGGAAGAAGTTTGGCGCGTTTGCCAATGGATGTCAGTTGCGCATGCGGGAAAGCCGATTATTGTAGGAAGCCACAGAATTTCATGATATCACATGATATTTTATGAACCATACATTCTTTTCTGAAAGACAGCACGGTCAGTGCAGCAAGGCTGGTGAATTCGGCTAGTCTTGAGGAAAGGAGGCGCGAAGAATAACAGATTGCTTAATGGGAGAGTCGCAGTGGACAAGCGAGCTTTGAGAGGGATATATATATATATAATATACAGTCACATACAGCCGCCTTACAAACTTATGAATATTGCGAAGCCCACCTTCTAGCTTCATTTTTGGCAGGCTTAAAATCACGAGTAGGAAACGCTCTGCTGACGCCACAGCAACTGAACTTGGGGTCAAGACTTACGAAGAGGCTGCAGCAGGGATGTATATAGAAAGGTCGCAGTGTTGGGGGATCAGTGGCCTTGCAAGAAAGCAAGTGGATCCTGGATCCTCCAATTTTATGAAACAAGATCAGGCACACTTTGCGAATCTTGCAGAAGCAGATGACCGAACTCAAACCAAATAGAGGACGCAACATCATGAATCATCATAGTCCCATATCATTCAGTACGCCACTTGAGATTTTGGTGCGGGTGCTCTGGCGCAGGTCTGCTTTGCCCACATCCACCTCTTGGTTTCGGTGCGGCCGGGTCCTTGATTCCACACCACTGGCCACTGAGTGGATAAAGTGACGATGAA
Organism: Cladocopium goreaui; assembly: GCA_947184155.2. Taxonomy (NCBI): domain Eukaryota; class Dinophyceae; order Suessiales; family Symbiodiniaceae; genus Cladocopium; species Cladocopium goreaui. The sequence goes on along the minus strand of CAMXCT020004264.1, from coordinate 30,465 downwards.
GCAGTGGAGGATTTAGCATGGTCTTCCCGTCTATTGGCGCCCAATTACCTGGAGTCTGCAAAGCTAGGTAAATTTTACTAATCCTAAATAATAAATTTACTAAAAGTGAAGAATTTACGTAATTGTTTTTTGGTTTTCTTGATATTAGTAAATTGTGTGAAAAATAGAAAGTGCATCAAAAGTGCACATTTTTTCAATCTAGTTTCCAAGAATTTGATAGTTGGAAAGACATCCATTAACATATTTTCCATTATTTAGTGAATGTCGTTAATTCAGAATGCTCAAGTTAATTGAAACATGTATTTTGCTTATCTGTATGTTCAAAGTATATGGCAAAGTAAAGCCAGAATCTTAGCAAGTGAAGTGACCACTCAAGTAAATCTTTTTTTGGAAACCTACATTGGGATTTACATGGTATCTATACCAAGTCCGAAATCGTTAGTGGAATTTACAGAAGAAATTGACATTGTAATTTACATGAGTGACCGAGGAGCATTCCAGTTTGGAATGACAAACAATTACGTAGATTGCAAACATAAAAACAAATCATAAATCAAAGCGGGAAGAACTAAACCATATCTATGAAAACTTTGTTTGATAACGAAAAGATATGGAGTGGCATTTTTTGGTGGAATTATCTTTCGTTTTTTTTTGTTCTTGTTTTTCAGCCTGGCTTCCTGGCTTGGTTTTTGTGGTTTTTGGTTTCTTGGCTTTAGTGGCTTTAGTGGCTTTTGGTTTCTTGGCTTTAGTGGCTTTAGTGGCTTTTGGTTTCTTGGCTTTAGTGGTTTTTGGTGTTTATGACTTATAAAGTATGCTGCAACTGTTTTTGCGGCTTTTGTGGCTTCTCGGCTTTTGTAGCTTTTGTGGCTGTTGTAGCTTTTATTTGTGGCTCTTGTGGCTTTTGGTTTCCTAGCCGTTTTGGAGTTGTTTTGCTTGTTGGCTTTTGCGGCTTTGTAGTTTTTTACTTCTGAATATGTACAAGTGCCCTAACTAGCTCTTTTTCAAGCTCTGAAAACAGTATTTCAGGACACTTGTTGAAATTTATTCTCCAACTATATCTACTTGATTTGTGTTCCACCACGTTTTCCATGACTGTCATGCTTCTGCCTCAACCTACGTTCTATATGGTCACAAGAATTGCAGGGTTCACTTGTTCGCAGGCACGGAAGTGGTGGACTTGGGAAGCCCTTGAGTCGGCCGGAATGCAAGGCAGCCCTGCAGAGCTCCACATGTTTTCCAACAGGCGCGGCATTAGTCATCAGCCCTTGCGCCACCAACATAAAGATCAGCTAGGCTAGACAGGTGCGAAACGGATCCGCACTGCCCCAAGTGTATGGAGCAGGGTTGTAAGTTAGGCTTTCATTCTTGAAGGTACGTCTCAGAACATCCCTTGAAGATGATGATGCGGGGGCATTTCAGAGCATCCACAATTCTCAACAAATTCTTTGTCATGTTGTGTCTTTGTTTTACAGTGAAACTGAGACATTAAACCTCCGAAGTTTCGCAAGCTTGTAGTGAGAAGTTGAACTGTCGATAATTTTAGCTGGTCACCTAGCTGCTCTTTGCCGCCCAACCAACAAGTGCGTTTTGTATTTAGGGCTGCAACGTTGCAAAGCCACATGTGGAGCAAGACGTGCATAATGTATGCAATCCGATTGCGACGAAGATGCGACTTGTAGCATGTTCCATTGAGGTTGCAAAACGCGCGGTATTTGAATTTAAAAAACGCAGCCACTTGCAGCCACTTGCAGCCACTCGAGTGGCCGCAAGTGGCCGCAAGTGGCCGCAAGTGGCCGCAGGGGGCTGCTAGAGCAAGTGGCCGCAAGTGGCCGCAAGTGGCCGCAAGTGGCCGCAGTGGGCTGCTAGAGCAAGTGGCCGCAGTGGGCTGCTTGGCATTGGATTGCAAATGCCAGTCCCGATTGCTCCACTCCTCAAAACTTGAAAAAAAAACAGTTTTCCCGCGAATCGCATTTTTTTCAATTTTGCCTGGCAACGGGATTTTAGGATCTGCTAGAGCAAGTGGTCTTGCGGCCACTTGCAGCCACTTGCAGCCACTCGAGTGGCCGCAAGTAGCCGCTTGAAACGAAAGGAAGGAAGTAACGAATGTAAGGGGAGAATTGCAACGAAAGGAAAGGCCAGAGGTGAAACGAAAGGAAGATTGTAACGAATAAAAGGCTAGAACGAATGAACGGGAAGAGTTAAAACGAAAGGACGGAAGTAACAAATGAAAGGGGAGAGGAGAAACGAAAAGAAAGTAACGAATGAAAGGAAAGAGTTGAATGGAAGGAGTGACCGAACGGAAGGGAAGAGTTGAAACGAAAGGGAAGAAGTGGCAAACATTGAGTTGAAACGGGAGGAAGGACGCAACGAAATGAACAACTTTAAACGAAGGGAAGCAGCAACGAACGGGATGTAAGGGTTGAAACGAAAGGAAGGAAGTACCGAGTGAAAGGGAAGAGTTGAAACGAAAGGAACAAGGTAAGGAATGGAAGGGAAGCGTTGAAAGGGGGGAACGACGAACGGAAAGAAGGAGTTGAAACGAAAGGAAGGAAGTAACGAATGGAAGGGAAGAGTAGCAACGAAAGGAACGATGTAGCAAATGGAAAGGAAGCGTGAAACGAAAGGAAAGAAGTAGCGAACGGGGGATAAGAGTTTCCAACCATATTGATGCTACGCTCTGATACACTCTGAGACCTTCAATTTTTTACATTGGTTGCATTGATGCTACTCCCCAACATCTTCTTTCAGTCTTCTAACATGGATGTTGCTACGCTCTAAGATCTACCCAAATTCCAAATGTTCTACCATCATTGATGCTATGCTCTAAGATCTTGTCTTCAATTTCCAAACGTCATTGATGCAACTGATCTTCAATTTTCTACTATCATTGATGCTACGCTTTCAGATCTTCGCTTCACTTTTCTAACATCATCGATGCTGCGCTCTAAGATCTTCTCTTGATTTTTCTCGCACACTACCCGCATTGATGCTATGCTTTTAGATTTTTCATGTTTCTCCCCATTTTGCCATCATAGATGCTACGCTCTAAGATCTTCTCTTCAATTTCAAACATGCTTGATGTTACGCTCTAAGATATTCTCTTCGATTGTCCAACATACTTGAGGCTACGTTCCAAGATCTTTTCTTCAATTTTCAAACATCAGTGATGCTACGCTCCAAGATCGTTTCTTCAATTTTCTAACATCATTGAGGCGAAGCTCTAGATCTTTCTAACATCGCTCTAGTCACAGTCGCCACAGTTGCCACGGTCGCCATGCTGTACAGGAAGAGAACATGTCCCGAGTCCCGACGAAGTGATTTGTTCAACTTCCGGAATTGAGCTTCTCAGCCCATGTCTGAGTGGATGGTTTTGGACACAACTTTTGTTTGTCACTAAGTAAAAGTGTAAGTCAATAGTAGTCAATATCCAATCATCCAATCGGCTGACATATTTAATGGAATCCATATGTTATGTAACTATTGATAAATCCACATTTACGAACCATCACAGCCAGATCAGATCGGAATGATGGAGGGCTAGGCACCTTGATGTTACTTGTGCTCACATTTTTTGCATATCTGGCAATGGACATCTAAGAGGTCTACGAGCAAACATGGGTTTCTCCAGAACTGCGGGCGTACCCGGAACTTGCAATGCTGATGGCGACTTGAGTTTCTATCTTTTTCCATAGCATTATCTCATCATCCCCAGATTGATTGGGATTGTCGGTTCTTAACTCCACTTGAGCATTTGGCAGCCATCTCCTATCCAAGGAGAGCATTATCCGATTGCAGAGACTTCCTGCCGCTGGGACAATATCGCAACAACGGGTCGAACCTGAAATGTCAAATGAATGTTGGGTTTATATGGGATTATATCGGAATATTTTAGGATGATCATGGAGGATATATACTTATCTTGTGTTTATCAGACTTGGTGTGCGATATGAATTCTGTTTGGAGCCGGGCTGAAGGCTTCCTGGAGCTTTGGCAGCTGCCCAATGAATCCCCTGCCGCGCCAAACAAGTTAAGCCGTTAGCGTGCATTATTTCAAATCCTAGAGATATCATATGATGTTTTTTAGCTTGAGGGCAGAAGAATCCTTCTCACAACCGTTCAACAAAGATGTTTCGATGTTTTGAGCATTCCCTGTTGGACCAGGAACTTTCTGTGTCCTTTCATGCGCTGCACCTCGGTCTCCGAAGTTGAGCAGTTGAGCCAAGACAGGCCATGCCGAGAGCGGCCTTCGGCGAGATCGTGCTGGAAGATTGTTGAAGTACTTCATGAAATCACGAAACACCATGATTACTTCAACAACCTTCCAGCAATATCATGGTGATTTTAGAGAAAAATGATTTTACCTTTGTCCCAAGGCGACATTCCAAGGTTTTTTTTTATCACATGGGCACAGCTGAGGAGCGTATGCGTAGGAAGGCTGGTTCAAATTTGGATGTGACAGTAGCTGCTACCAATTGAACTTCAAACCGAGATGTGATCTTTTGCAGTATCTTCAAACACACCATGAAGGTATGATGTTGATCCCCTAAAAACTGCATCTTTGATGTGCGTTGCTGGATGTTGGCAGATTCGAGCACTGCTTCGTGGTGCGAAGTCGGCTGCAACGCCTGCATTTTTTCTGCCGTTGGCTGTGGTGCTTTTGGAAACCCACCTGAGGAGCATGTCTGGGAGATTGGTTGGTCAGGTTGAAATGCGTCAGAAATATCCATGCCATTTTTCTAGATCTCGAGGCGCATGCGATTTGATTCCGCTTCAACACCAGGTTCCGGACAAGGTTCCAGAGGGTTACCGTGCAGACAGCTGGTGAGGTTTCGAAAGTTCCGGTTCAGATAGCTCCTGAGGTTCCGGTGAAGGGTTCCTGTGAAGATACCTGCGGAGGTTCTACGGTTCTAGAGGGTTCTAGAGGTGCAGATACCTGATGAGGTTCTAGAGGGTTTTGGTGCATATATCCGGAAGTTTCCGGTGCAGATACCTGATGAGGTTCCGGAGGGTTCCGGTGAAGACGCCCTGTGAAGATACGTGGTGAGTCTGCGGTGATCGGGAGGGTTCCTGCAGAACTTCAGATTTGTCTTTGTCCCTTTTTGCTGGCAGTTTCAGTGAATGGTCCCTCATGCGGAGTTCGGAGGATTTGGTTCACGATCGCGCATGGATTATCATTGATTATCTGCAAATCCTTGGGAAGGAATGCAATCGCAAATCGACCCACGCTGGCTTAAGCCAGCGTGGGTCGATTTGCATTTGCGTTGGCACTGACAAGCTGGTCGGGGGCCTCAGCCGGAAGCTAGTGGAAGGACACTGAGGACGGTTGAAAAAAAGCGTACGTTAGTGATCGATACACTCCATGTCTGACGCAACATTTTTGAGTTCTGACATGGAACGACATGGCCCACATTTCGAAGTGCCGCACGTCAGCAAATAAAGATCAAATTGTGTTTCATTTTTTAACAATTTCAACGCATATGTTCCACACAGAGAATACAAACAGCCACCAATTTGCTACAATTTCCATTCTTCATTTTGAAAGTAAAGGGCCACAAGATTTCAAATCAAAATGTAGGAATTGGGGTCCCAGATCGCGAAAGCGTAGGAAATTGGGATCAACATCCGCATGGCTCACTTGTAAAATCATGCAAAGACACGGTACAGCCGCTCAGAATCGCCGTGTCGTTCGTTATGCCACAAACGAACGACACGGCGATTCTGAGCGGCTGTATCGTGACTGGAACAGGCAAGTGGACACAAAGCGTCACTCTGTGGGACAAACCACCCGACCGATGGAGCTGTGCATTATGTGTTGAAGTAGCAGCCCAGGATTCATCGAATCCTGGGCTGCTACTTCAACACAAGAACAGGTCATCAGGAAAACAGTAGTCCACAACAAACGTTGCAAAGAAGACGCTGTGGAAGCTGCAGTCGGACTGTGGTTGAAAACGATGAGCCAAAGAGGCGAATGTTGTTGTGACCTAGCCATGAAACATTTCACCGACTGCCTCCAGAAGGCATTTGAGGAGTACCAGAAGGCCAAGGAGGAGAAGGGCAAGGACCAAACCAACCGCAAAAAGTAACATCAAATTGGATGTGAATTGGTGAAAGCAGTGGGTGAAAGCAAGCACCAAAAGCTGTGCTGGAAGGATGATTAAGGATGGTGATCAATTCACATCCGATTTGATGTTACTTTTTAGGCTCCGAAATGAGCAACGCTCAATGAGCCCAGACGATTGAATTACCGTTGTACAGATTTTGGCAATCAATCTTGTGCCCTGCCTGCCATTGCAACCTCTGTTGCGTTGTTTAGTCGGTCATTCTGGCAGCCTGGCCTTTATAGATTGAGCCTCAATGGGAAAAATCGCGTTTGCTCAGATTCGCAAAAACGTGCACCACTGGCAAATGGTTGGCAAGTCTGCTTTCTTGTCACGTTGAACCGTTGTTGGAGCCAGTTCGGTCTTTGATCCCCTTGACTCCCTTGACCATGGTTTCGTCCAGGCAGAACCAGGCCGGGGGTGCCGCAAATCTCTCTTCGTGAGCGGTTTGTGTCATCCTGATTAGTGGTCATTGCAGATGCATCTGTCATTTGTTGTTTTTTTCGTCGGGGTATAATGAGTGTAGCAACCGCTTCCGTTCCCATGGGCACGGTAGCGCGCGCTGTGCTCTTTAGATCAACTATTGATGCATTCTTTGCCTTTCGGGAATGGAGTTGCGGCAGGCTGTTGCTGCCAATGATGCAACGATCGGAGAAACGACCTCAGGGATGGCTGTTTGGTTCGCTGTAATTTGAAAATCCTGGTCTCAATTCATGACCTGCGGGTTTGGCATAGCAAGTTGAAGGATGCATGAGGATCGGCTAGCTGGCAAGGCATGATTGTCAAAACATCAAGTTGCTTTGCTTTTTGGACTCGTTCTGGAATTTTCCAGTCGAACTTACTTTTTGAAGATTGAGTTTGAGACAACAGTGAATGAAAGCAGAAGGTAGACATGGGACCTGCCACAGTTTGTTCTTGTGAACATCGGTCAACAAACGTTCCAGTCCTTAGTTTTCACAAACTCAGTAGAGACTTGGTTCAACTTGCCCGTGAGAGATGGTTGATGATGGGATGGTGGGATGGAAAAAAACGATCAGAAAATAGTGATGTCACTGAGGAAAGATTGTGTTTTAAGTTTGCAAAACGGAATGATGGTGTGGGATGTCGCTATTTTGGTGGAATTCATCATGACCTGAAATTGGTTCAAAGACGATACACTTGCTCTATGATGTTTATACGACTTCAAAATTCGGAATTTCCAGACTTCACCATCCAATCCATATTCCTTTCCACTTTCCCTTCAAAATCATCCAGCCTCATTCCTCAACCGCCATCCCCCATCCAGTGAGGACACCGTAGTGGACACCTTTGGGGAACACTTCAAGAACCAGCAGAACCAGGCCCTCATCGATGTGGACCCCACCACCTTCGAGACGCTGGAGCTGCCGCATGAGCAACAGGCAGGGCCTGAAGTGTTGCCATGCGATCCACCCTGTTGATTGATGATTTTTATTTGGGGGAACATACTAACCTATACCTTGGGGATAGTAATATTCCACCAGCGGAATCCCTATTCATCCCAGTTTATGACACCTCCAAGTCAGCAACGCATTGAAGGAAAGTGAGTCTCAGTCTGCCAGCTGTGAGCCATGATGACCCAGGAGGAGCGTGAATCGAGCTGCCAGAAAGAGGTTTGAAGCAGGTTTGAAAGGAGAGAGTTGAATGGAAGGAATGACCGAACGGAAGGGAAGAGTTGAAACGAAAGGGAAGAAGTGGCAAACATTGAGTTGAAACGGGAGAAAGGACGCGACGAAATGAACAACTTTAAACGAAGGGAAGCAGCAACGAACGGGATGTAAGGGTTGAAACGAAAGGAAGGAAGTACCGAGTGAAAGGGAAGAGTTGAAACGAAAGGAACAAGGTACAGTAAGGAATGGAAGGGAAGAGTCGAAAGGGGGGAACGACGAACGGAAAGAAGGAGTTGAAACGAAAGGAAGGAAGTAACGAATGGAAGGGAAGCGTAGCAACGAAAGGAACGATGTAGCGAATGGAAGCGTGAAACGAAAGGAAAGAAGTAGCGAACGGGGGATAAGAGTTTCCAACCATATTGATGCTACGCTCTGATACGCTCTGAGACCTTCAATTTTTTACATTGGTTGCATTGATGCTACTCCCCAACATCTTCTTTCAGTCTTCTAACATGGATGTTGCTACGCTCTAAGATCTACCCAAATTCCAAATGTTCTACCATCATTGGTGCTACGCTCAAAGATCTTCTTTTCAAGTTTCCAAGATCAGCGACTCTACGCTCTAAGATCTTCTCCTCAATTTTCTGCCATCATTGATGCTACGCTCAAAGATCTTCGCTTCACTTTTCTGACATCATCGATGCTGCGCTCTAAGATCTTCTCTTGATTTTTCTCACACACTACCCGCATTGATGCTATGCTTTTAGATTTTTTCATGTTTCTCCCCATTTTGCCATCATAGATGCTACGCTCTAAGATCTTCTCTTCAATTTCAAACATGCTTGATGTTACGCTCTAAGATATTCTCTTCGATTGTCCAACATACTTGAGGCTACGTTCCAAGATCTTTTCTTCAATTTTCAAACATCAGTGATGCTACGCTCCAAGATCGTTTCTTCAATTTTCTAACATCATTGAGGCGAAGCTCTAGATCTTTCTAACATCGCTCTAGTCACAGTCGCCACAGTTGCCACGGTCGCCATGCTGTACAGGAAGAGAACATGTCCCGAGTCCCGACGAAGTGATTTGTTCAACTTCCGGAATTGAGCTTCTCAGCCCATGTCTGAGTGGATGGTTTTGGACACAACTTTTGTTTGTCACTAAGTAAAAGTGTAAGTCAATAGTAGTCAATATCCAATCATCCAATCGGCTGACATATTTAATGGAATCCATATGTTATGTGGGGGTCGTTCTAAACCCCCTTGAAGGAAATTTAGTGGAGGCGTTACTTTGGTGATTCTGTAGGGCAAAAACACATGATTTTTCCAGGGAAGGCGCAAGAAGGCGCAAGGGCGAGCGCAAGGTTGTATAAGTATAGATATATAATTTCCTGCTTTCTTTTGCTTTTGTTTCCTTTCTTTTCCTTTCTACTTTATTACTACTACTACTACTGCTACTACTACTACTGCTACTCCTGCTACTACTACTACTACTACTAGTACTAGTACTAGAACTACTACTACTACTAGTACTAGTACTAGAACTACTACTACTACTAGTACTACTACTACTACTACTACTACTACTACTATATACTATCTACTATCTACTATCTACTACCTACTATCTACTATCTACTATCTACTACTACTACTACTACTAGTACTACTAGTACT
>CAMXCT020004264.1:16063-18563 GCA_947184155.2 Cladocopium goreaui | reverse complement strand
AGTACTACTAGTACTACTAGTACTACTAGTACTACTAGTACTACTAGTAGTACTAGTACTACTAGTACTACTAGTACTACTAGTACTACTAGTACTACTAGTACTACTAGTACTACTAGTACTACTAGTACTACTAGTACTACTAGTACTACTAGTACTACTAGTACTACTAGTACTACTACTACTACTACTACTACTACTACTAGTACTAGTACTAGTACTAGTACTAGTACTAGTAGTACTACTAGTACTACCTCTACTAGTCCTATTACTCCTACTACTACTTCTTCTATTATTACTTCTTTTATTATCACTTCTTCTATTACTTCTTCTATTACTACTACTACTACTACCACCACCACCGTATCTGATTTAGATCTTAAATATTAATATCTCGAGTTGATAAACATAGATAACCAGGGTGGTAAATAGGCCATCCAAAGAAAAAGGAGCAGATAGATAGATAAATAGATAGATAGATAGATAGATAGATAGAGATAAAGCAAAAAAATCCCTTCCAATCTACTGTGTACTACAAAGCTTGCACAAACCACTTCCCAGTACTACTGTGTACTACAAAGCTTGCACAAACTACTTCCCAATACTACTGTGTGTGTACTACAAAGCTTGCACAAACCACTTCCCAGTACTACTTTGCACTACAAAGCTTGCACAAACTACTTCCCAGTACTACTGTGTACTACAAATAACCCTTTGGGTACTGAGCATTAAATATTTGGTTGTCAACAGGTCTAAAACAGGTCTGAAACAGGTCTGAAACAGGTCTGAAACAGTCAAAACGTTGCTGGGTAAAGAGATATATATAGAGAGAGAGAGATAGAGGGAGATGTGGAAAGATAGAAAAAGAGAAAAAGAAACAGGATTCTTTTAACAAGTATGACCCCGTTGGTCTACGAGTATCAAACTTGGCTTCTTAGGGCCGTGACGTGGCAGTAACATTACTGTATTGGAAATTGTTTTTCTGAAAACATGCCACCCCAAAATCACGTAGTTGATCGTCATTGCTTTGTTCCATAAATAGTTTCGGGTTTACATTCCGTTTCCAGACAAGCACCCTTCTACTTCCCAGTACTACTGTGTACTACAAAGCTTGCACAAACCACTTCCCAGTAGTACTGTGTACTACAAAGCTTGCACAAACCACTTCCCAGTACTACTGTGTACTACAAAGCTTGCACAAACTACTTCCCAGTACTACTGTGTACTACAAAGCTTGCACAAACCACTTCCCAGTACTACTTTGCACTACAAAGCTTGCACAAACTACTTCCCAGTACTACTGTGTACTACAAAGCTTGCACACACCACTTCCCAGTACTACTTTGTACTACAAAGCTTGCACAAACCACTTCCCAGTACTACTTTGTACTACAAAGCTTGCACAAACTACTTCCCAGTACTACTGTGTACTGCAAAGCTTGCACAAACCACTTCCCAGTACTACTGTGTACTACAAAGCTTGCACAAACTACTTCCCAGTACTACTGTGTACTACAAAGCTTGCACAAACCACTTCCCAGTACTACTTTGTACTACAAAGCGTGCACAAACTACTTCCCAGTACTACTGTGTACTACAAAGCTTGCACACACCACTTCCCAGTACTACTTTGTACTACAAAGCTTGCACAAAGTACTTCCCAGTACTACTGTGTACTACAAAGCTTGCACAAACTTCCCAGTACTACTGTGTACTACAAAGCTTGCACACACCACTTCCCAGTACTACTTTGTACTACAAAGCTTGCACAAACTACTTCCCAGTACTACTGTGTACTACAAAGCTTGCACAAAGCACTTCCCAGTACTACTGTGTACTACAATGCTTGCACAAAGCACTTCCCGATAATACTTGGTACTACAAAGCTTTCACAAAGTCGTTCCAATACTACTGTGCACTACAAAGATCGCACAAACTACTTCCCAGTACTACTGTGTACTACAAAACTTGCACAAAGCACTTCCCAGTACTACTGTGTACTACAAAGCTCGCACAAACACGTTCCAGTACTAATGTGTACTACAAAGCAAGCACAAAGCACTTCTCAGTACTACTGTGTACTACAAAACTTGCACAAACACGTTCCAGTACTACTGTGTACTACAAAGCTCGCACAAACACGTTCCCAGTACTACTGTGTACTACAAAGCTCGCACAAACTACTTCCCAGTACTACTGTGTACTACAAAGCTTGCAGAAACACATTCCCAGTACTACTGTGTACTACAAATGCGCAAACACGTTCCAGTACTACTGTGTACTAAAAAGCTTGCACAGACTACTTCCCAGTACTACTGTGTACTACAAAGCTTGCAGAAACACGTTCCCAGTACTACTGTGTACTACAAAGCTCGCACAAACTACTTCCAAGTATACTACTGTGTACTACAAAGCTCGCACAAACACGTTCCCAGTACTACTTTGTACTACAAAGCTTGCACAAAGTCGTTCCAGTACTACTGTGTACTACAAAGCTCGC
>CAMXCT020004264.1:0-15963 GCA_947184155.2 Cladocopium goreaui | reverse complement strand
AAACATGGGTTTCTCCAGAACTGCGGGCGTACCCGGAACTTGCAATGCTGATGGCGACTTGAGTTTCTATCTTTTTCATAGCATTATCTCATCATCCCCAGATTGATTGGGATTGTCGGTTCTTAACTCCACTTGAGCATTTGGCAGCCATCTCCTGCTATCCAAGGAGAGCATTATCCGATTGCAGAGACTTCCTGCCACTGGGACATTATGGCAACAGCGGGTCAAACCTGAAATGTCAAATGAATGTTGGGTTTATATGGGATTATATTGGAATATTTTAGGATGATCATGGAGGATATATACTTATCTTGTGTTTATCAGACTTGGTGTGCGATATGAATTCTGTTTGGAGCCGGGCTGAAGGCTTCCTGGAGCTTTGGCAGCTGCCCAACGAATCCCCTGCCGCGCCAAACAAGTTAAGCCGTTAGCGTGCATTATTTCAAATCCTAGAGATATCATATGATGTTTTTTAGCTTGAGGGCAGAAGAATCCTTCTCACAACCGTTCAACAAAGATGTTTCGATGTTTTGAGCATTCCCTGTTGGACCAGGAACTTTCTGTGTCCTTTCATGCGCTGCACCTCGGTCTCCGAAGTTGAGCAGTTGAGCCAAGACAGGCCATGCCGAGAGCGGTTTTCGGCGAGATCGTGCTGGAAGATTGTTGAAGTACTTCATGAAATCATGAAACACCATGATTACTTCAACAACCTTCCAGCAATATCATGGTGATTTTAGAGAAAATGATTTTACCTTTGTCCCAAGGCGACATTCCAAGGTTTTTTTTATCACATGGGCACAGCTGAGGAGCGTATGCGTAGGAAGGCTGGTTCAAATTTGGATGTGACAGTAGCTGCTACCAATTGAACTTCAAACCGAGATGTGATCTTTTGCAGTATCTTCAAACACACCATGAAGGTATGATGTTGATCCCCTAAAAACTGCATCTTTGATGTGCGTTGCTGGATGTTGGCAGATTCGGGCACTGCTTCATGGTGCGAAGTCGGCTGCGACGCCTGCATTTTTTCTGCCGTTGGCTGTGGTGCTTTTGGAAACCCACCTGAGGAGCATGTCTGGGAGATTGGTTGGTCAGGTTGAAATGCGTCAGAAATATCCATGCCATTTTTCTAGATCTCGAGCCGCATGCGATTTGATTCCGCTTCAACACCAGGTTCCGGACAAGGTTCCAGAGGGTTACCGTGCAGATAGCTGGTGAGGTTTCGAAAGTTCCGGTTCAGATAGCTCCTGAGGTTCCGGTGAAGGGTTCCTGTGAAGATACCTGCGGAGGTTCTACGGTTCTAGAGGGTTCTAGAGGTGCAGATACCTGATGAGGTTCTAGAGGGTTTTGGTGCATATATCCGGAAGTTTCCGGTGCAGATACCTGATGAGGTTCCGGAGGGTTCCGGTGAAGACGCCCTGTGAAGATACGTGGTGAGTCTGCGGTGATCGGGAGGGTTCCTGCAGAACTTCAGATTTGTCTTTGTCCCTTTTTGCTGGCAGTTTCAGTGAATGGTCCCTCATGCGGAGTTCGGAGGATTTGGTTCACGATCGCGCATTGATTATCATTGATTATCTGCAAATCCTTGGGAAGGAATGCAATCGCAAATCGACCCACGCTGGCTTAAGCCAGCGTGGGTCGATTTGCATTTGCGTTGGCACTGACAAGCTGGTCGGGGGCCTCAGCCGGAAGCTAGTGGAAGGACACTGAGGACGGTTGAAAAAAAGCGTACGTTAGTGATCGATACACTCCATGTCTGACGCAACATTTTTGAGTTCTGACATGGAACGACATGGCCCACATTTCGAAGTGCCGCACGTCAGCAAATAAAGATCAAATTGTGTTTCATTTTTCAACAATTTCAACGCATATGTTCCACACAGAGAATACAAACAGCCACCAATTTGCTACAATTTCCATTCTTCATTTTGAAAGTAAAGGGCCACAAGATTTCAAATCAAAATGTAGGAATTGGGGTCCCAGATCGCGAAAGCGTAGGAAATTGGGATCAACATCCGCATGGCTCACTTGTAAAATCATGCAAAGACACGATACAGCCGCTCAGAATCGCCGTGTCGTTCGAACGAACGACACGGCGATTCTGAGCGGCTGTATCGTGACTGGAACAGGCAAGTGGACACAAAGCGTCACTCTGTGGGACAAACCACCCGACCGATGGAGCTGTGCATTATGTGTTGAAGTAGCAGCCCAGGATTCATCGGGCTCCGAAGAACAGGTCATCAGGAAAACAGTAGTCCACAACAAACGTTGCAAAGAAGACGCTGTGGAAGCTGCAGGCGGACTGTGGTTGAAAGCGATGAGCCAAAGAGGCGAATGTTGTTGTGACCTAGCCATGAAACATTTCACCGACTGCCTCCAGAAGGCATTTGAGGAGTACCAGAAGGCCAAGGAGGAGAAGGGCAAGGACCAAACCAACCGCAAAAAGTAACATCAAATCGGATGTGAATTGATCACCATCCTAAAGCAAGCACCAAAAGCTGTGCTGGAAGGATGATTAAGGATGGTGATCAATTCACATCCGATTTGATGTTACTTTTTGGGCTCCGAAATGAGCAACGCTCAATGAGCCCAGACGATTGAATTACCGTTGTACAGATTTTGGCAATCAATCTTGTGCCCTGCCTGCCATTGCAACCTCTGTTGCATTGTTTAGTCGGTCATTCTGGCAGCCTGGCCTTTATAGATTGAGCCTCAATGGGAAAAATCGCGTTTGTTCAGATTCGCAAAAACGTGCACCATTGGCAAATGGTTGGCAAGTCTGCTTTCTTGTCACGTTGAACCGTTGTTGGAGCCAGTTCGGTCTTTGATCCCCTTGACTCCCTTGACCATGGTTTCGTTCAGGCAGAACCAGGCCGGGGGTGCCGCAAATCTCTCTTCGTGAGCGGTTTGTGTCATCCTGATTAGTGGTCATTGCAGATGCATCTGTCATTTGTTGTTTTTTTCGTCGGGGTATAATGAGTGTAGCAACCGCTTCCGTTCCCATGGGCACGGTAGCGCGCGCTGTGCTCTTTAGATCAACTATTGATGCATTCTTTGCCTTTCGGGAATGGAGTTGCGGCAGGCTGTTGCTGCCAATGATGCAACGATCGGAGAAACGACCTCAGGGATGGCTGTTTGGTTCGCTGTAATTTGAAAATCCTGGTCTCAATTCATGACCTGCGGGTTTGGCATAGCAAGTTGAAGGATGCATGAGGATCGGCTAGCTGGCAAGGCATGATTGTCAAAACATCAAGTTGCTTTGCTTTTTGGACTCGTTCTGGAATTTTCCAGTCGAACTTACTTTTTGAAGATTGAGTTTGAGACAACAGTGAATGAAAGCAGAAGGTAGACATGGGACCTGCCACAGTTTGTTCTTGTGAACATCGGTCAACAAACGTTCCAGTCCTTAGTTTTCACAAACTCAGTAGAGACTTGGTTCAACTTGCCCGTGAGAGATGGTTGATGATGGGATGGTGGGATGGAAAAAAAGATCAGAAAATAGTGATGTCACTGAGGAAAGATTGTTCCCGAGAGCGCCTGCGAAGGGTTCTTCGTAAAAAAGCAGCCGTTATACTAGATCTTCACTCCTTCACATCTGCTGATCTAGATCTTCACTCCTTCACATCTGCGGATCTAGATCTTCACTCCTTCACATCTGCTGATCTAGATCTTCACTCCTTCACATCTGCGGATCTAGATCTTCACTCCTTCACATCTGCTGATCTAGATCTTCACTCCTTCACATCTGCGGATCTAGATCTTCACTCCTTCACATCTGCTGATCTAGATCTTCACTCCTTCACATCTGCAGATCTAGATCTTCACACCCTCACATCTGCTGATCTAGATCTTCACTCCTCACATCTGCGGATCTAGATCTTCACCCTCACATCTGCAGATCTAGATCTTCACACCTTCACAGATCTAGATCTTCACACCCTCACATCTGCAGATCTAGATCTTCATACCCTCACACCTGCAGATCTAGATCTTCACACCCTCACACCTGCAGATCTAGATCTTCACACTCGCACATCTGCCGATCTACATCTTCACACCTTCACATCTGCAGATCTCCTCTCGCTCTTCTTCTATTCTCTCTTAAGGCGGGGGCGGTGCCGCCGGAGCGCCACGAAACGCAACCCTTTCGCACGAAATGGACGTTGGACGCCAAAAACTGAGGTAAAATTGCGATTTTACTTTGTCCATTGCAACCCTTTCGCACGAAATGGACGTTGGACGTCAAAAACTGAGGAAAAATTGCGACTTTGCTTTGTCCCGCGCAACCCTTACGCACGAAATGGACGTTGGACGTCAAAAACTGAGGAAAAATTGCGACTTTACTTTGTCCATCGCGACCCTTTCGCACGAAATGGACGTTGGACGTCAAAAACTGAGGAAAAATTGCGACTTTGAGGTGTCCCGCGCAACCCTTTCGCACGAAATGGACGTTGGACGTCAAAAACTGAGGAAAAATTGCGACTTTGAGGTGTCAATCGCAACCCTTACACACGAAATGGAGGTTGGACGTCAAAAACTGAGGAAAAATTGCGATTTTACTTGGTCAATCGTAACCCTTTCGCACGAAATGGACGTTGGACGTCAAAAACTGAGGAAAAATTGCGATTTTACTTGGTCAATCGTAACCCTTTCGCACGAAATGGACGTTGGACGTCAAAAACTGAGGAAAAATTGCGATGGACGCTTTCGTTTCTGTACAAGTGTCTGTGTGTAAAAGCGTCTGTGTGTAAAAGCGTTTGTGTTTGAAAGCGTGTGTGTGCGTGTGTAAAAAGCATCTGCGTGTAAAAGCGTCCTGTGTAAAAGCGTTTGTGTGTCAACGCGTCTGTGTGTAAAAGCGTTTGTGTGTGAAAGCGTGTGTGCGTGTGTAAAACGTATCTGCGTGTAGAAGCGTCTGTGTGTAAAACCGTCTCTGTGTAAAAGCTTTTGTGTGTAAAAGCGTCTGTGTGTAAAAGCGTCTGTGTGTAAAAGCGTCTGTGTGTAAAAGTGTTTCTGTGTAAAGGAGTTGTAGAGGTTACCAAGTACCTCTTTCCTGGGCTCAGACGTGGACGTAGAGACAAGATGCATTGTGCACAGAGTGAACATCCATATTCTTATATGTACGCTGAATGTTCGTGAAACAAGTGAGGATTGGCAAACGGGTATCTGTAACATTTCTTGCACTTCTCGAGGTTTCTGTAGGGTCAGTCCATGAGATCTCGAGAATTGCAGTGTTTGTTTACGATGCAGTGGATCTATGTGATGTATAGCACGAAAAACATATATGTGTTGTTTTCATTCAAATTATGAGCAGTGGACAAAAAAAATAAATAATTCGGGAATCACTGCGCCGTTCAATTTTGTCTGGGCCGCTCGGCAATGGCCGCGTGGAGACCGCCGGAGGATGAGGAAGTGGCATGGGTGTTGGAAGTTGTGGGGTGCAAGCGATCTCATCTTGGAGACATGTCGGAGGATGAGTTCCGATACATCTATTCAAATGAATATCATGTGGTTTTAGTCGGCGATTCACGGGACCCATTTGCTTTTTTTTTTGAAGTGTGTTGATTTGATGTGTTCATTGCAAGCTTCACTGTTCAGTTTGCAGGTCTCTGCGACAATGGTGCCCATGCCCAGTGTCAAACTTAGCAATTGTGCCCTGAGCGTCGAAGTCGGAGAACGATTTCTTGGCATTGGATTGTGTGAGTGCGTAGCTCACTGCATCTTTCTCACTGCATATTCAAATGAATAACATGTGGTTGTAGTCGGCGATTCACGGTACACATTTTTTTGAAGTGTGTTGATTTGATGTGTTCATTGTAAGCTTCACCGTTGACGCGTTCAGCCTTCAGTTTGCAGGTCTCTGCGACAGTGGTTCTTTGCCATGTCAAACTCATGAGTGGTGTTCTCAGTTTGGAAGTCAGAGAACAACTGCTTTGCAGTGGATTGTCCAACTTTGCAGCGACAAGCATAGTTTACCTCTTTATCTCTTTCCTGGGCTCAGAGGTGTACGTAGAGACAAGATGCATTGAGCACGGAGTGAACATCCATATTCTTATATGTACGCTGAATGTTCGAGAAACAAGTGACGATTGGCTAACAGGTATCTGTAACATTTCTTGCACTTCTCGAGGTTTCTGTAGGGGCTGTCTGTGAGATCTCGAGAATTGCATTGTGACAATGTCAGTGTTTGTTTACGATGCAGTGGATCTATGTTACAGCAAAAAAAACATTGAAATGCATGAGCAGTGGACAAAAAATGATACGGGAATCATTATACCGTTCAATTTTGTACCGTTCAATTTTGTGTTGAAATCAAACATGTCATGGCATTGTTTTGAAAGCAAGAGAACAAAGATGCGTGTCTCGGAATTTTTCAATGCAAAATGTTTGTTTGAAGTCACGCGCCGGTGACGTTTGTGGACGTTCTGTGGTCGCTGTTTCATTTGCTGAAGGGAATGTCTGTGCGAATGGAGCATGCGACCGCGTCATCCGCGTCGTCCGATGCCGTGGAACTTCGGTTGCAGGAGCTGCATAGCAGTGCTGTGACCAGGGGTCGCGAATGGCTCCAGGATGCCCTGGCCCAAATTTCCGTAATGGAGCTTCGCAGCATGGCACGGGCTCGGAATGTCGGCCGTGGACCGGACAAGAAGTGGTTTGCGGTTGAAGAGCTGCGCGCTCGATTGCTGGATGTCTTGGCACCTCCAACGCAGGTCCGGTGGGGCAGACGAGGATTGTGACGAAAGCTGCATGTTTGTCACATGGTGGAATGTTGTGGGATGATTTTTGTTTTGTGGTGGCAGTGTGTCGGATGCTGTAGGTGGACGAGGCATCGGCTGCCAAATTGGAAGAACTTCGCCTTGGAGCTGTTTCACAGGGCAAGGAGTGGCTCAGTCGTGCTTTGTACGAAATGCGAAAAGAGGAGCTTCGAGTCCTGGCTGCTGCGGGCGGTGTGGAGACACGATCCGGCAAGGCTTGGCTGCCTGTAGCAGAACTGCGCAACTCATTGATGAAAGTCTTGGAGCCCGCCACGGAGGTTGGGTTCAACCAAAAATGTGTTTTGACATGAATTGTTTTTGTGACTGGATTTGCATGTTTGTCAGACATGGCATCATGTTTGTGAAATACCAGGGATCGACAAACGAATATCTTCAACATTTGTTGCATCTCTTGAGGTCTCTGTAGGGGCTGTCCGTGAGATCTCGAGAATTGCATAGTGATCATGCCCATGTTCGTTTGTGATGTAGTGGATCTATGTGTTATTATTTCATTGATATGCATGAGCAGCGGGAAAAAAATGTAGGATGATGGTGGTTTTGTGATGGCAGTGTGTCGGATGCCGCAGGTGGAAGAGGCATCGGCTGCCAAATTGGAAGAACTTCGCCTTGGCGCTGTTTCACAGGGCAAGGAGTGGCTCAGTCGTGCTTTGTACGGAATAGGAAGAGACGAGCTTCGAGTCCTGGCTACTGCGGCTGGTGTGGAGACACGATCGGGCAACGCTTGGCTGCCTGTAGCAGAGCTGCGCAACTCGTTGATGAAAGTCTTGGAACCCTCCACGGAGGTTGGGTTCAACCAAAAAATGTGTTGTGACATGAGTTGTTTTTGTGACCGAATTTGAATGTTTTTCAGACATGGCATCATGTTTGTGACATACCAAGGATCGACAAACAAATATCTTCAACATTTGTTGCATCTCTTGAGGTCTCTGTAGGGGCTGTCCGTGAGATCTTGAGAATTGCACATGCCAATGTTCGTTTGTGATGTAGTGGATCTATGTGGTATTATTTCATTGATATGCATGAGCAGCGGGAAAAAAATGTAGGATGATGGTGGTTTTGTGTTGGCAGTGTGTCGGATGCCGCAGGTGGAAGAGGCATCGGCTGCCAAATTGGAAGAACTTCGCCTTGGCGCTGTTTCACAGGGCAAGGAGTGGCTCAGTCGTGCTTTGTACGAAATGCGAAAAGAGGAGATTCGAGTCCTGGCTACTGCGGGTGGTGTGCAGACACATTCCAACCGGAATTGGCTGCCTGTAGCAGAGCTGCGCAACTCGTTGATGAAAGTCTTGGAACCCTCCACGGAGGTTGGGTTCAACCAAAAAATGTGTTGTGACATGAGTTGTTTTTGTGACCGAATTAGCATGTTTGTGAGACATGGCATCATGTTTGTGACATACCAGGGATCGACAAACAAATATCTTCAACATTTGTTGCATCTCTTTAGGTCTCTGTAGGGGCTGTCCGTGAGATCTCGAGAATTGCATAGTGATCATGCCTATGTTCGTTTGTGATGTAGTGGATCTATGTGTTATGTTTTCATTGATATGCATGAGCAGCGGGAAAAATTTGTAGGGTGATGGTTGTTTTGTGGTGGCGGTGTGTTCCATGCTGTAGGTGGAAGAAGCATCGGCTGCCAAATTGGAAGAACTTCACCTTGGAGCTGTTTCAGAGGGTGAGGAGTGGCTCAGTCGTGCTTTGTACGGAATAGGAAGAGACGAGCTTCGAGTCCTGGCTACTGCGGCTGGTGTGGAGACACGATCGGGCAACGCTTGGCTGCCTGTAGCAGAGCTGCGCAATTCGTTGAAGAAAGTCTTGGCGACTTCCATGGAGGTTGGGTGCAAGTTTGTGAGATTTCGAGAATTGAATTGTAGACTGTCGGCATTGCAAAAACGTCAAGTGCGGCTGTTTTTTTTGTTTTTTTTTTTAGCAGGAGCCGTGTCACGATGATACCCTTGCATCTGGTGCAAGTGTCTTGTGGGGCTGGCTGAAACGATGTTTGGAAAGTCCTTCGGCGCCTGATACTACATTGCTTCGAGATGCTGTTCCAGAACAAAAAGATCGCATGCGTATTTTAGCGGTTTTGGCCGACAAGACCATGGGTCAGGTGGAGGGATTGCATCTTTCGCTTGCTTCTTTGGATGCTCGTGTGGTGGATGCGACGTTGCCGCTTCTTGCTACTTTCGATGAAGTGCAGCAATCGTGGCCCAGCAAAGCTGTCACGGATTCTGTTGATTTATTAGATTTACCAGGTTACTTCGCCTCAATTGGCATGGAGCATTTGCTGCGGCATCAGGTCGTGGCATTGTTGTCCTGTGTTTTGCTGAGTGTATCGGAAGAAAGACGACTTCAATGGTGTCGTTTGGTGGGGTTCACCATCGACGCGGACATGTTGCAAGTGGCGAGCCGTTTGTGGGATGTCCACACACTTACAGCTGCCTGTGAATGGGACAGTTCTGGTGGTTATGAGGATCGTGACAATGTGGTGGAGGTGAGTGGTTGTCGAAACTATTGTATGGCCTGCGTTAGTTTTTTTTTGTCGTGTCTTGCCGGTTCGCGGTTGTTTGGTCTTTGCGCTGCTTGCAGGTGGTCCTTGGCATCCTGTGGGGCACGAAAGCGTTGGTGGTGGATGATGAGGGCGAGGTGCGCCGGCGTCGAGGTAAGTTGGATGCTGCAGACGCGACGTACCTGCGATATCTGATGCGGAGATATGGTTGGGAAAGATTTGACCAGGACGTGGAGGTGTGCTATTGGTCCGAATGTTTTCCATCTGCTCGCTATGGGAACAAGAAGTGTTTACAGTTTGCTTGGCTTTTGCTGACGCAGTTACTTCATCCTCGCCAGACGCCTGCATTGCAAGGTATGCGCTCACGTCACGATCCAGTGACGGTCGGAGAACTCCGTGATTCCAGGACGAGTGCGTGTCGTTGTTGTGTGTTTTGTGTACTTTTCTTACCTTTGTCACCTTTGCGAATAACAACATCATGGTACCGAGTTTTTTTTGGCAATTTATGTGGGTATTTGCATGCTAAAATGAATTATCATGTGTTATACACGGCATCATGGTACCGAGTTGTTTTGTCCCATTTATGGGGAAATGTCCATAATAAAATGACATGACATATGTCATAGATGGCATCATGTTTGTGAAATACCAAGGATCGACAAACAAATATCTTCAACATTTGTTGCATCTCTTGAGGTCTCTGTAGGGGCTGTCCGTGAGATCTCCAGAATTGCTCATGTAAAGCATAATGGTACCGAGCTTTTTTTTTGTTTGCGCGATGAATGAGATAATGTATGTTATTTATACATCATGCGCGTGATCATGGTAGCCAATATATCTCGAGATCATCAGAGATATCTTCTCGAGGTTTCTGTAGGGGCTGTCCGTGAGATCTCGAGGAATTGCATACTGATTATGACATCGTGTGTACAGGAGCGGCGTGTCTCCGGTTGTCGTTCAATTGGAACTGGATATACGACAATGGCAGGAAGTGCAGCAGTGCTTGCGGTTGCCGACTTCAGATGAAGACGGTGTGCTGTTCAAGCGGGTGTCGGAGTATTTGGAGAAGGAGAAGAAGGTGCGCTGTCGTTCCATGAAAGCTGCATTCCCTGGCGATGTGGACAACATCAAGGAGTTGAAGTTGGATTGTTTGGAAGCTTCGGATGATGCAGAGAATGGTATCAAATGGAGATCCGACACGGAACGGAACTTGATGCAGTCGATTCCTGGGTGGACTGAAGGAACTCTGTGCAAGGCCGCTTTTGTGCCATTGAGTGCCATCCTTTTCGGCGCTGGCACTTCTGTTGTGGAATGTGTTCCGGAGGTGGATGTGGAAGGGGATGGTAATGCAGTTGTTCCTGACAGCACTGGCTCTTCATGTGTGGAAGTTGCTGAGGAGGCAGATGTGGAGATGGATGTTGCTGCGGGCATTGCTATGGAGGCCTTGCCAGAGAATTTGCAAGTTGCCAAGAAAGCATTTGCTGTGTTGGAAAATGTGAATATGAAGTTTGAGATCAAGCTGCGTGAAGTTGCGCAGATGTTGGACTGCAGTCCAGCTATCACTGCTATTGGTGAAGCGCTGTCTGGCCTTGTGTTATGGTCTTATGATGATGATGATGTTCAGAATCCGCTGGAGCGTTACCAGTGCAGACTGTGCAATTTTGGAACTGGCGGACAGAAAGAGTTTTTGGAACATTTAGTGGAGAAACACAGTGGAGGTGCCGATGCCAGCCGTGTGCTCATCGAGTATCGTAAGAAGGTCATTGGACTATTGACACACCTGGGCCCCACAGTTTCTTGTCTGCGCTGACCTTTTGTGGGATCGGGGTACTGAGCTTTTTGTAGCTATTTGTGTGGAATTTGTATCATAAACGGAGATAATAGTTTTAATTCACGGCGTCGTGGTACTGAGTTTTTTGCGTTTTGTATTTCTGTTAGCACGATCGGAGTAGGGTAGTGTAACATGTTTGATGCGAGATATCATGGTAGTGAAATTTGCTGATGATGTTTTGATGAAGTGATGCATCAGGTCACCAGCTTTGCTTCGCAACGTCGCCTCATGGAGAATGCTGATGAAAGGCTTCGACAGCCCGAGCAAGGAGGTCGCTTTGAAACTGCATGCGTGGTGTGTGCTCGCAGGTTTTGGCGGTAGCAGCTGAAGATGTTAATCTTATTCCAAGATCCGGCTGGCAGCACCGAGTTGGAGAACGGTGCGGTGGATGTGATTCCGTGTGGTCAACAGGAACGCTTGTGTCGAATTCTTGGAGTTGAAAGATACAGTCGAAGATGGCCGAAGATCCCTTTGGAGGCTCTGCATGCTTCGGCTGTTGAACATCCATACTGCAAGGGGGAGCATTTGCTCTTACACAAGCGTCGGATGCCGGTGGACTTGAAGGACCCTTACCACTGACTGCACGGGTTTGTTGCTTTCATTGAGGGATCACGGTATACCAACTTGTTTGTAGCTAATTTTCTGTTCACGGCATCGGATTACTCGACTTTGTTTGGGTGAAGTTCTAGTAGTATGTTCGGATGTCACTGCAATTGCAGGATCCTTGCCTGGTGTGCAGTGACTGCAAGGGCTCGTTGATGTCATCTAGTCTGACGTTGCCTCGGCACAGCTTGGCCAATGACCTTTGGATGGGCGAGCAACTGTCCGCATTGCGTGGCCTGGCCTCGGCCACGAAGCGACTTTTGCCGATGACACGGGCGTGCATGCAGGTTGTGGTATTGCAGCCCGGGCATTTGTCGCGTGAGGAACGTCAGCATGGCTTTGTAGGGAATTCGATTTTTCTCCCGCAAGCGAAGCCGTCTTCAGTGCTGACTACGCTCCCTCCAAAAGATGTTGATATGCAAGATGCAGTTTTGTTTGTTTTGGTTGGAAGCCAGAAGGATGCAGTCAAGGGCTCTTCTTTGTTGCGTGCCCCGAGAGATGAGTACACTGCCGCTGTTGAATGTTTGAGGAAAACGAATCCTTTCTATGCGGAGGTGGAACTGGGAGATGGCAGTGATGATCTTTTGGAGGGCTGTGTCCTGGAAACTGCGGAGGATTCTGCATTGGCGCAGGAGTTGCTGCAGCGAGGTCCTGCAGACGCACAGGGACAAGACGCGTCGGATGATGAGAAGATGGACGATGCGAGTGAAGAAAAGCGTGAAGGCCTAGATGCACCAGGCAGGGTTCTGAATTGAATTTGGTTTTATTGATTGCTTCATGGTAGGGACTGTCCGAATGAAGCGATCGAAAACGATGTTAATATCGAGTTTTGCTTTGTAACGTCTGCCTTTCGGAACCATTTTGTTTTGTGTGGCAGAAAGTAAATATGGAAAACTCGCGCACACATTGCAGGTGCAGGTGATTGCTTCATGGTAGGGACTGTCCGAATGAAGCAGCGTGAAGGCCTAGATGCACCAGGCAGGGTTCCGAAGTGAATTTGGTTGTATTCATTGCTTCATGATAGGGACTGTCCGAATGAAGCGATCGAAAACGATGTTAATATCGAGTTTTGCTTTGTAACGTCTGCGTTTCGGAACCATTTTGTTTTGTGTGTGTGAAAGTAAATATGGAAAACTCACTCACGCAAACATTGCAGGTCATTTGATGTCTTCCATTGTTGGCTTGAACGATGGTGCGGATGAACAGAACAAGTGGGTGCGTGTGTTGAAGGATGTGGAGGAGGTCTGTGTGAGACAGGGTGGGCGGCGAAGGAGCGATGCTGCCGATGTGCTTCGCAACCGCATCAACAATGAAATGCCGGCCCCGGATGCATCTGTTCCTGGTGAACTTTTGGGTCGTGAAGGAGCCCAAGAGAGGCGAACACTTCAAAAAATTCGGAGAATTCAGAAGATTGCCCGTGGCACGGCTGAAAATGAGCGCAATGTGGAATCAGCTATGTTCCAAGTCAAACCTTCCAAGTTGGTTGTTCCGACCAGAGACGAACCGCTGTCGATGTTTGATCCGGCCACCTGGGGCATGTCGTTTCCGGATTTGTTTCCATGGGGTGATGGCTTGCCTTTTTTGAAGCGTGAAGCCAACATGGATGCAACAGAAGTGTTTCGATATTTGTTGCTTCGGGAAGAACTGCATTACAGTGAGGGTGATGCCTTGTTGCCAAGATGGTCGCTTTCAGTGCTTTGGATTTGGTTTATTCAATTGTTGCTGAGTTTTCTGTTTCCCCAGGATGGTTTGGTGGTTGTGTTTTGGTGGTTTCAGTTTTTGAGTTTGGTCGCCTTTGTTCCAAGTATGCGGGCAGGAGACGTTGCTTCCAGTGATGTACGACGTGCAGCGTCGATTACAGTTGATGCGTGCGACGAAAGCGCATGTGATGCGTCGTGGCTTTGGCAAACATTGTCGTGTTATTTCTGAAGTCAACACGGACCAATTGCTCAAGGCAATGGCATTGCATGGAGACAATGCGGACCTCAGGGAGTTGCTGCGAGATCCGCAGGTGGATGTGGCCTTGAAGCGAGCATTGGGAGGAGTGCTTCAGGCAACTTCGAGCATCATTGGCATGGAAGGGCACCGCAGCCAGATCCGGTTGCGTGGACATGCGGCTGGGTGGCATTATGGTTCTGCGCATCTGTTCGTCACTCCCAACATCGCAGATATGCGCTCGTCCTTGCTACTTCAATTGCACCTGCAGAATGTCAAAGTGGAAGAGTGCAAAATTGATTTGGACTGGGAGGCGGAGATGCCCGAATTGCCCAGCGCAGCTGCTATGCGACGGATTGTCGCGAGCGATCCCGTCGCTCAAGCGCGTTGCTTTGCCTTGATGATGGATTTGTTCTGTGAGGAAGTGTTGGGCATTCTTCCACCTTTGACCAAGGGAAGTTTTCGGGTTGGCGTGGCAGCAACCTTCGAAGATGGCATTGCGAGTTCCCTGCAAGGAGGTGTTTTCGGTGATATTGTGGCGTTGAATGGCCCGTTGGAGACTCAGGGTCGTGGTTCTTTGCACCCCCACATGCTTATTATCTTGCTGGGACACGACCTGGGAGATCGCTTGCGGAAACTGATTCATCGGGTGCAGCATGGTGAGTTGGTCGTTGAGTTGCAGCGGTGGAGTCGTCGTGTTTTGGAGGCTGTGCAGCGTTTTCAGTATGATTCTCAATTGGCCTTGTCGGAGCAGTTGAGCAGTCCGACACAGCCACTGCCTCTGAATGAACGTCAGCGATCAGAATGTGGTCACCAGTATGAATCCGCGCCTTTGGTGCCTACGGAGCCGGATGGACACGAATTGGAAGCCTTGAAGTTGGGCGGATCCGTGGCTGGCAGGGTTTTGACATTGACCGGATGCTATGCTTCTTTGCGACCCAAGTATCTGCGACGCAGTGAACGTTCTGCGGGAGATGGTCTTGAGTGGAAGAAAAAATTCTGTGAGGATTACAGACGTTTGGTGATCCAGAATCATTTTCACAAATGCACGAAATCATGTTTCAAAAAGTTCCTCGCAATGAGCTTGGCAAAGTTGTGGTGGTTGTTGTTGTTGTTGTCGTTGTCGTTGTTGTTGTTGTTGTTGTTGTTGTTGTCGTGGTTGTTGTTTTGGTTGTGGTTGTGGGTGTGGTTGTTTGTTTTTGTCGTTATTTTTGAGTTACGTGCGGTTTCGGCTTGGTCATGGCTTTTGTTGTTCGTTTACATGTTGCACGGTTGCTGTTACGGTATCAGTTAGCGTAAAACATTTTTGTGTAGAATGGAAAAGAGACGTCTGGAGTGTACAACGTGCATAGTTGGCTGTCAACGTGAAGAAGTATGTATATGTAAACACGACATGTTGCTTTGGCTGAGGAAAGCCGTGAAAGGCAAATGTGGGTGTCGCTTTGGTTGCTTTCACGTTGAAATGATTCTGGGCAAGGAGGACAAGCCGAAAGTGTTATGTCGGAAAGGTTGGCCTCGAGTTGCGAAAGCAGGTTTTTCTCGGTTGCAATATGAGACAGTAGATTTGAAGGAGGTTGAAGAGTTCAAAAACGAAAACCCGCATGTGTTTCAAGCTCGGCGTGATCACCCTTTTGAAGGGATGTCGAACCCGGTGGCGCAAGCAGTGATGCGATGCAATGTGGATGTCAAGTACATTGGACGCAATTTTTCAGAAGCAGACCTTTTGAAGTTTTGTGATGGGAGCATAGACCAGGAGCCTGGAGTCGAAGTTCCTGCTTCTGCATCTTCTCTGTTGGAACTGTCCGGGAGGGGATTGCAGGAGATGGAACTTCAACGCCCGGCGCTTGGTTCGTCTTCGGATGCTATATCGGGTGCTGATGCCTCACATGCAGAGCAACCTGTGTCGACTGAGTTGGATGCTTCGGATCCGCCGCCGAAGAAGCAATGCATGGGTCGTGTTTTGGACACGGAGCATAAGAAGATGCAGACGATGAGAAAGGCGCTTGAGCGCATTCTGGTGGACCTTGCAAGAGATATGATGAATGTTGGTTTTTACACTGGTGAGTATGCTGCAAAGAAGTTTGAAATTTCGTGGAGTATGTTACCTGAATTGTATGCAGGACTGTTTGCTTCGGGGCGGTCGAAACGGAAATTTTTGACGATATTTTTTCTTACCGACTTTGTTTTGCAGTATTTTGTGCAAATGTCCTTAGTAAAGTAATGTAACATATCTGATTTGGAACATCACGATACCGACTCCTTTTTTGAGGACTTGTATGGGAATTCCTACAATGAAATGAGATGGTATAGATTATTTTTTGGTG
>CAMXCT020004263.1:0-41794 GCA_947184155.2 Cladocopium goreaui | reverse complement strand
AATGCCTGCACATACACCAGGATGAACATATTGGATAGGTCCGGTAGGTAATGCTTGGTGTGATGTTATGTATGAAGGTGTAGGAGTCAAAGCCAGTGGATTGAGTGGGGCTTGATTCCATAAGTCCGGAGAAGGCTGCAAAGGCTGTGGTGTCAGTGGATGTGGTAGTACAGGTACAGGATGCGGTTGGCCCGTTCCTGTGGAGAAAAGGTTGGCGTTGGCGTAGGTTGTCGGTTCGTCCAGTGGAGAGATAGGTCGGAAGGTTGTCCAAAAGTATGCTCTGGGGGACAGTGCGAAATGGTAGTCGTCGGTGTTGGTGGCATAGTCGTGGAAGGTGGTAGTGGACTGGTGACAGGTTGGCTGTGCTGTGGTAGAAGATGCGCTGGGTTCCAAGGGGTGCTGTATGCGATGGCGCCGTAGAGCTCGAGGTCGTAGATGCTGTCCAGGGTGGAGTGGTATTGGGCCAGGACCACATGGTTGGAGATGAGCGGACGACAAGCGCAGTCAAAAAGCTATAGTTCCACAGTACGATGGGACTCAGTTCTAATTTAAAAGTTTGTGTGTGTTGTTTTTTCAATCGGGACCGATGCCGATCAAGCCACGTGGGCATTAAACGGCTGTTCAAGTTCAGCTGAATTAGGCGCACAATATGTTTGACCTCACCAGAAAACGAACAAAAGAGAAGAATCACCACACCTGGAGGGCATGTATCTGCCTGGTCGTTTGTCATGTTGCATGTAACATCGCACGCTTGAGCAGAGAAGAAAGAAGTTTCTGGCTGTTCGGCGTGGCTCCATTCAAGTAGAGGTGCAGGTCCCACGGGTTCACAAGGACAGCAGGAACGGCAGGAAATCGCAAAGTGGTGGTGAACGGAAAGGCAGGCTCAAGTGGGTCCATGGCACCATGCCGGAGCCACCATGGAAATCACACTAGACAAGAAATGGATCATTGTAGTGATCCGTTGGGAACTGAATCCCATAACGTGCAGTTAAACAAGACCCTTAACGACTGGTAGCGACCTCAGAGGAATAATGAAGAATAACCAGGATGGAAAACTGATCATCTCGACAAAGACAATGTTGAGGTTCCAAGAAAGTAGAATAGAATAGATAATGTAGAATCCGTGTAAAACCACATACTCATCAAGGACCATGTCAATGTTCAGGTCCGGCTTAGCCCTCGCCAATTCGGTGAAATGGAATAAATGCATTGAATACAGATTTGGCAAAACCGAGTCGGAGCGGAAAATGTTGTTGTTGTTGTTGTTGCTGCTGCTGTTGTTGCGGTTGGTTTGTTGGTTGTGTGGGTTGGTTGGTTGGTGTGTTTGTGGTTGTCGTTGTCGTTGTCGTTGTCATTGTCGTTGTCGTTGTGGTGGTTCTTGTTGCTGCGTCGTCCAATACGCCACCGGAAATTTTGCTATTTTTTTTAATAAACAGGGGTTGGGGTGGGGTGGGGTGGGATGTTAACGTTCATGGTACGCTGATGATGTTACGCTGCCCGTTGGGGTTGGGGTGGGGTGGGGTGGGATGTTAACGTTCATGGTACGCTGATGATGTTACGCTGCCCGTTGGGGTTGGGGTGGGGTGGGGTGGGATGTTAACGTTCATGGTACGCTGATGATGTTACGCTGCCCGTTGGGGTTGGGGTGGGGTGGGGTTGGGATGAATATGTAGATAGATATATATATATATGTATATATATATATATATGTGTGTGTGTAAACGGCTATCCATTCAAGCCGAAGTTATTCATTTGTCGTCATTCACATGTCGTATTGAGCTTCGATCTTGGAGGCAGTAGCATCTCCCGGATTTCATTTATGTGTGTCAGTTTGGCGAGATTCAGTTTGCGGCAATTAATTTTGCAAGAATTCATTTCTGCGAGCTTTCAGTTTGCGAGATACGAATTTTGATAAATTAAGAACCAGTAGCAGGGGGCCAGCGCATGGCATCACGACGCTGGCCAACGAAGCTAGTGATGTCATGGGAAGCAGTTGGAGACGTCCAACTGTGTACCTGCAAAGAAGTTTGAAACTTTTGACAAGCTGTCATCCTTGGTATGTTTTGAGAGTCCTTTGAACTGCAATGTGTATCATGTTGGCAAGTTCACCCTGTCAGCACGTGTGACGTCCGATCTCGTAAGGCCACTTAGGTTCATCAAGGCGTATACATCTTCATCACCATATCGAATCTCATCGCGTTCCTTACGGAACCATATCTCAGTGTGTGCATGCCTGCTTGTGTCAGGTTACACATATATATATATATATGGATATAAATATATTGTATATATACTTGCATATATGCATATAAGAATCAGTGTACATGTCCAAGTATGCAAGGTATGTGTCTATGTCTGGCCTATCATGTATGCAACACGATCCTAACATATTGCTGGCTTCCAAGCGTTTTTTTTCCCGCTGATTTGCACATGGACTTGTAAAACCCATTGGAAATAGCACAAAATGGACACAAAGTGCTGTAAAACGCAAGGCATTTGAACATGGCGCAAAATCCATGGTGACAGAAAGTGCCATAAGGTTTATCGAAATAGCAAGATGCTTGTTTTCAAAACAAACAAAAACAGCGGGACCGCAATGGACGACGTTACCTTGTTGTTGGTTGTTGGTTGTTGGTTGTTGGTTGTTGGTTGTTGGTTGTTGGTTGTTGGTTGTTGGTCGTTGGTCGTTGGTCGTTGGTCGTTGGTTGTTGGTTGTTGGTTGTTGGTTGTTGGTTGTTGGTTGCTGCTGTCGTTGTCGTTGTCATTGTCGTTGTCATTGTCATTGTCATTGTCATTGTCGTTGTGGTCGTGGTTGTGGTTGCTGTTGTTGTTGTTGTTGTTGTTGGACTTCTTGGCTTGGCCCTTGCCATTACAGTAAATCGCAAACAGGTACGTCGATGAGCCTCCCCATATATCACAGGCAGCTGATGAGTGTCTTTGTTAGTGCCGGTCTCATCAGTGCCTCCGGCACCCCCTGCAATTCGGAAAAGCTAAATTGACAAAATCGACGTGCAATGTCACAGGGGCAGAAAGGATAGAAGTTTTACGTCTATTCAGACGCTCCACACACACACTTGCTCAGAACTGTCGTTGCAAATTTTGTTGTGGAATACATCTTACGTGCAAACGACTCCAACAACAACCTAACACGATGAAATGAACCTATATAAGTAGATAAAATACAATCCACAGTAGACGTTGACAATCAAAAAACAACAGCGATAAATAAAGACATATTTCCCCCCCGCTGCGACTTGTATGCGCCCAGGGGCGCGACTATACATACATACATACATACATACTTACATACATACATAGATAGATAGATAGATAGATAGATAGATATGCAGGTACGTTTTCACAGGAACATTGCAGCGTCTTCATTGGCCGCTGACTGCAACGTTCCCCAGCGGCCCTGCAATAATCAGAAGTTTTACATCTATTCAGATGGTACACACACACACTTTTGGAGCAACCCAAACAGAAAGCCCCTTTCAAGTCCCTGCAAAGCCTCGACCAATACCAGGAGAATACCCCATAGAGCCGTCCCGAGAAGAGATGGAAAAATCGCACCACCACACCGACAGGCGTAAGCATCAAGATGCACCTTTGGGTCGCTGAGAGGCATGGCAATCTGAGCAAACTGATGTTCAAAAATGCCATGGCACATTGTGAAACGCACATACCAAACTTTACATAGCGAAAGCACGACCAGAGCGCCCTGTTGATTTGATGTTGGCTATGATGTCAAGATGGTCTTGAAGTGAGTGCAATATATTTATAAAGGATTGGATAGATATTTTTTGATATTTTAAGTTTAGGTCCTATAGTTTGCATTAAGTCGCTGGGTCTCTCCTTGGTCTCTCCTTGGTCTCTCCAAGCGCGGCGCCAAGATCCAGAACTTCGCCAAAATCTGTCGGATGGGTGCGTAAGTCCAGAGGCATCAAGAGCTGGACTGAGTCGAAGCCCATAGATGTAAGCCATAGCACAACAGGTCAGGAAGAAGACTGAAGTGTGGAACACATGAAGAGCCCACAGCAAAAAGTCGAAGTCATAGATCAGAGCCCAAAGGTCTTCGCGATGTAAAGACCTGAGACTTTCTTTCTGTTACTTACAACTTTGAGATCAGGTCTGCTTCACTCTTCAATACTCTTCAGTACTCTTCGGTGCTCTTGTTCTGCCGGGCGCTATGCATACAAACCTCTCTTGGAGACTGCGGCTGCAATTCATTTCTCCGACTGAAATGGTTGGCTTCCGAGCTGCAAATCGTGTTTGTACTGAAAGGCAACCAACCCCAGCAAGCACGGCGCACAAAGAGCATAGAGCCTTGGAACATTTGCCCACTGAAGCATCACAGTGACAGTGCCGCTCCTGCTCACATTGCTCTGCAGACCCCTATCGAATCAGTTCATTTTTACTTACACTGTTTGGATCTATTTGGCGTGCTTTGCAACCGTGCGCAAGTAGAAAGTGACAATCTCTCGGCTGACCTATGCTTCTTGCTTGAGCCCGGTCACTTTTTGGGCCGAGCGGCATGAAAACGAAGCGGTCCACATCTGGAGCCATCGATGGGAGCTTCTGTCGCCAAAATGTTGAAGCTTCACGGAAAACAAAGCACACCTGGTTTTCAACACAGGAACAGCCAAACTGGCATAGTGGGCTCAATTCAACCCATGTGTCAGCGGAAGGCTGTAAGTACTAAGTAGGTGACACAAATCATGGAGAGTGAAAATCCCCAGGTGTAGACAGCTTCATACAATGGGCCCGAAGCCATCACATCAGACAGCATCACCTCAGAGCCCAGGGCATCCTAAATTCCAAAAGCGATGAAAAACGATGAAGTTTTCAGGTTTCGGCCCCAATTTCAAAAGCAGACAGGGATGGTGACAGGGACTGTAAGATTTGTGAGGGACTTCTGCGCGGCAGGACTGGTTGTCTGCGAGGAATCTGTAGCAAGACATGTTGCAAGTACTGCGGCTGCTACGGTATTGGTTCTCTGCGCCTGTTCTGTGAATTAATGTTGCAGATTTCAAAAACATGCTGGACTCTTCCGTGCTCTTCTGCAAACTGAAGTTTATGTGCAAAACTGCTAAAGACCTTGAATCCCCGACCAGGAATAATATCATAATAATGCTGCGTTCACATCTCTCGATCAGAGCGCTGGGTCTATAGATATTTTAATCCAGCTGTTGGTTCGAGTGTATTTCGACAACTTTCAAGACATGTTTTATATGTTTTCTGCTGCAGCCTCAACACATTTGCTATGTTTGTGTTTTTCGAGCCAAACGATTTGGTTTCTTTGCGGCCTCCCTTGATATAGCGCTGGAGAGAAACGTTGGGCAGCGCAACATCACCTCGCCAAACGGCTACTACCTCAGCAACAGTATACACCAAAATTCAAGGCAACACATTTTTTTTCAAAAATGAGCATATAAAAGACTGAATTTCTTCAAAAGCAACTGCTCCTAGGCCCTCATCAGCGGCCACCCCTGCATCAATTCAGCCGATCTACTTCCTCTGCTTGCAAAATTCATTTGAGCACATACGTAAGTATCCCAAATCAAGTCTCGCAACGAACTTGCATTCTCTCCCAAGTTTGTTTTTAGTTTCTCGTAACAAAATGTAACAAAATGGTCAACAAATTTTAGAAGTCAAACTTCCGACAATATGGCCACATGGAAAAGCAGAGGCGGGAAGAGTCAGAGAAGAAAAAGCGAGAGAAGAAAGAAGATCCGGGCGCGAACAGGTCGACAAGTCGCAAGACCCTGTGTTTTTTTTGGTGGCTCCGGAGGAAAGTTGAGTGCAGAGCTGACGGCCTCGTACCAATGCATTTTGCGGTTTTTCCACTCCACCTGTCTAAAGTATTGCGCCTGCCACAAAAAAGCGAGGCCAGGTCATACGAAGTGCTGCACCTGTCACGCATAATCATCTTCCCAAAACTGAAGATCTGATGCTCCAAAATGCAACCCCTCTCAGGAAATCAGCGCCCGCACCTCCTACTGATGAACATGTCTCCTGTACTGACTGGAAGTCCTAAAGTTCGAGTTTGGTCTGAGAAGCCGTTTGAAAACTCGACATGCCGGTTCTTGGCTTAGCCGGTTGCCACTGACGAAAATTGGATTCGACAAAAGTGCAGGTACGTCGGGATGATCAGTCCCGATATCCTCCCAACTCATGAGTAGCTTCGTTGGCAGTGGACTCATGAGTGGGCCACTGCCCCCTGCTTGAAGAAAATACCATGAGAATACTAAAGCGCAATCGCACCGAAGGAGAATCTTGCATGAAGAAATTGCGATGAATCAACGCAGGCGACATCACACCGAAGGTGTTGCCACTTCCAATTGAAGTTCACAGGTACAAGTTTTACATCTCTTGAGATACATACATACATACATGCATGACATACATTACATTCATTACATTCATTACATTCGTTACATTCATTACATTTATTACATTCATTACATTCATTACATTCATCACATTCATTACATTCATTACATTCATTACATACATAACATACATAACATACATAACATACATTACAAACATCACATACATTCCATACATTCCATACATTCCATACATTCCATACATACCATACATACCATACATACCATACATACCATACCATACCATACCATACCATACCATACCATACCATACCATACCATACCATACCATACATACATACATACCATACATGCATACCCTACATACCATACGTACCATACATACAATAAATACCATACATACATACCATACATACCATACATACCATACATACATACCATACATACCATACATACCATACATACATACCATCCATACCTTACATACCATACATACCATACATACCATACATACCATACATACAATACATACAATACATACAATACATACAATACATACAATACATACAATACATACATACATACATACATGCATTCCATTCCATTACATTACATTACATTACATGACACACATTACATACATTCATTGCATTACATTACATTACATTACGTTACGTTACGTTACGTTACATAACATTGCATTACATTCATTACATACATACATTACATACATTCATTACATTACATTACATGACATTACATTAGATTAGATCAGATTACATTACATTACATTACATACATACATTACATACATTACATACATTACATGCATGACAAACATTACATTCATTACATTCATTGCATTCATTGCATTCATTACATTCATTACATTCATTACATTCATTCCATTCATTGCATTCATCACATTCATCACATTCATCACATTCATTACATTCATTACATACATTACATACATTACATACATTACATACATTACATACGTTACATACATTTCGTACATTACATACATTACATTCATTACATACATTACATACATTACATACATTAAATCCGCCCACACCGCTTTGGCGGTGAAGGCGTGCTTATTGGGGGGCAACAGCAACACTAAATGCTCAATGACATTTGTTAATATAGCAGTCGCTATATCAGCTTTAGCTGGGGGGGGGGGCCAAAAACGGTTTCGCACCGAGACCAGACCCCAAAAACGGTTTCGCACCGAGACCAGAATACGGTGGTGTTTTCGACATTTTTCGAGGATTTTTGGGTGTCTGAGCGCAAGAGGGTATTGAAATGGAATTTTGGGTCATTTTGGTAGCTTTCCGGCAATGGAAAAACGGCCAAAAATGAAAAAAACATTGTACATAGCAAGATTTTGCAGGGTTTTGGATGCCAGAGCATTGAAAACACTGCAAAAACAAGTGTTTTGGACTGACGTTATAGCAAAAAACGTGTAAATTACCGTATGCTTGACTGGAAACATTACAAAAACACTGTCAAAAGCAATGTTTTGGAAGGATTTACTGCCTTTATGGCAAAAAACGTGTAAATTACCGTCTGTTTGACTGGAAACATTGGAAAAACACTGTCAAAAACAATGTTTTGGAAGGATTTCTTATTGAAACTTCTTAGCTTGAAGAGCCCCCACGGGGGAAAACCACCCTTAGCCCCTCTCACGGACCGAAATAAACCTGCGGTGTGGGCGGCCACCCCACGCGAAGCGGGGTGAATACATTGCATGCATTACATACATTACATACATTACATACATTACACGCATTACATACATTACATACATTACATATATAACAAACAAACAAACAAACAAACAAACAAACATACATACATACATACATACATTACCATACATTACCATACATTACCATACATTACCATACATTACCATACATTACATTACATTACATAACATTGCAAAACATTGCATAACATTACATTACATTACATACCATCCATACCATACATACCATCCATACCATAAATACCATCCATACCTACATACCATACCTACATACCATACCTACAAACCATACCTACATACCATACCTACATACCATACCTACATACCATACCCACATACCATACCTACATACCATACCTACATACCATACATTACCATACCATACATTACCATACCATACCATACATTACCATACCATACCATACCATACCATGCCATACCATACCATACCATACCATACCATACCATTCATCACATACATTACATACATTACATACATAGATAGATCGATAGATAGACAAATAGATGGATAGATACACACATAAATAGTCCGACAGTCCAAACACTTTTCCATCCATCAGTAGGTTCGCTCTGCCATCCATCATTCACAACAACCAAACTCTCCTATAGGCTTCCTATCTTTGAAACTTCCGCAACTGCCTTGTCCGGTACTACTGGTACAAAATGTATGTAACAAATAATTACATCCGACTCTTTCTCGGCCAAGTTGCTGGAAGAACAATGTTGAGGATTGTCGCTGGAATCCAGCCAACTGTCGCCACGCATGCTCTGAAGCCCATAATGCCTCCCTCACAACGCAGCCGAAGTGTCCCCTCTGGCATTGAAAGAAGGCATAGCCGATGTTGAATGGGAAAGTCATCTACAAATGGAGATAAATATGTAGCGGATTTTCCCGTTGCCAGGCTGGATTCCCGGAGGGTGACGTATCCTTGTCCCTAGGTCTCTGGGTTGAGAATAACGGATTTGAACACATGCAAGATATTCAGGTTTGCGCCCTGTTCATGAGCAAACTCTTCGAGGCCTTCAAGATATGAACCAAATATGAAATGGAGAATGGTGCACCTTGCACCAATCTGCTTCACAACTGGTTTGTCACCTGCTGGTTTTGGAAATGCTGACGCTGACTAACCTAAAATGCAGCGACGGTGCAGAAGGGTCTGCCGAATATCCGTTCATGTTCACCTGAAGCCGCCGTGCCGGACAAAAAGAAACTCATAGCTGCCCCATGTGCATAGGCATGTGCAGGCCCTATCTGAATTTCACGAGCATGGCTTTGAAAAGTACTGTCCCAAAGCCGCACCTTCCTCAGCCCAGAATTGCTTTCGCCACTTTGAGCCAAAGACAAGACACAATCAAAACAACTCCGGGGCGAACAGTACCACAATCCAAAAAGACACAAGCAGTCTTTTTAAGAGATAGGCTTTTAGAGTCATAGAGTCGTAATCACACCATGTCATCGCTGTCACTATTGTCCCAATTGTAATTGCTCCATGAGGGAAAGCTGCAGCTGCCAGGTCTTGCTAGAAAGATTGCGTAAGAAGGCCAGCTTTTCACACGCTTTGACCGACTTGGAACAGTCATGACCAGCCTGGCCAAAAGGAAGAGCAGCTTCGATCTTCTCGGCCACTGTCCCCAAAGGACCATCATCGTGGCCTGCCGTAAATCCTACTTTCTGCGTGAGTGCCGGTTGTGTTGGTCTGTTTGAACTCAAGTCTCAAGTGTGCAGTTCATGGTCCAGCTTTGGTTGAAACTTTGGGCTTTGTCTTTGGTCTGTCCAGTACTTGCTACTGGTAGCGGTGAATTTGTTGGGCGGGCATTGAATATGGGGACGCTTTGCAAACCTCTTTCCCGCCGGTCAGCCAATGCAACCGCGCAAGTCAAAAACCTGGGAACGGAAACTTTGTCAACGGCTGAAAAAGAAAAATAATGAAAACAGGTGAAACAGAGCCTCACCAGCTACAAGAGACTGCAAGATCTTGGTCTCCCTGCATACAGGAGTTGCTATGCTTGGCACTGTACTGGCCTCAAAAATTCAGGTGCAATGAAGGAATGGGGAGCCAACAAGCGGCAACATAAAACGACACAAATCTCCGTTTTCTACGTTTCCTGTGTTTTCTGGCTTTATGTGCTTTTGCGTTTCCTCCTTGACAGTTCTTTCTGAGCAACAAATTCAAAAACCTTGGCGAACACAGAAAGCTTAAGGATCCGCACCCAAGTCAATAACTTCTGCCTCGAAGAGGCCAAACTGTCGCCATGGATTGAATTTGATTCAATGGCCCCGCAGAAACAAGAAGTCACTTGTCAATGTTCAACCAGTTCACCAGGATGCTTCGTGCTAAGCTGCCTCGAAATTGTGATGTCTTTTTGCCAAGCCAATGTACCTGTCATGAAATGTTAGCGGTTCCAGCGACTTGAGTGACTCTTCCAGATTGGGCCCCGGCTGCTTTTGCCACTCTTGAAACTAAGCTGTTGACACTGCGAGCGGGCCGTCTGACGGCCTTGTGCCACAGTGGAGAGTGTCAGGAAGTCAACCGGGCATCAACTCTCGCGATGTGCAATGATCTAATCTAAATCTAAACCAAACCCTCTTTTTGCTGGATGTTCGACAAAGGTTTTGGACGTGACAACCATGCGAGGCAAGGTCTCTGTACAAGCATAAGGTCTTGGCATGTTCTAACCTCTGGTGTGATTTGTCTTCGACTCAAGAGAACCCAGAAAAGTCTAATGTTTGACACTGGACATCACTGGACATCACTGGACATCACTGGACATCACTGGACATTGCATCCCATTCAAATTCTATCCTATCCGATCACATTCTATCTGCATATGCTTCAAACTTTCTAGCTGAGATAGGAAATAATCATAAAGGAGGACCTTCTACTGACAACTGGCTGACACTGCTTGACGCTTCAATCCTGTGAGTCGCACAGCTTTCCCACATGCCACGACATGTTTGAAGCGTAAATGTTCGTGTCAAGCCGCTTGTTTCCGATCAAAGCATGCGATTGCTCTCCACTTAGTCTTTAGTCTGATCTCGCTGTTCAACCACCTTCAAAAAGAAAAGCAGCGCATGAACCGGGGGAGGAAAAGGGAAGAGATTGACATTAGAAGAAAAAGAAGACACATGGCCTTGAAGCTTAAAACATCTTAAGGCCCCTAGAGGTGTGCACTGTGTGTATTTTGACTTTTTTGATACTTTTTGTTTTAAGTATGCTTGAGTATTGATAGATATTCACACTGAGACTTCCCACTGAGAGTTCCCA
This sequence comes from Cladocopium goreaui, assembly GCA_947184155.2. Classification (NCBI taxonomy): domain Eukaryota; class Dinophyceae; order Suessiales; family Symbiodiniaceae; genus Cladocopium; species Cladocopium goreaui. The sequence continues at coordinate 30,377 of CAMXCT020004263.1, read as the reverse complement.
CAAGGCTTTTCTGGCAACAGACAGCCACAGCATCTTAACGGCCTGGAATGCAGTGGGGAAGTGGTGAGGGTTCAGTTTTCAATTCTTTCAAGCAGGGTGAAAATCGGTGAATCATTGAAGGCAAAAATTGGAAGAACCTATATAAGCCGTTCAAATTCATCAAAGCACTGAGTTGTTTGGGTTTATTTACTAATAGATGCACGGGTTGTAACTCGGTTCTTGCCTGCTCGTTCACTCCCGACGAGGCAACCAATTGATGGATGACTTCCTGAACCTGTCCACTCTGATGCCAAAATGTCCCCAAGACGGCTCAAAGGGCTGACTCGACGTATCAAACTGGGTCAAACCGGTTTAAACTGGATCAAACTGAACAAAAATTAACCCAGCATAATAGCAAAGTGTCGCGTTTCAATCCTTTGACGCCAATTTAGTATTGACAGGCAAACCAGCTTAGTCAAAAAAAGATCATTCCTTAAATACCACGAATACACCACCCCGGAACACCGCCAACACACCACAGAAACACCACCAAGACATGAGCAAAACACCCAAAACATCACCGAACACTGTCAAGACACTACGGACACACCATCAAAGGGCCACCAAGACACCAACGACCACCGAAACACAATTGAGAGACCACCAAGAAACCAGCAGGACAGACACCAACAAAATACATCGTCATAACTACTGCTTTTTTACCATCACCATCTTCTCGCATCACCATCATCACAACACGTCACAACATCAACATCATCATCAACATCATCATCTTCTTCTTCTTTTTCATCAACCATGCCCGCATCATCATCATCATCATCAACATCATCATCGCCACCAATAATACTAATCCTCCACATCCTCACTTTTCATGTTCGACACATTCTAACCTGTGTACAGGTGCAGGTGGACATGATCTTCTTTAACGCGGCAGATACATAGGCACAGGCGGAGATCAACTTCCTAAATAAAACACCTGGGACCTGAGAGTTGATATATCAAAAGTGGCAACTGTGAAGATGCAGGTGGAGATCAACTTCTTACTGTAAAGACACCTACAAGTTCAAAGCTTTCTAAAATTTGGTCTTAGGGCGGCAGGGCGGCGTGGATTGATGTCAACGAAACACAACCCGCTCGCACGAAATGTCGATCGCCAAAAATTAAAATGAAGTTGCAATGTAGGCTTGCGCCGGGTCAACTCTTTCCCACGAAACGCGTCTCGATCACCAAAAGCCTTGGTGAAATTGCGGTTTTACATCTGCTTGCTGCACTCTTGTAGCGCGAAACGCGCCCGCCGTCCGAAATCATGCAAAAGTATGCCTGTGTAAAACATCTGTATATAAAAGCTCCTCGTGTAAATCCATTCCTTTGTAAAAGCAACTCTGTTTGTAATGGTATCTGCGCGCAAAGCTGCTCAGTGTCAAATCATCTCTGTGTAAAAGTGTGCGCGTGTGTGTGTGTGTGTTTGTGTGTGTTTGTGTGTGAGTGTGAAAACATCTGAACAGATGTAAAACTTCTCATGTGCATTAATTTCTCTTTTGATCTTCACACGGTTTGAACTCGTAATGCTAGGGCCTGATTCTGCTAACTTATTCATGGTTTCTTCATCATTAGTTGCAGGGGCACCATCCATGTACTGTGTGCGATGGTCCAACGAAGCGGCCACAGTACATGCGGATATCACGGCTGATCACCGTGACGTACCTGCTTCAATTTTCATGTCAATTTTTCCGAAATGGGATGTGGCTAGGCTAACCCAAGAACCACCTTGCCGCTTTGTTTTTCAAACTGTGTCAAATCAAACCACATTTTCAGGTTTCCATTCCATGTCATTCCAGTGCCTGTACGGTTTTCGCAATCTGTTCACAGGGAACATGTCGCAATTTCTCGGGTCGTGTCACTGACCCTTTCCTGTCAGGCTTAATTGGAGTGTTTTTGCACGTAAGACGCATTCCACATCAAAATTCGATAAGACTGTTCTGAGCAAGTGTGAAAGTGCCTCTGTGTGTGCCATCTCTGTGTGAAAGCATCTCTGTGTAAAAGAATGCTGTGTACAACTATCTCTGTGTAAAAGGGCGTGCGTTAAAAACATCTGTTAAAGCGCGCGCGCGTGTGTGCGTGAAAAATGCCTCTGTAAGAAAAACATCCTCGCGTACTGCTAAAGTATCTCTGTGTAAAAGTATTTGCGGGTAAAAGAATCTCTGCGTCAAAGAACTGGCATGTAAAAGCGCTGTGTAAAATTATTGCGTATTAAAAATACCCTGTGTCAGTGTGTCAGAAAGCATCTCTGTGTCAAAGCACCTGTGTGCAAACGTGGCTGCATCTAAAAGTTCCTCTTTGCAACATCATCTCTGTGAAAAAGTATTTGTGTCTTAAAGCGCTTGTGTGTAGAGCATCCCTCTGCAAGCATTTTTTGTGTGCAAACGTAAAAGCGGGAATGGATGGAAACGTGACTCCAGAATGGTTTGAACTCTCCCCTAAACTGTGTTCCCAGCCCTCACCCATGTAAGGGTCTCTCTGCCTAAAAGCGTCCGAGTCTAAAAGCACCCGTGTGTAAAAGCATCTCTCTGTAAAAGAAACCTGTGCAAAAAACAGTTCTTTGTAAAAGTATCTGTGTAAAAAAAAACTAGACGACGGATGGCCCGAGAGCGTAGAGGAGCAGGGTCTTCTCTTGTTAGTATGGAGACGCAATATTAGAAACGATATATGAAAGCTGTGTTATAGGCAGTCGAGAAGAGGAGTATCAAGACAAAATAGTGAGAAGTGCAAGACAATAGTTTGCATCGCAAACACTTTTACACACAGACGCTTTTACACAGACGCTTTTACACACAAAGTTTTTACCCACAGAAGCTTTTACACACAGAAGCTTTTACCCACAGAAGCTTTTACACACAGAAGCTTTTACATACAGAAGCTTTTACACACAGAAGCTTTTACATACAGAAGCTTTTACACACAGACGCTTCTACACAGACACTTTTACACACAGAAGCCTTTACACACAGGAGCTGCTTTTACATACAAACGCTTGTACACACAGAAGCTTTTACACATAGACGCTTTTAGACACAGGCACTTGTACACACAAACACTTTTACACAAACACTTTTACACACAGACGCTTTTACACGCAGACGCTTTTACACACAGAAGCCTTTACACACAGACACTTTTACACACAGACGGTTTTACATACAAAGACTTTTACGCAGAAACACACATGACAGAGATGACCGGATAACAAACATGCCAAACAATCAATGGGGCAAGAAATCAAAACATGTAAGCCAGGCCTGAAACATGACAGGGGTGACCGGAAAATAAGCATGCGAAACAACCTCATTAATCCATTCATATCTCTTTGGGGGTAAAATTAAACATGCCTACTAAACATGCCAAACTAACAAGTCAGGATTTCTTAACACTCGCCGGCAAGACCTGCGCATGACAGAGATGACCGGATAACAAACATGCCAAAGAATCAATGGGGCAAGAAATCAAAACATGTAAGCCAGGCCTGAAACATGACAGGGGTGACCGGAAAAGAAGCATGCGAAACAACCTCATTAATCCATTCATATCTCTTTGGGGGTAAAATTCAACATGCCTACTAAACATGCCAAACAAACAAGTCAGGATTTCTTAACACTCGCCGGCAAGACCTGCACATGACAGAGATGACCGGATAACAAACATGCCAAACAATCAATGGGGCAAGAAATCAAAACATGTAAGCCAGGCCTGAAACATGACAGGGGTGACCGGAAAATAAGCATGCGAAACCATAAACAAGCCAAGCAAACATGCACACAACTGCGCGAAAGAAGATCTGGACACAAACCGTTTTAGACACAGACACTTCTACACAGATGCACTTCTACACGGAAACACTTTTACACACAAACATCTTTACACAGAAACACTCTTACACACAAACCCTTTTACAAAGAGACACTTTTACACACAAAAGCTTTGACACACAATTGCTTTTACTCAGATGCACTTGTACACACAAACACTTTTACACACAAACATCTTTACACCAAAACACTCCAACAAACTTTACACACAAAGACTTTTACACACAGAAGGTTTTACACACAACACTTTTACACAGATGCACTCGTACACACAAACACTTTTACACACAAACATCTCTACACAGAAACGCTCGTACACATAAACCTCTTTGCGTGCGAGAAAGTTACTCCAGCACACGAAAAATCGCAATTTTACCTCCGTTTTTGCCGATCGACCCTCATTTCGCGCGAAAGGGTTGCTCCGGCACACGAAAAATCGCAATTTTACCTCAGGTTTTGCTACACAGACGCACTTCTACACGGAAACACTTTTACACACAAACATCTTTACACAGAAACACTCTTACACACAAACCCTTTTACAAAGAGACACTTTTACACACAAAAGCTTTGACACACAATTGCTTTTACTCAGATGCACTTGTACACACAAACACTTTTACACACAAACATCTTTACACCGAAACACTCCAACACACAAACACGTTTCACACAGAAGCTTTTACACACAATCGCGTTTAAACAGATGGAATTTTACATACAATCACTCATACACACCAACATCTTTACACTGAAACACTCGTACACACAAACCCGTTTACACACAAAGACTTTTACACACAGAAGGTTTTACACACAACACTTTTACACAGATGCACTTGTACACACAAACACTTTTACACACAGAGACTCTTACACACAGACGCTCGTACCACATAAAACTCTTTGCGTGCGATGGAAAGTGAAGTTATTCCAGCACAGAAAAAAGTCGCACTTTTACCTCAGTTTTTGCCGATCGACCCTCATTTCGTGCGAAAGGGTTGCTCCGGCACAGGTAAAATCGCAATTTTACCTCAGTTTTTGCCGATCGACCCTCATTTCGTGCGAAAGGGTTGCTCCGGACAAGTCAAATCGCAATTTTATCTCAGTTTTTGCCGATCGACCCTCATTTCGTGCGAAAGGGTTGCTCCGGGGCAAGTCAAATCGCAATTTTACCTCAGTTTTTGCCGATCGACCCTCATTTCGTGCGAAAGGGTTGACGTTTCGTGACTCGCCGCCGGCACCACCCTCGGCCTTAAGAGAGAAAGATAAAGAAGGCGAGAGAGAGAAAAGGGAGAGAGAAAGGAGAGAAGATGTGAAGATGAGCAGATGTGAGAGAAGATGTGAAGATGAGCAGATGTGAGAGAAGATGTGAAGATGAGAAGATGTTTTACAGACCCCCTGCTTTAGGACAAGTAAAATCGCAATTTTACCTCAGTTTTTGACGATCGACCCTCATTTCGTGCGAAAGGGTTGCTTTAGCACAAGTAAAATCGCAATTTTTCCTCAGTTTTTGACGATCGACCCTCATTTCGTGCGAAAGGGTTGCTCCGGGACAAGTAAACTCGCAATTTTTCCTCAGTTTTTGCCGATCGACCCTCATTTCGTGCGAAAGGGTTACTTTAGCACAAGTAAAATCGCAATTTTTCCTCAGTTTTTGACGATCGACCCTCATTTCGTGCGAAAGGGTTGACGTTTCGTGACTCGCCGCCGGCACCACCCGCGGCCTTAAGAGAGAAAGATAAAGAAGGCGAGAGAGAGAAAAGGGAGAGAGAAAGGAGAGAAGATGTGAAGATGAGCAGATGTGAGAGAAGATGTGAGAGAAGATGTGAGAGAAGGTATGAAGATGAGCAGATGTGAGAGAAGATGTGAGAGAAGATGTGAGAGAAGATGTGAGAGCAGATGTGAGAGAAGATGTGAAGATGAGCAGATGTGAGAGAAGATTTGAAGATGAGCAGATGTGAGAGAAGATGTGAGAGAAGATGTAAAGATGAGCAGATGTGAGAGAAGATTTGAAGATGAGCAGATGTGAGAGAAGATGTGAGAGAAGATGTAAAGATGAGCAGATGTGAGAGAAGATGTGAAGATGAGAAGATGTTTTACAGACCCCCACTATTGGAAGAACCCTGCGCTCAGACGCTCTCGGGGAAAAAAATGGTGGAAACACCCAATTAGGGTCATTTTTGGGGCACATTGAAAAAAACATGTAACTCATTCATTTCAATGTTGAAGGTGTTTGAGTAATCCCATCCTCAGAATATTCAACACCACCCAGAAATCATTGTTTTTTATGGTTTTGTCGGGTGTTTAGACATATTTGGGACAGGGTGTGTCTGAACTCTTGCTGACTGAGATGCTTCTGCAGCTCTCTCATCTCTGCTTTCAGCTCCTCGCCGATCTCTGATTTGTACTTATACCTTGCTGGGATTATTCACCTCAATTTGGATGCTTCACTGGCAACCTCTTCTCGAAAAAGTGCTTCTGCTTTCGTCACCAGGGCATCCTTCTGTTGGCAGATTCGCCGGTGCGATGCAGCTTTTCTCTTGACACTTCACATCGTCAAGGGGCAGTTTGAAGGGATAAACAATCACCATAATATCCCCCCTTCTGGAGATCATTTACCATCATTTACTAAAAATATAAAAATGGAGGTTTCCTAAAATATGGCTACCCCCAGTTCTCATCCATAAAAATCCGCCCGCACCGACGGTCCCGAGGCTTTTTTGTGTGCCTGCGTGAACCGTTAGCAATTGCATTATAGCTAATAAGCTTTAGCTTGGGGGGGTGCCCATTTTTGCTCTAGAATCCTGTGTTTTTGCATGTTTTTCAAAAGGGGTCAAAATTCTTGATCTGGGCCAATATAGGCCAAAAATGGGTCAAGATAGGCCCAACATAGGCCCAACATGAGCCTAAGATAGGCTCACATGGGGCCAACATGGCCTCAAATGGGGCCAACATACCCTCATATGGGGCCAAGATAGCCTCATACGGAGCTAAAAAGTGCCCAATAAGTGCTAAAAAAACGTTCAATATGGCCAAACATCCTCCAACATATGTGAGTGTTATTGACGGTAACACGAACTCCTTAGACTTCCTGAATCCATTACACTTGGTGCGGGCGGTTTTCGTCGCGAAGCGACCGTGAATAGATGGCTTTTCCATGATATATAAACCCACCAGCTATTTTTGGGAGGTAGCCCCATGATGATTCGGAAAGCCGATTCGGACAGCCAAAACCCTTGGAGGCCCACGAGCTCATGGTTGATCTAATCCCCTATTGTTTTACCACCAAGCCACCTTTAAGATGGATCCAGTCTGATTCAGTACAAAAAAACGGGTTGGGATTGATATCCCCAATAGTTGGGTGACGTGAAACCTTGGGACATTTACCAAGCCCTGACTAAACCATGGCTTTTGGGGACATCTAATGTTTTGGGAAGGGTTACATGCAAAGCAGCCACAAGCCTTCACTGCTAGGCACTTCGAATTTGATGATCAAACCTGCAATCCTTCTGTAGGAAGCTAGGATCCAGATGCCAATTATTGTTGCTTTGACAATTACTACCATCTGTTAAGGAAACATAGCTCTTGAACATTGCCATAGAAATAGTTGATCTAGCTGTTAGAAACGTTGAGTTTTCCATAACTATGCCAGCTTAGCAGAGGGTAAACCACCACTTTTGATGATCCCAAACTCCCCAAACTGAAAACCAGATCGCTACGGAGCCGAGGTGCTCCCACCAAAACACCAAAGAGGGGAGACAACACCGCCAACCTCAGATGGAGTTCATCAGATTTAGCTCAAAGGCGGTTTTTTTCCAAACCTGAACACGATTTTTGAACGAGATTTCCATGGTAAGAACATGCCAAGAAGCTTCCTTTTTGGAGTGACATGACCCAGAAAGAATTGCAAGTTACTATGTGCGAACTTTGGTTGAGTTTCGGGGTTGCGGGGTTCAGTGGCAACAACCACCTCCGGAAGGGCCCCGGCTTGTGATGGGTTGGTTCATTTTACACTATCTCTAACCAGAAAATCAGTACGTGGGTATCACTATAACAACTATATCTGGTTGGTGGTTTAAACATGTTTTAACCATCTTGAAAAATATGAGTTCGTCAATGGGAAGGATTATCTCATGTATTATGGAAAATAAAATTCATGTTTGAAACCACCAACCAGATATAGTTGGGGTATAGTTGGGGTATAACTAGGCGCCTGCAGTGTGGACATCTCCACAAATCCATCGACCTAGTTGCACCCCAACTTACCCATGGATCCTGTGGTTTGCGGGGACTCCACCATTGAGGATGCCCTGTCGCAGCTTGGAGAGATTGCAGAACCTTGGAAATAGATACCCTGCTAAGTGCATCTCTATACCAGGACATGAAATAGTCATAGACTCACGGCATCTCACGGCTTGATCATTCGACCCAAACTGATCTGCGTCTGTGCGCAACTGCAGTCTGCAGATTGATTATTTTTGTTGTGATTCAATACAATAATTAATGTTGATGTCATCTGATGTAATGTTATTATTGTTACCCTCTGGTTATTTAACACAGCCATGGAAAATGACCCATTTATAGATGGTTTACCTATTACAAACGGTGATTTTCTATGGCTATGTTAAATAACCAGATGGTAGTTTCATTATAATCATTCATGATCATTGCTATGACTTGTGTGTCTTTCGAACAATGTGACAAGTTGAAGGACCTTATCACAGCCAGAAATCATCCTAAAAAATCTAAAATGCTGGTACCCGATCAAGGCTTGACATGCTGATACTGGTAGCAACCCTAAGATAGAAATGTGGGAAACGACATATGAGGTTTTCCATATCATCGTCACCTCCTGGTTTCACACTTTTCGGTGTCTTTTTGGGGATTGCTATGGGTTAATGTATCATTTTACAGTGGGGGTTATAACAGCACCTAGTAGTGACCCATATGGAGATAGACCAACACCTTGTAGTGGGAAGATCATGGAACCTAAGGGTGAATTTTCCAGCAAACCGTGTTTGACTACCGAAGTAAGAGATGGAATAAGCATGAAATAGATTGAACTATCCCATTCTTCTTAGTAAAATTCACTTCTATCCCATGAACTCTCCCTGTAAAATCCCATCAATTTGCCTTGGTTTTGAAGCATTTTGAAAGCCATGTGCTTCACCCAAAAACTCACCTGGCAACCCTCAGATCCCCGGCAGATGTCCCGACTGGGTGGCCACGTCGGCCTGGTGCTGATTTCGAGGTTTCGGAAGTCATGGGGGTTACCCCTAAATCATCCATTTTAATCTGATTTTCTATCAAATAAACATTTCATTGTCGAGTTGTGGCTATCACTGATGTCACGAGATTCTTCGAAAGAGATATAATCAATGGGAATTTCAGGATCCTAAAATGGAGGTACGTTAGTACCATTTTGCAAGCCACATTTTGTGGGGATATTCCCTGAAATTTAGGCCTAAAAAGAATAGGCCTTATATATGGTAGGTACCTCCAATTTAGGATCCTGAAATTCCCATTGACTAAATCATCCACATGTTCATCTGATTGAAATCAACCATCCAGCTCTTGGGGTATCCCGATTTAGGAACCCCCCATTTATACCTGCCAAAGAATCTATATATGACATTTTTTAGCTGGCTATAGAGTACATTTTACCATTGATAGCAAAGTGTTAAGGTACTAGTTCGTATCTAACCAAGGTTGACCCAGAAGTATGGCTGAAAATTGAAAAGCAACCATTTTTGGAAACCAGCCAGCTAGGGGTATTCCTACGTACTTAGTTTTCCCAAAAGCATCAGCTTGGTGGTATCTAGAAAACTTCCCAACCACTGGGAGGTATCATGTGGTTTGGACTTTTTAAAGTAGCTCCTTGACTCATTGAATAAGGAAGTTAGATACTCATGGGGCTCCCTCCTCCTAGCCATCGGATCGAAAATGGGTGATTAGCTCAAAAAGTGGTACATAATCCCTTCCCCCTATTACTAAACGTCCCCCAAATACTAAAAACAGGGGTCCATCTCCAATGACGCTACGACATGTTACCCATGAGGATCCTGAACCATCCACAATGAGTCGAAAAGTACGTGGGTGTGTCCGAAAACTGACCAACACCCCAAATGTCAAGTTTCTGCCGCTACAAGACGAGACATAGGTGCAGCACCAAGAGATATTAATGGTGCACCAGGCGCAAAAAAGCAGTGTATTACCTTCTTGATCACTCCTAGAGATAGTGGAGAAACATCATTGAACTAACATCGTGGGCATCTTTTCGTAGCCTCTGGTAATCAAACATGCCTTGCTGGAACATCCGTTTGCATAGATGATTTTCCCGTTAAAACCATATTGGCTATGAGTCAAAACCCTGGTACCCAAATGGTAACCTAAAATAGTTGGATGATGCTGGATGTTTATTCCCATAGATATGGTAATAGAGTTTGACCCATATCCATATCTGGCTGGTGGTATACCAACCCCACTGAAAAATATGACTTCGTCAGTTCGGATGATTATTCCCAATATAGGGAAAAACATGTTCCAAACCACCAACTAGATGGAGAATTTATGGAGTCTAATGGGATTTAATTGATATTTCCTGCAGGAAACAAACATGTTCCAAACCACCAACTATAGTTATATATATTTATATATATATATATATTGTCATATTGTATATATAACCGGTAATGGTTAATAATGGTATAACAATGGCTATTTTCATGGTTGTTAATGGCTATAACTATGGGATTTCAACCTTCATCAGTTGGGATATAATCCTCCAGTTATATAGGGGATCTTCCAGCCAAGTTCGCAGCCAAGGCCGCAGCAAAACTGCTGTGATCAAAGTGAAAACAACTGGAACACGCCTCCTTGATAGTAACCCCCAAAAGATAGAAAAAGAACACACATTTTACCAACATAGTGATTTTTATTGTCTTTTTCTATCAGTTGGTTGTACGGAAACATAGGGCATAGCCTGGTCAACATGAAAATCGGTGGATGATCCTCATCAGCTGGATCCGCTGAGCTCGTTGGCCGCAGCGCCACCAAAACCTGAAAGGATGCACTGTGATGCACTACGAGAAGGGGCTACAAATAGGCCAGTTGGTCTTGGACCACAGAGCTGTCGCCGCCCCATTCTGGATCACCCCATGCCACCACAGATCCATCTGCTAGGATCGCAGCAAATGCGCTGTCCGTTGCCTGAATCTGTTGCACATGTCTGAGTTGATCTTGGACCGCAGAGCTGTCGCCGCCAAATTCTTTATCGCCCCACGCAACTACAGATCCATCTGCCAGTATTGCAGCGAATGCAGCATATGTGGCCTGAACTTGCTGCACGCCCTTGAGCTGATCTTGGACTGCGAAGCTGTCACCACCGTAATTCGGATCGCCCCAAGTCACAACAGATCCATCTGCCAGGATTGCAGCAAACGCGCGGGCTGTCGACTGAATCTGCTGTGCATGTCTAAGCTGATGATCTTGGACCGCAGAGCTGTCGCCGCCAAATTCTGGATCGCCCCAGGTAACGGCAGATCCGTCCGCCAGGATTGCAGCAAACGCGCTGTCCGTTGCTTGAATCTGCTGCACATCCTGAAGCTGATCTTGGACCGCAGAGCTGTCGCCGCCAAATTCTGGATCGCCCCAGGTAACGGCAGATCCGTCCGCCAGGATCGCAGCAAACGCGCTGTCCGTTGCCTGAATCTGTTGCACATTTTTCAACTGATCTTGGACTGCCGAGCTATCGCCACCAAAGTCGGGAGCGCCCCACGTAACTACAGATCCATCCGCCAGTATTGCAGCGAATGCAGCATATGTAGCCTGAACTTGCTGCACGCCCTTGAGCTGATCTCGGACTGCAAAGCTGTCAGCACCATATTCTGGATCGCCCCACGTCACAACAGATCTATCTGCCAGGATCGCAGCAAATGCAGAAAATGAGGCCTGGACCTTCTCCACAGCTTTGAGCTGATCTTGGACCGCAGAGCTGTCACCGCCGAAATCTGCCTTGCCCCAAGTGATGGCAGAACCGTTTTCAAGGACTGCAGCAAATGCGGCTTCTGTCGCCTGTATCTGCTGCACATTCTTCAACTGATCTTGGACCGCAGAGCTGTCACCGCCGAAATCTGCCTTGCCCCAAGTGATGGCCGAGCCGTTTTCAAGGACTGCAGCAAATGCGGCTTCTGTCGACTGCATCTGCTGAACGCATCTGAGCTGATCTCTCACTGGAGTGCTGTCGCCACCAAGATTTGGAGTGGCACAGCCCCAGGTCACAAGCCGCCCACCTCCAAAACACCAGAAGGCAAAAGCCCTTGATGAAGAGGATAGCTTGGGCTGACATGCAATGGCCGTCAGCAGGTCTCCATCTTGAAGCCCTGCTGCTTCCAAAGATTCTTCACCACCAGTCAGGACAGAACCTTCTGCAGTCACAAGCTTAAGGCATCTTTGTGCCAGAGCCTTCTGAGCTAGAAGTTTCAAATCCTCCACTTTGGAGAGCGGCGGAACCACAAGACTTGTACTTTTGCCACTTGGCAAAGCAATCTCTACTTGAATCATTGGGCAAAGGATCAACTAAACCTAAAGTTTCAAATCAGGAGGCCCCCAAATGATATGTAAGTTATAGTTTATATATAACTAGGCCAACTTTTTGGGATTTACAGCGGGTAATATACATATATAATATATATCATCTATAAACACATTAGAGGTTTCTTAAAATAAACCGGGGGATCCCCAAAGTTTCAATACTAAAATGGTCATCCATGACTTGCAACACTGGGCCAAAATCTCGGCGGATTCCGTCAGTCAAGTGGATGGAGTTCTCCCCAATCCGGGAGATCAAGTTCTCAGGTACCCTCTGGTTATGTCAAAATAGCTATTGAAAATTGCCATTTATAGTGAGTTTTCCCATTAAAAATGATGATTTTCCATAGTTATGTTAGTTTACCAGGCTGCCAGTACCACATTTATGGCTGGTTGGTGGTTTCAACCTAGCCCTCTGAAAAATATGACTTCGTCAGTTGGGAGTATGAAATTCCCAATATATGGAAAGTCTGGAAAGTCATAAAATTCATGTTCCAAATCATTAACCAGTCCATCTATGATGGGGGTTTTCTAGAGGTTTCATCTGAAAAACTGTTCTAAAGCTGAATATTTTTTTCATCTGCTGTCCAGGACTTACATTTGTACCAATAGCGTACATCTTGACAAGTGGTCGAGTCAAGACCAGCAAAATGTTTGAACAACATTTTAGATGCTTCACCCCGATTCCTGTGGGTTGCTTGAATCCCAATGTTTTGGCTAGTAAGCGCCGTAAGTGAGATTACCCCATGAACAAATGGTTTATAACTATGTTTACAAACTAGTTACGATTTGTGGAATAATTTTCTAACTGAGCAATGAATAGTAGCCCTATCCTATTCCATGGAAAACTGGTTTGCCACTAGGTGTCCCTTTGTATGGTTCATAATCATTCAGGTATGTTCATAACTCGTAACCCACTATTTCATCACCAATCGTTTCTCAAGAATATCCTAATGTATACGTATGCATATATATATATGTATGATAGTTAACTAGTTAACCCCAAAAAAACATATAATTAACCCCCTTGTAATTCAGAATAAAATCCCATTAAAATCCTTAAAAACAAAATCAATTCCCAACTGGGTATGAATCGAATAGAAAACCATTCAGCAAATTGTTCCCATTCACATCCCATAAAAATCCCTTGAACAAGGCATTTTTCAATGGCGAAAACCCATCCCCAGTCGCTTCCCGGACCCGGAACCGCCGAAAACCGCCTCGAATCCAGCCATTCCGGCAGCCAGCAGCACGAAAATTCCGGTGGCCAGCATTGCCAAGGTCCCTGCAGGGAGCTGCAGGATGGACCCCCAAAAACAGTCGAGCGATAGCGTTCAGTTGCCGAACAGAAAAGTGAATTAACTCTGGTTTATGGTAGATATAACGAACTAGTTAATGAAGTTAATTAGAAACTAACTTAAAACTGGAGGCACCATCCTGTGGAAAATATGGGGGAATTCGCCATGAAAATTGGTGGAAATAAAATGAAATAGATACAAAACCCCCACAAACAAAGGAGGTTTTTTGGATGCCTGTTGCGAATGAACTTGTTTCTGGAGCGAGGTTGATCTATTTTTAGCTTAGTAAATTATGATATTTTTGCCAGAATATGTGTGTGTGTGTGTATTGTACATAATATACTCACTATAGTTTACAATATATATATATATAATTATATATATATATACACCTGGAATCCCAAAACACAGAAAATTCTGGTTATTATTGGAAAAAGCCGTTACGAGGAGTTTTTTTGGGTAAAATCTTGTTTTTACTCGGTCAAATCAAAAGAACATTGATTGCACGGTAGCAAAAACCGTAGCAGCTCTCACACAAGTGGCTCCAGACGATCAAAGCCCTAATGACCAAAAAAATGATCAAGGCCGTTTGACCAAAAAAAATGGTTTTAAAATCACTGACCTGAAATGTTGGGCCATTTGGGGATGATTCCCCTTACTAACTATGATTCCAGTGAGGGAGAACAGTGAGGTCGGAATAGTTTACCCACATATATATTTTACGTATATGTGTATATGTATAGATACAGAATTCAGATATACCAATTATGATTTTCTACAGTATGTTGATCCCTAGTTCCTTTCATCCCTAGATCAGTGTATTAGCATTTATAATTCTTGATTATACTATGATGTTAAACAATCCCTAGATATTATAAAGATACCAGTATTAGTTATAATATGTAATAATTAATGACTGTATTAGCATATTCAACTAGTTATGTATTAATATATTATTCTAATAATATGTTCAACTATTATTCAGTGTAACCCACTATTATTAGCATATTACAAATAATATGTTCGAATCCCTTAGTTGTAACGATGATGCCTCCACTTGAGACCAGGAAGAGGACTGCAGTCACTGCAGTCATTGGAGTGCGCAGATCTAGATCTCGGAGATGCATGCCACCTGCATCACGAAGCATCGTCTCCAGCTCGCGAAACTCGTATAGTGGCCTTTTGCAGGCCTGTTTTTAATACAGCCATGGTAACAATTGGCGAGTTTGCCTGCAATTTCAATGGACATGCGGGAGAAAGAAAGCTTTTTTATCTTTTTTCCTCGATGCAGCGTTGCTCATTCATCGCTGCATCGCCCCTGAGCCCAGCATGCAGCACCGGCAGCCGTTGTGAGATTTTCCGGTGAGTGCTCAGGAAGATGTGCTTTTCCCATACAGCTTCTTGGACATACAGCGCATCACTGGGCTGACAAACTAAGGGGTGCAGGCCAGGAGTTTTTCGAAAAATGGGTATGGGGTGCAGGACTGGGTTGTCAATGGTTGGTATGGGTTAATCTGGGTTAATTAATAATGGTCAATAATGGTGTGTGTATATATATATAACTAGGGTTATTAATGGTTGTTAATGGGTATAACTATGGGATTTAAACCTCTATAAGTTGGGATATAATCCTCCTACTATGGTGAAATCTAACTACCAAACATGCTGTAGGCTGAATATCAATAATTCGCTAGCCTGAACATAGTTGAAATGATGCGATTTGGGGATGATTTCCCGAATCCTATATATAGCCTATATAACCATCATTCCAGAATTCTGTCACAGAGAGGTCGTCACAATGTCTTCAGATATATTGATCTATCGCATCATGCCCCTATTCAACCTCTATCAAAGTCCCACAGAATCACCTCATTTTTGCTAGTTAAATCCGCATGTTTTGCTGGTGAAATATATCACTTTTTGTCCTGGTTCAATCCCACAGCCACAATCTCAATGGCCATTTCAGGAACCTAAATTGGAGGTAAGGGCTAAGTTTCAGGAGATATACCCCCAACATATGGCCTGAAAAATGGTACTAACGTACCTCCATCTGTTGGATCCTGGAATGCCCACTGACAATCCCATCCGCAAACAGCCCAGGCGGACACAGGATGCCGGAGTGCGCCAGAGGGAACTTTCGCTGGGCGGCTGCCAAGCGGCTGGCGCGGGCCTGAGAAAACAAAGGGACGGTCGCCTGCATGGTGTCTGGCATGATCTGACTGGATATCAGCAAAACTGGTGATTTTATGGGATTTCAGGTGATTTCATATGGTTATTGATAGGGAAACAATGGGATATTATGGGATGGATATATTCGGGTATATCTCAACTAGTGGGGAAATGAATGTGTGTCTGAGACATAAAATCTCAATATATCTCAATCTAAATGGGGAAAGTCGTGATCGACCATGATCAACCATGAAATCTAAAGGGGTACCCGACAATCGACAAACAAAAGGCGATCGTAACTGGGTGAATTCACCCCACAACTGGCCATGAATAGCTGGCGATCATTTTGCCACCCACTTCTACCATAAACTTTGCAAATCATCCTGGTCCTAGTAGATGAACACATGTTGAAATCCGTCTGCTATGAAAAAATATGGCTTCATTTGCCTCGGCATCTGGTCCCAGCACTCGTGCACACAGAATAGAACTTTAATGAAGGGTCGACATTTAAGTCCTTCCACCTACATATTGGCTAGTCATTCTGAAGCTTTCACCATGCTAAAAATGAAATAATGCAAGCTTGGAACAGAAACAAATAACATGTAATCCAACTGCCGAGTCTTCAGGTCCTACCTTCCGTCCCGTGTACATTCAACACGGAACCCGAGAAACATATCCACATAGGAAACCATCTTACAAACACGTAGTAGAGCACAGCATTGTAAAGCTATACTTTTATTTGCTGGTCTGGCTGGATCTTACCAGGCTGTTTGAAAAAAAAACCAGTGGTAACTGATAGTCATGTGGGTGATGTTGGCAGGTTTCGGGGTCACGAACTCCTACTGGTCCTACTGGTTGAGCGATGTGAGATCATCCTATGGACCCCAGGCTGTGAAGCGGGCAAAGTCTGCAAATTCTCCCCTAAGAAATTCCAAGGTTAATGGATTTGACGGTAAAAAACCAGGGAAATCAAGGGAAAAACGAGCAACTAACTAGACAGATTTACTGCCTGATACCTGATGAAGTTGAGGCCGGTGTACAATGTCCCATCAATTGCAAATTCCAAAGATTCCGCACAGTCATTCCACTTGATTGTGAGCAACGCCAAAGATACGCCGCAAAAACAAAGTAGGGGAACACATGTTCCATGCCTTGAAAAACCTGTAGACTGTACAGCCATTACCCTGTCATTATCTTATTATTGTACCATTAAACCACTAAACTATACATTAATCCCTATTAAACCACATCAAATGGTAGTGGCACCCAACGAAAATCATCACCACCTGGCCCAAGTTCTCCCTGCCTGGCGAATTGCGCGCACGGAATCGCAAACGCCGGACCTGATCGTGAACGCTGAATCAGTGGGATTTCTGTGTGATTCCTGATAGATAAGTCGGTTTCTTTAGGCTAAGGATTGGATAAACTTGGGGGGTATGGATAGATACATGGCGAATCTTAGATACATTTGCCAAACAAATCCTCACTTTTAGCTGGTGAATGGACTAATTTGACCATCAAAGTACTAGTTCGTATCTAACCAAGGTTGACCCACAATGGATCAGATTGAATTTCATCGAAATTTTCGATGGTGTTTCACATGTTTCACCTAAACAAACAACTGCGCCCTATGTCGTGTGAGGGCACCCGAAAAAAAATCGATCTCGGTGATCTCGCGATTCTTTGGAGGCGAGCCGGTGATAGGGGATCACAATCGGCTAAAATCACTAAGAAGCAGAAACCATAATATTGGGCAAGTCCAAAAGTACAGTCTAAGCATGTGTAATGGGCAAGTATGACTAAATCTATAGTTACACATGATTATTATGGTATGATATGGAATAGATAATGATTGCTATAGATAATAAGTA
Source organism: Cladocopium goreaui (assembly GCA_947184155.2). Lineage (NCBI taxonomy): Eukaryota > Dinophyceae > Suessiales > Symbiodiniaceae > Cladocopium > Cladocopium goreaui. The sequence continues at coordinate 12,584 of CAMXCT020004263.1, read as the reverse complement.
AAATCACTATAGCATAATCATGGAATATAGAACCATAATCACTAGAATTCACTATAGTTATGATTATGTCTACTAGAACTCACCATAAAACCCATCAAACCTCTGAAATTCGCTATTCCCGTCTATGGCCATAATTCATTATTCATAAACCAAAATACTTCACTATAACCATGATATCAATAATCAATAAGACATATTCCACCTTGATTATCCCACTCTTCAAAAACCAACTTATTATCATCTCACTTGGTTGATAAATACCACTGTAGAATCCCCTACATAACCCCCTTTAATTCATTATAATTAAGGATCGTCATATTCCTATGGCCAAGTGGCATCAAGTGGCTATAAACCACTATTCATATCCCCTAATGAGTAAATCATTCACTATAATCTAATCAGTGAATAATAGATACTATTGGTAGTATATACAGTATTTAGTCATAGTATGTAAGAGCGAATGATTATATAATACTAGTAGTGTTATTTTTTGATGTGATGTGATATCAGTGAACTACTCAGTAAGATCATAATATTACTATTACCACAGATAATAGTGTATTTTATACTAATAGTGTATATCACAGCTATTGGTGTTTCATAATAGTATTACTAATAAATTACTATGATACTAATATATTTTTGATGTGATGTGATGTGATTATTAGTCATAAACCAATAAATGTAGTGATATCACTATTACTAATTAATATCACTATCACTAATTATATTGATATCACTATTACTATTATATTGCTAGTGAACTATGTTTAGTAACAATGATTATTATAGTTCAATTAACAGTTCATTATTGGTTTCAATGCTATTCATAATGAACCATAGTAACCAATGGAACTATTAACTATTACTATCATTCAATGGTTCACTATTGATTTCACAAGTGATTTCACTATTGGTTCACCATAATTGTTTTATAATAGTTTTTTAATTGGCTCACTATTCTTATATTTCACTATTGTTTGTAATATATTTACTAATAAATTTACGAATATTTTATTATAACTAGTTTATTTTTACAGTTCACGATTAACTGATCATCACATATCGCTTCACTGATAATTCAATGTGTTAGTAAACATGTTAACAAACATTATATTCATTCTGCGGATTGTAAGGTGCACGGCCCTTAGGGTGCACGCGTCATGCCACAAGAGGTAGTCGGATAGTGACTATGCTCAGTGGTATGGGTGGGCAGAGTATCATGTTACACAGGTTATGAAGCCCAATGCACGCTGCCCAGTGCCCGCTTTGGATGAAGACCATGTGGAGAACTCATTTGGATAAGTGACGGCATTGATGTCGCACGGTGGCCTGCCAGTGCAAAAGGGCGGAGGAGCTGGAAAGCAAGTGGCCATGGCTGTGCCGATGTCAAAAGGGGGCCGCGCCCCAGAGGAGGAAGATGAGGTAGCCAGGAAGTGCAGAAGTCGTCTTCATTTGGATTCGAAACCCAAGCAACACAAGCGGCTCCTTGGCGTGGTGTCGCGCACGGGCGCGCCCGAACTCTGGTGAAGCGGAAGCCTGTGCTGACGCCAGGTGGAAGCGGATCTGGGGAGAGGGTTTGCGTAGCCGGCCCACCACCGGGGATCCTGAAAAACGCGTGCCAGATGCAGCCTGCTGCTTGCGCAAGCTGCAGGCTGGGGGGAGTGCGGATTGTAAGGTGCACGGCCCTTAGGGTGCACGCGTCATGCCACAAGAGGTAGTCGGATAGTGACTATGCTCAGTGGTATGGGTGGGCAGAGTATCATGTTACACACATTCAATTTATAGTTCAACATTTTATTCATTCAATTTATAGTTCAACATTAAATTCATTCAAATTATAGTTCACTTATATTCATTATGTAGTAAAATCATACATTATAGTTTATAGTTCATGATTAATGAAACCGATAACTATAATACGTAACTATAATAATATATAATATCAATAATTATACTATTAATTAGTAAACATTATATTCATTCAATTTATCTAATTGGCGGTTTCACCCCCCTCGAAAAATATTAGCCAGATTGGATCATCATCCCAACTATTGGGGAAAATAAAACATGTTCCAAACCACCAACCAGTTATAGTTCACTGATATTCATTATATAGTAAATTATACATTATACATTATCATAACTATAAAATAAATATAATGAATAATGGACCATCATTATTCACTGATCATCATAGATTATGACCATAAATCAAAAATTATGAACATTATTGGTTTATGGTAATAATCATAATGAATAATAAACCATAATTCGTATACCATTTGGTAATTTAACATTATCATAACTATATAATCATAATATATAGTTCATAAACCAATAACGATTCACTCATCGCCATGGCACGGCACACCCACCGAGGTGGCAAAGAGCAGCGTTTCCAAGGCATCCACCGGGGCAGCACCTGCCGTGCGGCCAACCGTGAACGGCTCACGCCGGTTTTATGATGACTTTCGCCGAGGAAAATGGGGGTTTCACCCGGCAAAATGGGGCTTTGACCGAGAAATATGGGGCTTAACTGAGAAAAAATGACAGTTTCACCTAGAAAAATGGTGCTTGAATAAGTTTTTCATGGAGAGAAATAGTGGTTTGTAGCGACAAAAATGGGATTTGAAACATGGTGAGTTGAGCACGAATTGAGCCATTCCATCGCTAAATGGCTGACCCAAGAAACCTGACCAACTAATCATCAACCATCATTTATCAGTATAGCAACTTAATTATATCCCCATCATTCAAAAAAATATATCTAATGGTTAGAATCCATATCGTTACTAATGTTACTATAATCAATTATAGTATATCCACTTAATTACATCCCCATCATCTAAATATATATATATATATCTATATTTAATGGTTAGAATCCCTATCGTTACTATAATCATTTATAATCAACCAACAAGGCTTGGGAAGACTAACTCACAACTCGTCAACCAACCATCACTTCCAGCAGCTCGGTGGACTCCCAGATCTTTTCGTCTCCGTTTCGCCACTACGGCGCGATCATCCGCTGGTGGGCGGTAGGGAGGAACCCAGCCTCAAGACGCTGAAAAACATTGGCATTTCACAAAGGACAGATTTATGATTTATTGATGTTCATTAAGCCATGCCCTCAAAAGTGATATCTAAATTATTTTTGCAAATAACATATATGATATGTATACATATGTAAGAAACCAAACAACATCAAACAACTGATTCTTAACGATGTATATACTATATGTGTGTATAATTATAAGAACTATATATATATATATATGAACAATAAAGGTTTAGCTAAAAAACTCACCAAGAGACCAGGCAATTTGATCCAGGAGATTTTTTGGGATCTATCAATTTTTAGCCGTGGTCTCCCAGACCAACGAAACATGGGAGATCAACAAATGTGGCTCCAAAACAAATAGACTCTTAGTGGTTTCTTTAAATGGAACTGGCGAGTTGTATTTCACACATACCAAATTAACAAATTGTTCTTTGATTTTGACACCAACAAAAACAGGAAGGACAGCCAAAAGGTCCTTGGAAAAATGGAGTTCTGCACATGACAAGTCTACACCACTGGATCGACCAATCCGTCAAGCTATCCTATCCCTTTTCAGAAGATGTTTCCGATACAACTGGCAACAACGCAGTTATTCAAAACCCAGGAAGAAACCATTAAAACAATGTCAAACATTGGGATCATTTTCCCTACTAAAATCAACTAACCACCTATTTGTGCCAATTCGGTCGTTGTTGTAGCCATTCATAATCATGAATAGTAAAATGTCTATTTCAGAATTCTGACTATATTAACAAATATCATGCTAAATGAATGACAATTTTAGAATTGAATTTACATGATCTTCCTCTTCATCATCGTGCCATGGGGGGTGCCATATCCCCCATTTTACACCTCTATAAACTAACATGGCAATTGGAAATTACTCGGTGATGTTTTTGTTGCTTTTTTCCACCCAAAAACCGTCATTCAAAATGATCATTTTCTGTCCCCATATCTTTGATAGTTTAACGTTAAAACCATAAAACCCCTACAATTCATATTATGATTCCATCTATTAACCATGATTTTCCCGTTATAGAACCATCTATAGTTACCCTCTGGTAAACATACAAAACACTATATGGAAAATCACCATGCTATTAATGGGAAAATTTACTCACTATTTCGACTGGGCCGTTTTCAATGTCGCAAACTGTTTGTTTACCAAAGGGTAAACGTTAAAACCGTAAAACCTCTACAATTCATCTGGTTGGTGGTTGAGCCCTACCCCTCTGAAAAATATGATTTCGTCAGTTGGGATGATAAAATTCCCAATGTATGGAAAAAGAAAATTCATGTTCCAAAGCAACAAATATGGATGATATCATATGATATTATGATATTATGTATATATAGGGATCGCCCTCCGGTATAGCAAACTGTTTGTTTACCAGTGGGTAAACATTAAAACCATAAAACCTCTATAATTCCAATATAGTCACCACCAACCAGTCATATATATATATATCTATGGCTATTAATGGTTGTTAATGGGTATAACTATGGTTGTTAATGGTTGTTATATAACTATGGTATTCCAAACCTCAACCAGTCATGGTTCGGCCCCATGAATCCACTGAACTGGATAGACTCCCATCCGAGCGTCAGGGAGGCGCTCCGGTCCATAGAGGCCAATAAGGACGTAGCCACGCCCGGGTCCTGAACGTTGACCCAGGGGGGGTTGACCAGCAAAAATTTTGGGATTTTCTTCATAGCGCTTCTCCACGAAACGCAATTCATTGAAGCAACATGCGACCGGCAGACATTTCTGACGCCAAGAGGTTTATACTTATACGGCTGTGGTAAAAGTCGCAACTTTTTGATGTCATCTGAAGCGTTTGAGGGAAAATGGTAAAGCTATATATAGTTCATTGGGGTTATATCTCAGCTTATAACTTCGGGGGGCCCACATTGTAGCCGTTTGCAGGTTTCATCCCATTAGATTTCGTGAATACACATCCCGGACAGGATAACCCATCCTACTTGGATGCGCTTTCCAGTTCGTATTCCGCGAATTTCATTGGGGCACAATATCTGGCCCCATGTTTAAGCCCAAGCCTCAGATTCAAATCTTTACTTTCTGTTCACTTGAAGTGTACCTCAAAGACACACAATCTTCCACAACATGGATCCAGATATGAGCCAAGGCCAAAAACCTGGTAATTTGTTGATGATCATCCCGCAATATGGCCATATATATATATATATATATATCCGCATTAAATTTCCCATTAGTTATATCCCAAGTTTTGACCACGGCACCTATGGCTAACCTTGGATATATCCATATCTTCCATCATATCCCATTATAAACCCATTATAATTGCTTGAGCCCATTCTATTCCCATTCTATTACCATTACTGGTAGGCAAAGCCAATAAACAATTCCACGATTCCGAACCATTTAAGGGGGTCATGTTTCCATTCCTAATAGGGGAATACCCAACAATAAATTTTTACTATTGAGTTTACCAGATTATATTCCCATTTATCCCAACATTTCTTCTGGACATCATGGGTTTTCAGCTCTAAATCTGCTGGTTGATCATCACTTACCCACAATACTAGTGCCAATCACCATAAAAAATAACATATCATATGAAACATTCCTTCATTATTTTTGGTTAACCCAGTTACCCCCCCCATTTTTCCATGAAATTGACATGATATGATCCATTTATGGTGCGGAGTTACCCACAACCGGCTTGCCTGGCACCAAGTACCCTGCCAAAGCGGCCAAGGCACCACTGGTCGGGCGGCTCCATGCTCAGGTAAAGCTAAGAAGACCAACAAACTCACCTTGGATCTTTTCCGACCAATGCAGAAATATATAAGATAGCCTGTGGTAAACCTTTACAGTTTGCGGAAAATCACCGCCTTTCAAATGGGTAAATCAACTACTTCGACTGGGCCATTTTCAATAGCAAACTGTTAGTTTACCGGAAGGTCGTGGCTATCTTCCCAGCCAATGTTGGGATATCTGAATCAATTCCGCTGGGATCTTTTGGCCATTGTCAATGAATTGTGGTAACTGGTAACTTACCCACATGAAACTATCCGCGATATTTCCAGTATGTCCCGCCAATGATATTCCTAATCTACTCAGATTTATATCCCTGAGATCTTTAGACCTCCAATTTTGGGACGGACTTTCATGACAATAACCTCGGATTCGAGGTGAAATTGAACCTTTGGGTCTTTGTCCCGCAGATGGGAATCGACATAAGTTGTTTCACAACTACAATAGCTGGGAGTTTTTTTGAAATTTATGGTTGATACATGAACTAGTTAGATAGGGTTTTTTTAGTCAACTTGTGCTGGTTGGTGGTTAGGCCAGCCCCATGCAAAATATTGCAAAATATGCTGGATAGTTGGGATCATCATCCCGTTTCTGGGGTTGAACATTAAATTACACATGCTTCAAACCACCAGCCAGATTGGGGTTTGTTGAGGGATGGGCTTGAATGGCCAATGAAAAAAAAGGGAATTCATGATGCTTTTTTCTGATGAAACTCCAGCCTCTAAGCGGGTTAACCTCCGGTCATTAAACTAAAACTATGGAACATCACCGTTTTTATTCAGCAAATCATCTATAAATGGGACATTTTCCATAGCTATGTTAGTTTAGCATCTTTCGTGGATCTTTCGACGATCATCTGTTTGGTTTGATAATTTGGAATGGTTCACCGGCAGCCCCTCGACGGCTGCTAAGACGAACGATCCAAAAAATCGGTGGATCTGAGGGCGACAAGTCGCCAGTGCCACGATGCAGTTCACGTAGTAAAAATACCTGATCTGGTCGGCGGTGTCAACCCATAATGTGAAGGTGATAATAGCGACGCACACACACACATATATAATTATTTATATATATTTAAGAGGTTTCAATGGGATACTTCATGGTTAATATCCAGTCATAGTGGTTGATAATGGGATGGATATATAAATATTAACCCTGTGCCTATTTAATGGACAATTGCGATTATTTAACTATTAAAAAGGGTGATTTTCCATAGCTGCGTTACATAACCAGAGGGTGTATGATATACATATATATATATTTATATTAATATATATATATATCATATATACACATGTATGTTAATATAAATGTATATACATATATACATATGTATATACATATATACATATGTATATATATATATATATGTGTATGCATCTTCAAGCTCATTTCGATATCTTTTCCTTATCATATATCTTGATCTTTCTACCACCAAACCAACATTAATAAGCATTTATAAAAACATTAAGAACCATTAACAGCCATTCTCAACAATTACTAACGCAAATTCACCCATATTCCGACCTATAGAGGTTAGAATCCCATAGTTATACCAATTAACAACCATTAATAACCATTATGAACCACTATTAACCATTATTAACAACTATTAACCCATAGTAAAAAAAACAGTCCTGCACCCGCCATCTTCCAGACGAGGTACACGATCCTGCCATCGTTCAGGTTTTCAGGGACCAGTGGACTCAGCGCTGCTGTGATGGCATTCGAAATGGATCCTGCGACCCGAGCCCGCTGCGCAAAAAAACGAAAGTCTTTGGGGAATGTGGGGTCCCCTAGAATTATCATAGTATTGTAACCAGGGAATATGTTATGATGAATATATATAATTGTTATTATTTATCATATATGTTATGTTACATATAATTACCTACTATAGCTGGTTGGTTACCGTAAACCCCATAAACCTTTGCTAAGTTGAATACCAACTGCGATTTCACCAGGCTATAACTATATAGTGTTTATGGGGGGGGGGGTCACCTTGCACTCGGAGGATCATTCTACAAATCCTAAGTGCTTAGTAATCCTGGTGTGGGGCAAAAAAAATAGTAATTCACTAACCTGAAATTTACGGCCAGCGGGATGATTCCCCGAAAAACCGAACCATGATTCCAGGGTTTTTTGTTCCAGGGTTCGGTCGTGGGATGATCCAGCAAGTTAGATCTTTGAGAGGAAGGTGTTGCTGGAAGGAAGGTTGGTTTATGAATATACTGACTAGCATAGACATGGTGAATATATCTTGTGGTTGATGGAGTTCTTAACCTAACTAATCTTATCAGTGTTTTTGAATTTAAGCTACAATTTTTAAAGGACATGTTGCCAGATTAACCACCTTGCCTGAGCAGATGAGGCCATTACGGGGTGATTGACATGTATCAACCAAGACTCTGGGTCTTTCATTGCCAACCATAGGGTTGCAAGCGATTCTTAAATAACGTAATGTTTAAAAAACATATCGGAACATAGGCAGCTGCCAGTTGGATCCAGTGCTTAGCAATTGGTTCAGGTTCATTCAAAATCGGGACCTCATAGGACAAGAGCTACTTGCCAGTTGCAATTTCAAGGGATCATCCCAGAAACTCAAGAACTCATGAAAACTTGGATCATGGCAAGTGCACAGCTCCAAGTTTAACCAAAAAATAACTACAGTACCAGCATAGGTATACTACCAGTAGTACCGCACAAGGCGGTGGCGGAAGTTTCAAAAATAGGAAACCTATAGGAGAGATTGGTTGTTGTGAATCAGGGATGGCAGAGCGAAGCCACTGACGGACCGAAAGGTGCTTGAGGTCTCCTCTCTTTCTCTCTTTTTCTCTGACTATCTACCTACCTACCTACCTACCGATCTATCTATGTATTTATCTATCGCTCTCTCTCTCTCTCTCTCTCTCTCTCTGTCTCATCTAATTACCTATCTATCTAGTGGAATGTAGTGTAGTGTAATGTAGTGAAGTGTAGTGGAAGGTAGTGTAGTGTAATGTAGTGTAGTGTAGCGTAATGTAGTGTAGTGTGCTGTACTTGAGTGTAGCGGAGTGTAGTTGTGTAGTTGTAGTTGTAGTGTAGTGTAGTGGAGTGTAGTGGAATGTAGTGTAGTGTAGTGTAATGTAGTGTAATTTAGTGTGCTGGAGTGTAGTGGAATGTAGTGTAATGTAGTGGAGTGTAATTTAGTGTAGTGGAGTGTAGTGCAATGTAGTTGTGTAGTTGTGTAGTTGTAGTATTGTAGTAGTAGTGTTGTGGAATGTAGTGTAATGTAATGTAGTGTAGTGGAGTGTAGTGTAGTGTAATGTAGTGTAATGAAGCGAAGCGAAGCGACATCGTAACCTCCAAAAGTGGTCCGAGACCCTGGAGTTTTTAACATTTTGACTTGGAAATGTGCTTCGCGCCACAACGGCGTGCACTTTTTCGACATCTGAACCTCCAAAAGTGGTCCGAGACCGTCAGTTTTTAACACTTTTGACTTGGAAATGTGCTTCGCGCCACAACGGCGTGCACTTTTTCGACATCTGAACTACAAAAAGTGGTCCGAAGCTGAGGTGTTTTGTACATTTTGACGTGGAAATGTGCTTCGCGCCACAACGGCGTGCACTTTTTCGACATCGCAACTTCCAAAAGTGGTCCGGAGCTGAGGTGTTTTGTACATTTTGACTTGGAAATGTGCTTCGCGCCACAACGGCGTGCAATTTTTCATCGCTCCTGTGGCCAGCTGGGTCCGCACCCGCCGCTTTAGCGAGCCTACTTTTCGACCCTCCGGAGCCACAAATCATTGGAAAAAACACAGTGTTTCGCGACTTTCCTACCTTTTCGCGCATCTGTATCTTCTGTCCTCTTACTCTTTCTCTTCTGATCTTCTCTCTTCTAATCTTCCTCTTCTCTCTGCCTCTGCCCTGCTCTGCTTTTCATCTGTCCATATTGTCGGAAGTTTGACTTCTAAACTTCCTTCGATCAGATGTACTTTTTTGATGACATACTGATCAAACCTCAAGCTGGTTCTATCCAATGATATCCTATTAGATCCCATGTCTACCATAAGGGGGAAGGGATACCTCCAAACAGAGGAGCCGGTTAGCCATTCATCACTTACCAATCGTTGGCTGTTCAATGGGGAGTTGACTTCTCTTGTTTCACCAACCAACTTTATCATTGCAGGTCTCAGATACCCAGCAATAATGATGTCTATCTGCTTGGTATATTCATATCACATACAATACGTTTAAATACATGCTATATATATATATATACATATACATAACATACATCCAGTCTGTTTCCACAGAACATATATCAGAATCATAAAAATGTGTACTGATAAGCATAGTTGGGTAATACATTGGGGGTAATTGTGTAATTGGTGTGTAATACTAACGATAATAATGATTTCATCAAACTAGTTGAGGGAGAATTGTCGGTTTCTGTATCCATTCACAAATGAGATAAAATGAGTAATGCTTTATTTGCAGAAGGGAACACCCTGCCCTGGGAGTGCGGGTTTTCACTGCATTCTGCAACCACTGACACTGCACATGTGCGATGGTTCTCTCACTGCTTTGCAACCACTGACAATTTCTGCTTGGTTTTTCTACAATGGCTAAACACAACCAAAATCAAGAAAAACAAAACACCACACCAAGAAACAAAAAAAAACAAAATGCCACGACCCAACTCTCTGCCACTACTCCCCCCCTTGGGGTGTGCATTTTTTTTGTTTTTTTGTTTCCCCAAAGGAAGAATACTCTTATTCAGAAGGGTATGTTTGTTTTGAATACTGTATTTGTTGGCAGGTATGGGGATGTTGTAATTATGTTGAAGTCATCTAGCATATTCTGCAGAAATTGTATTTTGTTGAAGGGACACTGTAGTAGCATTTATCTAAGGTAGAGTGAACACCTGGACACTTCTTCAAGCAATACATGCTTTCTAGTGGACATGAACGCAGCTTCATTTGTAGCTTAAACTTTAATGTGATTACAGTTTTGAACAGAAAACAATAAACAAGTGCACTCCCACAGCGTCCTGTTCTCTTTATTTGGGTGTTTGGGATTCTACATCAACGTAGCATCAAATTCCATTTTATCTGTTCATCATCTCAAACTACGACCTCTCCTGCCGCGACCAGATTGAGCGCTTGCAGCATGGAACGTAACCTCGGGGACCGGCGATTGGGACAAAGCGGAGATTTTACCATCCATAGAACGTAGTACTCATGGGTACATTAAACACCAAGAACGAGGGGATGATCATCCCTTTTTTCTGTGAAAATAAACGTGCTTTTGACCATGGCATTTATAAAAATTTCCAATGTAATACCGATAAAATCTCCATAACTGATCACAAAATCCTCATGTACCATCCTATACCCATGTTCTGGATAAAATCCTCATTAATCCACCATAAAATGCACCGTTCAACCATAACAAAACCATATCAAACAACCATCGACTTTCAAAAAAATATTAAATTATATGAAAATATTAAATTATACCATATTAAAACCATATACTCCCGGTTTATTAAATCATTAAACCATGAGACCCTATTAAAACCATCATAATCCATATCAAAACCATGTCAAAACCATCATAAACCATATCAAAATCCATGTCAAAACCACCACAAACCATATCAAAAACCAAATCAAAACCATCATAAGCCATGTCAAAAACCGTGTCAAAACCACCACAAACCATATCAAAAACCAAATCAAAACCATCATAGATCAATCTTATAACTTTATTAAAACAATGATAAACCAAATCAAAAACCATGTCAAAACCGCCATAAACCATATCAAAAACCATGTCAAAACCACCAAAAGCAATATCAAAAACCACGTCAAAACCACCATAAACCATATCAAAAACCACGTCAAAACCACCACAGACCATATCAAAAACCATGTCAAAACCATCAAAAACCATATGAAATACCATGTCAAAACCACCATAAACCATATCAAAGACACAATCAAAACCACCATAAACCATATCAAAAACCATGTCAAAACCATCATAAACCATATTAAAACTATTTTAAAACCATCATAAGCCATGTCAAAAACCACGTCAAAACTACCACAAACCATATCAAAAACCACGTCAAAACCACCACAAACCATATCAAAAACCAAATCAAAACCACCACAAACCATATCAAAAACCAAATCAAAACATCATAAGCCATGTCAAAAACCATGTCAAAACCACCACAGACCATATCAAAAACCAAATCAAAACCATCATAAACCATATCAAAAACCATGTCAAAACCACCAAAAGCAATATCAAAAACCACGTCAAAACCACCATAAACCATATCAAAAACCACGTCAAAACCATCATAATCCATATTCAAAAACTATGTCAAAACCATCATAAACCATATCAAAAACCATGTCAAAACCACCATAAACCAAATCAAAAACCATGTCAAAACCATCATAAACCCTATTAAAACTATATTAAAACCATCATAAGCCATGTCAAAAACCACGTCAAAACTACCACAAACCATATCAAAAACCACGTCAAAACCACCACAAACCATATCAAAAACCAAATCAAAACCACCACAAACCATATCAAAAACCAAATCAAAACATCATAAGCCATGTCAAAAACCATGTCAAAACCACCACAGACCATATCAAAAACCAAATCAAAACCATCATAAACCATATCAAAAACCATGTCAAAACCACCA
>CAMXCT020004262.1:0-41904 GCA_947184155.2 Cladocopium goreaui | reverse complement strand
TTTCAATTCTGGCGAGGAGGTTGCAATGTGAGACCTTTCGCACATTGCAACCTTCTCGCCAGAGTTGACAGTGGACAAAACTGGCAGTTGACTTTGAATGTCCCATCGCCCTGAACGTGCAAAAATGACATGCCGTTTACTCGTTTACAATTTTTTTCTTTTGAAACCGATAATGAACTTCCAAGAGCCAGCACCCAGCGACCAATCCATTCATACTTGGTGTCCAACTTCACCTGTGCAGAAGCTGTTGCCTCAAGCAGAACAGTCAGATTTTCCGGGTCCCACATCCCTGTGGAAAGCCACTGTGGAATCTCCTCGGCACGCTGCGCTCGGACGACTGCGAGTGGCTGTTGAAATTGACACCATTCGAGATTTTTTACATGGGACGCTGAAGCAGGCTGCTGAGGACCAGGTGCGGTTTGATGCATTTCTTGTGCCTTACTGGTGCGCTTGTAGTGTTTGTACCTGGCTTCTGCCAATATTTCTGTGATGTATCAAGATCACAAAAAGCATCATAGAAGAACCCTGCAGTACCTGCAGGATACCATTTGGCGCTGTCATCGGTGTCTTGCAAAAACGTTGGTGCACACTCTACGTTGCTCTCTTTGAGCTTGCCTTGGTTACGACCTGACCGGCGACTGGATAAAGTGCAGGGACGGAAGATGGTGGCAGGACTGCTTCGTTTTTGCTTCAAAAGAGAAACAATTTCCCATCACCATCATGAGGCTCTCCGCAAGCTTGTGCCATTGAGCAGTTTGTGCTTTTCTGAGTGAACATTGAAAATTCTAGAGGCGCCCTAAACTCATGGCGATTTGCGAATCGCAAGTCCAACGCCTCTTTGCGGATCTGGATTTTGTGAGAGATGTGGATGTGGCATTGACATGCATTGATGGATTTGTCATCTTTGGATAGATTTGTGCCATTCTGAAAAGAATGCAGTTGCCTTGTGGCCTTGGCTGTCCAAGTTTGCAACAACCGGATTAAACTGGTGATGTTTGGGCGCTGGACACAGCCTGTGACCCGAGACAGTGCCCCAAACAAAGTGCCACCAAGCGGTGGATCCATGGTGTGTATTCTGAGGTTTTTGGTCTTGGTTGGTGCACTTGTTAAACAGATTGTTAATCCATTTTCGTCCACTGTCCCCAGCTCTTTATTTTGATGTGTTCATGGTGTTTTGAAGGGCGGGATCTGGAGCCTTGGTTTGTACAGCTCCAAAGGCTGGATGTTACAGGATGTCACAGGTTATTACACCAAGAGATCGACATTTTGAATTGATATTCTCGTGTGTTTTGTTGGGTGATGTATTTTGATTATTTTTGAATAGTGAATAGTTACTTTCGATTCCTTCCTTCAACTTGGGGATTTGACAGGTTATTCTGGCAATTTTGATTGATTCAACATCCCGAAACAGAGGATCTTGTAAGAGTTGTAGAGTAAAATCATCGATTCTCAGTATGGATCTTGCACGAAGAGATCTGATGCTTTGCAGATTCCGCAGCCATCCGCAGCCCTTATTGCGAGCCTAACACAGCCCGCGTCGCCGGGTGACTTGTGCCTCATGTCCCTGTTGCACAGTGCGCCAGTCCCTCAGACGTCAAAATAAAACTGAAATTCTAAACAAGGTCAGTGCAGACAGTGTTCTGTTTTTTTTTAAATATGGTTTTATGATAAAACCATATATATATAATATTATATTTAACCTATTTCCGCTAAAGTGATGGAAACTGCTACAAAACTCCCACGTTTTGCTCACTTGTGACAAGGTGCACATCCATGAAGAGTATAGTTTGGCATTGAAACATCCATCCAGACCTTAATTCCTTCGTACAAACGGTTAAAGGTGCACACGCAAGTAGGTCATGTAGAACGAGGGTGGATGATCTTTCAGACCCTGAGACATTGGACATGCAAATGGGACATGAAATCGACACGACCCCGGAGCCTCGCACAAGGTCAGGGTCGTTATTTGAAGGTGGGAGGCTGAGTCAGACTGAACATGGTTGCATAATGTTGCATATGTTTTCATGATGTCATGTTACCTTGGGGTCGGCATGGATCCTGTGTGTCCGTTCTTAACATAATAAGCAATTAATATTTCAATTTCAGATCGGGATGTCAGCAGGGCTGTCGTTTCTGATGATCAGACAAGACTTGACGGCAGTCTAACAACAAGAGCAAACCAATGAAAACACGAAACTGACAGCACCTCGTGACATGTAACGCAACCAAAGAAATATGGCAGAACTATGCAGAACTGTACATAATTCAAAGAGTAAATGAACCACATGCTGAGTCCTATTGGTACTGTCAAGTAAATCAATCAATGAATTGACATAATGAAGAGGACAAGAAACGTACTACTATCAGGATAGTTTTCATGGTGTTGGTGGGTCTAAGGGGGGCACAAGCGGACTTTGACACACACTTCAAACCTTCTGCCACGATCTGGCCACCGTTGGATCACAGTTTTGTTTTTCTGGCGTGCTTACACTTTCATTCGCAGAAGGTTTTGAAAAACAACACAAGGACCATCTCTCAAAACTTGAGAAGCTTCACAGTTCCTCTTTGAAAGATTTGAAGGCGGCAACCATAATATGGTTCAAGATGCTGAAGAGCTGAAGGGTGCCAGGAAAAGACGGTTGAAGGATTTTAGAACATGTTAGAACATGTTAGAACATGTTAGAACATGTTGCAGTCTTCTGATAGTTTTTGTCTTTCCAGCATTGTCCCTCCTGCTTCCGCCATGCGTCTCCTGCGGCCCTCAGGAAAGTCGCCTCCGAAGCCCATCTGGATGCCTGTCATCAATGGTCGCGGGAGCTCTGGTCCCTAGCCCAGACGAGTCCCAGCCAGCTTTGGTTTCCTTTGGGCAGTGGTTTTACATGGTTTTACCTTTTGAGTGACCTTTTTCCCTTTTGTTCTAAGTGACCTGTGAGCTGTTCAAAATGTAAGGCAGTGCTCAACTTGCCCAAGCTGCCCGGCGTGCCCATCCCATCATTCAAACTCCAAGCCGAGGCTTTGGTTTGACTAACGAGATTGAGAAGATGGTGACCTTCCAACCAAAAGGTCCGGGGTGACTCCATGGGTCTCTGAGAGCCGCAAGAGGTACCATGCTCCATGCGCCATGCGCTTGACAGCTAACCCAAAGTAAGTGCTACCGTGCTACCTAAGAAATCCTAAGAATGCCTTTGAACTCCCCATGCTGTCAGACGGAAACAGACAACAGAATTAACAGACATTCGACTGGACAATCATTAGAACATATCAGAACATTGACACGGTATTGCCGTGTCACATTACATCATACTACATCAATCATACTCTCGATTTTTGTTTCCAAACCTGACATGGATAATTCCGTCACTTTCTTGCCTGGCCAGGTGTGCAAGACGGACGGGAAAGGGTCAATGAGCCCTCTCCCAAGCTTCGGCCCCGAGTGGTTTACTTCCAAGCTGCCCGGAACCCTCCCACCACATCCCTTGCCTGCCTGCGCATTTGGCTTCCCCCCTGCCCCTCCAGGGCTGATAGCCCAGATGCCGGAGCTGGCAACGGTGTCCCCCAGGGTGGCAGCCATGGTGGCAGAGGCCCTCCGCAGAGGCCCTCCGGGCTCCACCCTCACCACCCCAGGGATGCCGCCACCCCCACAGTCAGTGCTGCCGATGCCTGTGTGATGCGGCAGGGCGTCGATGGTTCCTCGCTGTGGAGGCTATTTCGGGCATTCCCGGGGTAGAGCCGAAATGCACAGCGTAGTGATGTGCATGGTGTGTGTCGTGCATATGAGCAGAAATACGAACAATGAAATGATATTGTATGGAGACTCAATCCACTAAGAGGTTTGGAAACTCCTGAAAGGTGAATGGGCTCCTGTCGCGAATGGTGGTGTGTGGTGTGGAGCGAAATATTGGTTTCAAGTTAAACACACCGATGACAGGCCCTTGGATTTCGCGAGCCGCTCCAGCAGCCCGGAACCTGGCGCGACTAGATTCCACAGACAGATTCCACAAGATTTGACCGTTAGGGGTGGTTTAATCATGTTATATTAAATCCATTCCCAGATTGATATTCCTGCAACCTGAGGTGAACGTTGCCCCTGCAGTCTACGGCAGAAACCTTTGCCGTGTGGCCTGCTAAGGCAGGAAAAGTTGGCTCAGTTGGCTTTCATCATCTTTCATCCCACTTTTCGAAACATTTTTGTGAAATCTTTTGGGTATGGTCCGGCCGTGGACCACACATGGTGACTTATGCTTCCGAAATCTCCACATCTCTTGAGCTCGGAACAGTCCGCGGTTGGACTGAGACGAACATCACCTCTATATTGTTTTTTGCATTAGAATTAGTATTATTGTTTAAATTTCGTTGGTTTTGTCTCATGGTTCGTTGTCTTTGTTTGTATTCAGTCGAGTTGTTGTATCTTTGCCTCTTCCACTTCTTTTTCTTAGGCGCGGCGCGGCGGTATCTTCAGATAGGAATGCTACAAATTGACATTGGTAGTGTGTGATCGACTGTGGTCTGAGATCGAAAGGCACTCGAAATCCTTGCTTCGACGGATTGTCGGGAACCTGGTGCTCATGAGGACATGTAACCTTGTCATATCAGTCCGCTGAAGCAATGTGATGAGAGGTGCCAACCCACCCACATGCACACAGTAACAGACATGTTTTGGGATGAAGTTTCTGCTTCAAGTTGAGTAAGAAAACTGAAAAGGACACAGAGACTTCGTCTATCTTCCTCTCTCTTTTTTCCATTTTTTGTCCTATCTTTTTGCCTCAGGGATGATTCAACATGGCCATTCATGGTCCAGAAATGTACAGAACCTGATTCTTGGAGCATCTTGGATCGATGTTCCTTCAAACTGAGGTGGCTTTAAACCAATGCTCCAATGCTTCAATATTTCGACGCGCTTCATTTTTCCTGTAGATTTCCGCAGAAAGTGGCTCTTGTGACATGTTGATGTGCATTTCGACTGCGCGGGCTCGCACTGGGATGATGATCCCCAATGACGAGCATACTTTTCAGGTTGAAACCACCTCCCCAGCTTTTTCAAAAATGAAACGGAGGCATGGCCAAGCCCCTTTCCCTTTTTTTGAGAGTTGAGGCATGGCATGGCTGTTTTTTTTCGTTCAAGGCTGGTGACCAGCTTCTTCTACCTGGGCACCTTCAGCTTGCCCTACTGCTGGAAGCTGGGTCTTGGTGCGCTGATGGGATGTTACTCCGCATATCTGTGAGTGAAATAGCTAGGATTGATCTGACTGATGTGTGACAAGGTCAAGCTGTTTGAGGCCATTATTTCCCTAATTCAGGATACGGTTGTTCCATGTTGCTTATCGTCCAAGGTTGGGGTATTGGTCACGACGCAGGTTTGATCGCTGTACTTTGCAGCTTAGCGTATTGGCTTCTTGAAGACGACTTGAAATCTTTTGCCAGTACGAGATTTCGCAGACGCAACATGATTTGTCATGTTGATCTTCTTCCACGGTCATGGTATGGGAAAGTGAGAAAGGTGTTTTGTTTTCGTGTTTCACACAGTACTGAACTTCTATCTCATCAAAAATTTAGGTGGTAAGGGTGTAATCAGATTTTTCTGTCTCGACCTGGTGTTTTTTGGTGTAGCGTTTGGCTTTCAGCGGCCTCGGGCGAGCGTTTTGCCATCAGTGTCAAGGGTGTGGCACATTCGCCCCAGGTGCTTGGCATTTTCTCAATCTCATGGAGCAGGTGAAACTAAGCAGCTCGATCCCAGACTCGTAGCGATTGAGATTTGATTCGACATTTGTGCATATTTGTGCATCGTTTGCCCAGAAGCGTAGTATACTGTGATAAAGAAGTGCAGGAAGAGGCGTGTTTTGCCCCGCTGACAAGTTGAAACCAAAGGTATCAGGTATATCCGTTGGACTCGCATTCTCTGGATATCTTCTATAGACTCCAGATCCCTTGGCTGTGCTTGCGTTGTACATCAGTTGCACCACGAAACGAACTGTGCTTCTTCCAAGAAAATTGTCGTCCAGTGCTGCCAGTTCCCAACTGGAGAGAAGTCATCCGAGCAGCATCCAAACACCCAAAAGTCTTCGGATGAAGGGCGGTTCAAGTAGCATACCTTCGCACGAACTAAAACCACGGTTCCTCAAATGCATTAACTTCGCAACAATGTATGAAAAACTCAGCCGGCCGCAACAATGTACGAAAAACTCAGCCAGCCGTGAAGGTTTGCGAACGTAGTTTTGCAATGAGTAGGCACCACCAAAGAGAAAACCCGCGATGCGAGGCTGCTGCAAGAGTAATGGCGACAGAAGGGGGCCACTTGAACCAATCCACAGACCGACTGGACAGTCGCCCCCATATTAAGCCTGTTCATATGTCTATATGCTTCTATATGCAATGTAATCTAAGAGCGGGTTGCATCAAACCTGAAAGGCACCACAATAGCAGGGGGCTTGGGAGTTCTGGATGTAAGTAAAATGTCTTGATGAGTTCAACGAATAATTCTTCTGCATTTTGCACGAAATAGGGCTTGCTTATGCTTTCTGAATGGCAGTGGTTGCTCCAGAGCGGGCGCTGAATCTGTGATCCCATGTTCCTCAACATGTCAGGTATAGAAAACAGCTTTCAGCCATCGGCAAACTATTGGTGTCTGATTGATACTTCCGTTGTTGATATGTCCCAGAGCTCTCGAGCTCTCCAATCTGGGCAGCTTTGAACCGCGGTCAAACTGTCCCAGGGAGGCCGCGAGGCCTCAGAGAATGAAGGCCACTGCGGCCACTAAGGCTTCAAGAAAAAAGTTGCGACTCTATCCTCCAACATCCTCCAACTAAGCCTCGCAAACTTGTTGTTCTCGAAGAATTTTGGAACACGCTGCATGAGCAGGGTTTTTTGGCTCTCAGCTTCTGGCGATTTGCCTGGAGATCAGGCTTGCTGAGATAACATATGCGACCGTCTCAGATTTTTCCCTGTAAACCCAACATGTGACCCTGATGTTGATCGAATGTTGGATGTCAAAGCAAGATGCTCGAGAATCGCGGTTAAAACTTGTTGTTAGCACGGGTTTGACCCAAGGAAGTGCAAAGTGTATGCTGTCCATCTAGGCATGTGCAGACAAATTGTCAGTTCATTAAAACGGGTCGTGGCCCTCACAATAAGATTATGGCTTGTGAGTGGTTGGCCAACGATTTCAGATCCTGTTCCAAAGAAGGGCCAAGTTTGCGAGGCATCGTTTTGTCGGACGGATTTGCAGATTTTATGTGCGGGTGCTTGAAACAGCTGTTTCCCGCAGGCTTCCAGCTCCTTCCTTCCAAGTGAGGGCCAGTATTGGCCGCCGCGTGAATTCCATCTCGGTTTGGGGAGCAGGCCTAACTTGACATTTTTTTGCAAGCCATGTCAATCCTTGACTAGCTTCTTTGTGTATGTCTCTTCCCCCTCATTCCGTCAGTTTTAGTAAGATCAGCCCAAAGGAGTCATGACTCATGACCAAATCCTGAAAAAGTAACCCGTTTGTTCCAAAGCACAAGCCCCTCATTAAGCAAGCCGCATTTGGTGAGACCTGACCCTTCTGAAACCCAACTTGGGTCCTTGGAAGCTTGCAAGATGATGCGCAAAATGCTTTTTGACAAACATGCAAACTGCTGCACTTCGAGGTGTGGGCCAGCCTCCATTCAGTACCTGTACTTAAGTGGTAGATTGAAACACAGACACGCCCAAATCCAGGCAACTCCAATTTGCAGATTTGGGTGAAAGGCTTGAAAAGTCACCGCTTTGTCGAGCTTTTCCAGTTCTGCTGAATTTGTTGATCCCAGCCTGTTTGGGCTTTGGGATATGTAAGCTTTGCTAAGAGCTGCCATTCAAGACAGAAGAGAAGCTGCAGTGGTTCTTGGCTTTCGGCATTAGTCTCCGGACCCGTTCTCGTTTTATACTCGGCCCATGATTGTGATTCGGAAATCCTTTTCGCATGGGCCGGATGAGGCTTTAAGGTCCTCTATAGGTCCTCACGGAGGGTGTTGAATTTTATAAGGCCATAAGGCCATCTGTTTTTCATTGTTTTCAGTAGTATGCATTGTTGAACAATTGCCGCTCAGAGCTTTGACAGAGGCTGGTGGATTATTGCCCCATTCCACCGCGAGATGTAGCGAAGCTGAAGCAACGCAAGAGCAATGGTTGCTGTCAAAGTCAAACTCTTTGACAACTTTGGTGCCAAAACTGGAAGATAAGGAGCCTGAATGCAAGACTGGTTCGGTTAAGAATGCTTGAGAGGGAGCTGTTTAGTGTTTGACGTCCTGGTAGCTTGCAACGGCCGTTTTCTGACTGTACAGGTCAAAAAATAAAAGTATGATGAGAAGTGGAGAGGCGCCGGAACTATCTGCAACAAGCACACCCAATTTACATCCTTACATCACTTTGCTGCCAGGGACAGCCAAAAAGATGACATTAAAGAGCTGTCACACTCTGACATGACACGCAGTGTTGAGAGATCATGGCCAATGCGCCTCCATGACATGTGACTGGTCATTTGGTACTTTTGCCAGAACCATGACTGTTCCATACAATAACCCGGCCAAGCCGATCGACACTCAAGTTTGATCGTCACCAAGTGATGTGTTCCGCAATTGGGACCTCCGCTGATGTGTCCGCGTTTGTTTCTGTAGCCAGCAAGCCCCACCTCGCAGTACTTTGTACAAATAACATAGCCAAGCGTCACCCGTGCCAGTGAATTATTTTGATCCATATCGACGCTACAGTACCTGATTCAAACGGTTAATGCTGCTACCAATAGGGCATCACAAAGAAAATGCCGCTACAAATGGGGCAGCAAGTGGTTCAATTGCTACGAATGTTCCCTACACATTGGAGCAGCCATGACGGCGCCTTCTAAGCATTTGCTTTCCACAATTTAGATAATCACACGAAGCACAGCCGCAGGCAATCATGCAGAATCCTGCGCAGTCACTATCTCTGACGTCTTCACAACCAGGTTCCGGAGATCTATACAATTGGAGCGGCTTGAATGTTGAGTCTTCATAGTCCAGCAAAGCTCGAAGTAGTCTTTCACCATCACCATCTCTGCAGTCATTGAAGTCTTCGTGCCCAACCTGAAGACATCTTACGGGGTTCAGAGTGGTTTGACCCACTCCCCAAAACACTTTGTGGCTCTGTGAGCGTGAAAGTGGAGGCTCAGCTCGGCCCGGTCGAGTTTGTTCTTGTAACTTCTGGCAGCAAAGAGAACAGCAAGGTACTTGGTTGTAGGGTGTTGGCATGTGGATGCAATGTGAAGTCATCGCCGGAAACAGCTTCCTGTGTTTCAAGTGTTTCATGTGGGTTGGTCGGGGGAAGTTTAGGTTGCGCATGAAGCGTGCCTTGGGTCATGAAAATTATCTGAGAAACTGCAGCATAGTCCTGGAAATTCGTGTGGAACACGGCTCTTCTGGCCGCTATAGCTTCTGAACCAGGGATTGGAACCAGGGATTGTGGTCGAACCCTGTAGTTCGAGCCTCAGAGCTGCTACGCTGCTACAATCTGTGCCTGCAACACAAGGAAACCTCTCTTTGCAAACCTATCAGTGAGCTTTGCAGAGCCTGCGTTTGGACGCTGCCACCAGCACATATACCCAATTTATATCAGTTTACTTACCTCTAAATATCAGGCAGCAGTGAGAAGGGTGGAAACCCATTGGCGGAGACAGTGGGCAGCTTCCCCACGTTCCACTGACCGCAGTGTCGGTGTATATTTGACGTCTAACCTCCCAGATGCGTCCGTTCTCCAGATACCACCGTCTTGGCTGAAGGCTCTGCCAAGTTGGGAAGACTGTCCGTTGTCCATGCGCTTCCTGTGCGTTCGCCAGAGTCGAATCGGTGCCCGAAACAAAGGCACAGCGGCACGGCAGGGCTTGGTCCCATGAGTTTGTTGTCGCACTTTTTCAATTTGCGCAGATCTTGTAAGTGCATGCAGGATTGCCTTTCACCTCCGTTCTTGTTTTCAATTTCCGGAAGATATCCAATGTTTGCTGCTTGCAAGGTCCATCAAGCATCGCTCAAGAATCTCGATTCGTGGAGGTTTGAAATTAATAATTACCGAATGTGCGGTCCTTCCTTTCAGTCTGGATGTAGCAGACTGTTGAAAGGATTGATTTCATGCCGATGCTAGCGCAGCTCCGTGGCTTAGGGTCGCCGGCGCCCGCTGCTTCTTGGCTTTGCCCACATCCTGCAAGAGCTTCTGATGCTCAATTGGCCCGTTGCAGCAGGGGAATTCTCCCGATTCCTTAAGAAAGGTGGCGTGCGTGGCTTGCTTGGCCAATGCCATCATCCACAGATGTTGTGAGTGAAGTGCGGAGCAAGAGTGTGATCAAAAAAAAGCCAAAACCATCGTGCTGTGTTTCCGCAGTACCCCAGGTCTCTTGTCCGAACCCCTGTGCAGAGTGAACGGCGGCACTTGGAATCCCTACAGCCAAATTGCAGCCTGATTCCACGGCGAGGTCACCGTCCAAGGTTTCAGGTGGTTCGCCATCGCCACGATTCAGACCCGCCGAGGCCCAGCTTTCTGTTGTGGTCGAAAACATGAACAGATCAAGAAAGTGCATTCAGCTGTCTTGAGCAAAGTTTGAAAACGTAGAGCACAGGGGAATAAAATGGAATAAAGGCCTTTGTTCTTTTAAACGCCTTTTTGCTAGGGGCAGTTGGCAGCATGGGAGATCAGTGCCAGTTTGGGGTTTGTCCTTCGCGGGGTAGACCTGGAAAAAAGATTGAATTCCATTGGAAAAAACTTAAGACTCAGACCCCGTTTTGACATTGGGAAAAAACACCTAAGACGCTCGAAAAAGTATTTAAGGAACCTCTAGGTTTGTGTAGTATATACCGCGTTTTGGAGTTTGAACCTCTCATTGTGCATGGTCTATGCAGCAATTTGCAGATAGAACCGTACATTTTGCATGGTATTTGCCGCATTTTGGAAAGGCAACTATAATATTACATGGTATTTGCAGCATTTTCGAGCTATAACCCCTCATGTTGTAGGGCATTTGTTGTATTTTGCAGCTAATTACAACCTTTCATTTTCTATGGTGTTTGCAGCATTTTGGAGCTCGGACCTTTCATTTTGAATGGTATATGCAGCATTTGGTAAAGAGAAACTCTAATTTTGTAGTGTATACGCAGTATTTTGGAGTTTGGAAACAAAAACTCTGATGTTGTATGGAATTTGTAGCATTTTGGAACTCAAACCTTTTTGTTGTCATGTTGTATGGTAGTTGTAAAAGTCGGGAAATTCACTGGGCAAGGTATTTGCAGCATTGTGGATTCATTTTGAATGGTACTAGCCGCAAAGTGAAGATACCCAGAAAAGAAGACTTGAATCAGCAACCAGAGCGAGAGATGCATCCAAATTCTTTCATGTATTGTGTACAACGACCATGCTTACCCAGGTCAACTTATTACAGCAAAAGTTGAAAAAGCTGGAGGGCGGCTGGGGCAGAGCGTTCATTGCTATTGGATTGTTTCCTCTACTCTGTGCTCCTCCGTTGGTCATTTTTGATTGTCACCTCTATTGAGGGTCGTTGGGGTTTTGAAATATTGTTGGTGGTGGCTGGTTTGTGCGTGTGTCAAGGGTGCAGCAGAACCAAACAGCGCGAC
The DNA here is from genome assembly GCA_947184155.2 of Cladocopium goreaui. NCBI lineage: Eukaryota > Dinophyceae > Suessiales > Symbiodiniaceae > Cladocopium > Cladocopium goreaui. The sequence goes on along the minus strand of CAMXCT020004262.1, from coordinate 30,301 downwards.
CAATTGACTAAAGCAACCAGAGGACACAAGACCAGAGGACCAGGAGACCAAGGGACCAGGCAACCAGGGACCAGGAGACCAAGGGACCAGGGGACCAAGAGGACTAGGAGACCAGGAGACCAAGAAAACCAGGAGACCAAAAGCCCAAGCGACCAGGGGACCAAAAGAACCAGAGGACCAATAGAACCAGAGGACAAGGGACCCAGAAGACCAGGGACTGCGGAGCCCCTAATTTTCTTTTCCCCACAACTTTGTGTGGGGTTTTGTTTTTGATTCGCCTCCCGCCTCCCGCCTCCCGCCTGTCACACACCATCTTTGTCACACACCATCTTTGTCACATACCATCTTTCACACACAACTTTGTCACGCACCATCTTTCGACACACCATCTTTCACACACCATCTTTGTCACATACCATCTTTCACACACAACTTTGTCACGCACCATCTTTCGACACACCATCTTTCACACACCATCTGTCACATACCATCTTTGTCACATACCATCATTCACATACAACTTTGTCACACACCATCTTTGTCACATACCATCTTTCACACACAACTTTGTCACGCACCATCTTTCACACCCATCTTTGTCACATACCATCTTTCACATACAACTTTCTGACACACCATCTTTCACACACCATCTGTCACATACCATCTTTGTCACATACCACCATTCACAGACAACTTTGTCACACATCATCTTTGTCACATACCATCTTTCACACACAGCTTTGTCACGCACCATCTTTCGACACACCATCTTTCACACACCATCTTTCACACACCATCTGTCACATACCATCTTTGTCACATACCATCTTTCACACACAATGTCACGCACCATCTTACACTTTGCGTGGCAGGCGTGGCACAATCTCACATCCACTTTGGTTCCACGTGGCAGGCGTGGCACAATCTCACATCCACCTTCGTTTTGCGTGACAGGCGTGGCACAATCTCACATCCACCTTGGTTTTGCGTGGCAGGCGTGGCACTCATGGCACTGGGTGGCGCGCTTGGGCTGGTTTTGGTCGCCCGTGACGCCGCGGCACTTTGCGTGGCAGGCGTGGCACAATCTCGCATCCACTTTGGTTTCACGTGGCAGGCGTGGCACAATCTCACATCCACTTTCGTTTTGCGTGGCAGGCCTGACACAATCTCACATCCACCTTCGTTTTGCGTGGCAGGCGTGGCGCTCATGGCACTGGGTGGCGCGCTTGGGCTGGTTTTGGTCGCCCGTGACGCCGCGGCACTTTGCGTGGCAGGCGTGGCACAATCTCACATCCACTTTGGTTCCACGTGGGAGGCGTGGCCCAATCTCACACCCACTTTCGTTTTGCGTGGCAGGCCTGGCACAATCTCACATCCACCTTCGTTTTGCGTGGCAGGCGTGGCAGGCGTGGCAGGCGTGGCAGGCGTGGCACTTATGGCACTGGGTGGCGCGCTTGGGCTGGTTTTGGTCGCCCGTGACGCCGCGGCACTTTGCGTGGCAGGCGTGGCACAATCTCACATCCACTTTGGTTCCACGTGGCAGGCGTGGCACAATCTCACATCCACTTTCGTTTTGCGTGGCAGGCCTGACGCAATCTCACATCCACTTTCGTTTTGCGTGGCAGGCGTGGCACAATCTCACATCCACCTTCGTTTTGCGTGGCAGGCGTGGCACTTAGGGCACTGGGTGGCGCGCTTGGGCTGGTTTTGGTCGCCCGTGACGCCGTGGCACTTTGCGTGGCAGGCGTGGCACAATCTCGCATCCACTTTGGTTTCACGTGGCAGGCGTGGCGCAATCTCGCATCCACTTTCGTTTTGTGTGGCAGGCGTGGCGCAATCTCACCTCCACCTTCGTTTTGCGTGGCAGGCGTGGCACTTAGGGCACTGGGTGGCGCGCTTGGGCTGGTTTTGGTCGCCCGTGACGCCGCGGCACTTTGCGTGGCAGGCGTGGCACAATCTCACATCCACTTTGGTTCCACGTGGGAGGCGTGGCCCAATCTCACACCCACTTTCGTTTTGCGTGGCAGGCCTGGCACAATCTCACATCCACCTTCGTTTTGCATGGCAGGCGTGGCAGGCGTGGCAGGCGTGGCAGGCGTGGCAGGCGTGGCAGGCGTGGCACTTATGGCACTGGGTGGCGCGCTTGGGCTGGTTTTGGTCGCCCGTGACGCCGCAGCACTTTGCGTGGCAGGCGTGGCACAATCTCACATCCACTTTGGTTCCACGTGGCAGGCGTGGCACAATCTCACATCCACTTTCGTTTTGCGTGGCAGGCGTGGCACAATCTCACATCCAGTGGTTTCTTATGCCATCTTTCACACACAACTTTGTCACACACATACATACATACATACATGCATACATGCATACATACATACATACATACATACATACATACATGCATACTATCTTTTCACATACCTTCTTTGCTTTGTCACACACACCATCTTTCACATTCCACTTTGTCACACACAACTGTTTTAACTTCTCGATCCTTCACCGCCTCCTTTCCCTTTCCTTTCCCGTCCCTGCTACAACCTTTGATGCTCATTATTGGGAGAAGTTGACTTGTGGGGTTATCCGGTCCTTTAATTCTAGGAATCCTAGGTTTTTGTTATCATCCCTCCTTCGCGTTCTTTGCGTCATCCCTGTGACAGGTGATGCAGCGGCGTCATGCGAACAGCATCCAACAAGAGGAAAACAGGGTCGGGCTGCTTCATGGACATGGCGGTTGCAAAAGGCGTGTGAGGTCTTGACTTTAAGTGATATTGAGCAGACCCTGAATGTTACAGAGGTACACTATTGCTCCTGGCTGGAAGATGTGGCCTTTCAAAGAAAATCGGCCGAGTACCTGTGGATGCTGGTCTGTAGCGCAGGCGCTGTGCATAAAATGCGCTTTTTGTCGACATGGCTCTTGTTCTTGCTGCGGCAACATGCAGCAACTCACACGACTTGCGGTTGTGGAGAGGTGTGATTGTGGTGCTGGCCTACTTGTTTGGGAGCCAGTGCGCCATGCCCAGACTAGCCCCCACAGCCAAACAGCTTTTGTTTCCTTTGCTTGGGCAGTTGTTTTACATGGTTTTGCGTGGTTTTACCTTTTGAGTGATTTTTTTCGCTGTTGTTCTAAGTGACTTGTGAGTTGCTCAAAATGTAAGGCAGTGCTCAACTTGCCCAAGCTGCCCGGCGTGCCCACCCCATCATTCAAACTTGAAGCCAAGGCTTTGGACTGACGAACGAGATTGAGAAGATGGTGACCTTCCAACCGAAAGGTCCGGGTGGTGACTCCATGCGACTCCCTCGAAACAGGTAAGTTATGAGAGCCGCAGTACCATGCTTCTAGCTGATAACAGGCGGTGGACATCAGAAAAACACGAACTGAGTGCTACCTACGAAATCCTAAAAGTACCTTTGAACTCCATATCCTACTGTCAGCGGACCGAAACAGACAACAGGCATTTGACTGGACAATCATTAGAGTCATTATCGAACATATCATAACTTTGGCACCATATTGCCCTGTCACATTATATCATCGCTGGCCAGGTGTGCAAGACGGGAAAGTTGGGTCAATGAGCCCTCTCCCAAGCTTCGGCCCCGAGTGGTTTACTTCCAAGCTGCCGCCCGGAACCCTCCCACCACATCCCTTGCCCACCTGCGCATTTGGCCTTTCCCCTGCCCCTCCACCCAGATGCCGGAGCTGGCAACGGTGTCCCCGGGGTGGCAGCCATGGTGGCAGAGGCCCTCCGGGCTCCACCCTCACCACGCCAGGGATGCCGCCACCCCCACAGTCAGTGCTGCCGATGCCTGTGTGATGCAGCAGGGCGTCGATGGTTCCTCGCTGTGGAGGCTATTTCGGGCATTCCCGGGGTAGAGCCGAAATGCACCGCGTAGTAATGTGCATGGTGTGTGTCGTGCATATGAGCAGAAATACGAACAATGAAATGATATTGTATGGAGACTCAATCCACTAAGAGGTTTGGAAACTCCTGAAAGGTGAATGGGCTCCTGTCGCGAATGGTGGTGTGTGGTGTGGAGCGAAATATTGGTTTCAAGTTAAACACACCGATGACAGGCCCTTGGATTTCGCGAGTCGCTCCAGCAGCCCGGAACCTGGCGCAACTAGATTCCACAGACAGATTCCACAAGATTTGACCGTTAGGGGTGGTTTAATCATGTTATATTAAATCCATTCCCAGATTGATATTCCTGCAACCTGAGGTGAACGTTGCCCCTGCAGTCTACGGCAGAAACCTTTGCCGTGTGGCCTGCTAAGGCAGGAAAAGTTGGCTCAGTTGGCTTTCATCATCTTTCATCCCACTTTTCGAAACATTTTTGTGAAATCTTTTGGGTATGGTCCGGCCGTGGACCACACATGGTGACTTATGCTTCCGAAATCTCCACATCTCTTGAGCTCGGAACAGTCCGCGGTTGGACTGAGACGAACATCACCTCTATATTGTTTTTTGCATTAGAATTAGTATTGTTGTTTAAATTTCGTTGGTTTTGTCTCATGGTTCGTTGTCTTTGTTTGTATTCTGTCGAGTTGTTGTATCTTTGCCTCTTCCACTTCTTTTTCTTATGCGCGGCGCGGCGGTATCTTCAGATAGGAATGCTACAAATTGACATTGGTAGTGTGTGATCGACTGTGGTCTGAGATCGAAAGGCACTCGAAATCCTTGCTTCGACGGATTGTTGGGAACCTGGTGCTCATGAGGACATGTAACCTTGTCATATCAGTCCGCTGAAGCAATGTGATGAGAGGTGCCAACACACCCACATGCACACAGTAACAGACATGTTTTGGGATGAAGTTTCTGCTTCAAGTTGAGTAAGAAAACTGAAAAGGACACAGAGACTTCGTCTATCTTCCTCTCTCTTTTTTCCATTTTTTGTCCTATCTTTTTGCCTCAGGGATGATTCAACATGGCCATTCATGGTCCAGAAATGTACAGAACCTGATTCTTGGAGCATCTTGGATCGATGTTCCTTCAAACTGAGGTGGCTTTAAACCAATGCTCCAATGCTTCAATATTTCGACGCGCTTCATTTTTCCTGTAGATTTCCGCAGAAAGTGGCTCTTGTGACATGTTGATGTGCATTTTGACTGCGCGGGCTCGCACTGGGATGATGATCCCCAATGACGAGCATACTTTTCAGGGTTGAAACCAGCTACCCAGTTTTTTTCAAAAATGAAACGGAGGCATGGCCAAGCCCCTTTCCCTTTTTTTGAGAGTTGAGGCATGGCATGGCTGTTTTTTTCGTTCAAGGCTGGTGACCTGCTTCTTCTACCTGGGCACCTTCAGCTTGCCCTACTGCTGGAAGCTGGGTCTTGGTGCGCTGATGGGATGTTACTCCGCATATCTGTGAGTGAAATAGCTAGGATTGATCTGACTGATGTGTGACAAGGTCAAGCTGTTTGAGGCCATTATTTCCCTAATTCAGGATACGGTTGTTCCATGTTGCTTATCGTCCAAGGTTGGGGTATTGGTCACGACGCAGGTTTGATCGCTGTACTTTGCAGCTTAGCGTATTGGCTTCTTGAAGACGACTTGAAATCTTTTGCCAGTACGAGATTTCGCAGACGCAACATGATTTGTCATGTTGATCTTCTTCCACGGTCATGGTATGGGAAAGTGAGAAAGGTGTTTTGTTTTCGTGTTTCACACAGTACTGAACTTCTATCTCATCAAAAATTTAGGTGGTAAGGGTGTAATCAGATTTTTCTGTCTCGACCTGGTGTTTTTTGGTGTAGCGTTTGGCTTTCAGCGGCCTCGGGCGAGTGTTTTGCCATCAGTGTCAAGGGTGTGGCACATTCGCCCCAGGTGCTTGGCATTTTCTCAATCTCATGGAGCAGGTGAAACTAAGCAGCTCGATCCCAGACTCGTAGCGATTGAGATTTGATTCGACATTTGTGCATATTTGTGCATCGTTTGCCCAGAAGCGTAGTATACTGTGATAAAGAAGTGCAGGAAGAGGCGTGTTTTGCCCCGCTGACAAGTTGAAACCAAAGGTATCAGGTATATCCGTTGGACTCGCATTCTCTGGATATCTTCTATAGACTCCAGATCCCTTGGCTGTGCTTGCGTTGTACATCAGTTGCACCACGAAACGAACTGTGCTTCTTCCAAGAAAATTGTCGTCCAGTGCTGCCAGTTCCCAACTGGAGAGAAGTCATCCGAGCAGCATCCAAACACCCAAAAGTCTTCGGATGAAGGGCGGTTCAAGTAGCATACCTTCGCACGAACTAAAACCACGGTTCCTCAAATGCATTAACTTCGCAACAATGTATGAAAAACTCAGCCGGCCGCAACAATGTACGAAAAACTCAGCCAGCCGTGAAGGTTTGCGAACGTAGTTTTGCAATGAGTAGGCACCACCAAAGAGAAAACCCGCGATGCGAGGCTGCTGCAAGAGTAATGGCGACAGAAGGGGGCCACTTGAACCAATCCACAGACCGACTGGACAGTCGCCCCCATATTAAGCCTGTTCATATGTCTATATGATTCTATATGCAATGTAATCTAAGAGCGGGTTGCATCAAACCTGAAAGGCACCACAATAGCAGGGGGCTTGGGAGTTCTGGATGTAAAATGTCTTGATGAGTTCAACGAATAATTCTTCTGCATTTTGCACGAAATAGGGCTTGCTTATGCTTTCTGAATGGCAGTGGTTGCTCCAGAGCGGGCGCTGAATCTGTGATCCCATGTTCCTCAACATGTCAGGTATAGAAAACAGCTTTCAGCCATCGGCAAACTATTGGTGTCTGATTGATACTTCCGTTGTTGATATGTCCCAGAGCTCTCGAGCTCTCCAATCTGGGCAGCTTTGAACCGCGGTCAAACTGTCCCAGGGAGGCCGCGAGGCCTCAGAGAATGAAGGCCACTGAGGCCACTAAGGCTTCAAGAAAAACACTTGCGACTCCATCCTCCAACATCCTCCAACGAAGCCTCACAAACTTGTCGTTCTCGAAGAATTTCGGAACACACTGCATGAGCAGGGTATTTTGGCTCTCAGCTTCTGGCGATTTGCCTGGAGATCAGGCTTGCTGAGATAACATGTGCGACCGTCTCAGATTTTTCCCTGTAAACCCAACATGTGACCCTGATGTTGATCGAATGTTGGATGTCAAAGCAAGATGCTCGAGAATCGCGGTTAAAACTTGTTGTTAGCACGGGTTTGACCCAAGGAAGTGCAAAGTGTATGCTGTCCATCTAGGCATGTGCAGACAAATTGTCAGTTCATTAAAACGGGTCATGGCCCTCACAATAAGATTATGGCTTGTGAGAGGTTGGCCAACGATTTCAGATCCTGTTCCAAAGAAGGGCCAAGTTTGCGAGGCATCGTTTTGTCGGACGGATTTGCAGATTTTATGTGCGGGTGCTTGAAACAGCTGTTTCCCGCAGGCTTCCAGCTCCTTCCTTCCAAGTGAGGGCCAGTATTGGCCGCCGCGTGAATTCCATCTCGGTTTGGGGAGCAGGCCTAACTTGACATTTTTTTGCAAGCCATGTCAATCCTTGACTAGCTTCTTTGTGTATGTCTCTTCCCCCTCATTCCGTCAGTTTTAGTAAGATCAGCCCAAAGGAGTCATGACTCATGACCAAATCCTGAAAAAGTAACCCGTTTGTTCCAAAGCACAAGCCCCTCATTAAGCAAGCCGCATTTGGTGAGACCTGACCCTTCTGAAACCCAACTTGGGTCCTTGGAAGCTTGCAAGATGATGCGCAAAATGCTTTTTGACAAACATGCAAACTGCTGCACTTCGAGGTGTGGGCCAGCCTCCATTCAGTACCTGTACTTAAGTGGTAGATTGAAACACAGACACGCCCAAATCCAGGCAACTCCAATTTGCAGATTTGGGTGAAAGGCTTGAAAAGTCACCGCTTTGTCGAGCTTTTCCAGTTCTGCTGAATTTGTTGATCCCAGCCTGTTTGGGCTTTGGGATATGTAAGCTTTGCTAAGAGCTGCCATTCAAGACAGAAGAGAAGCTGCAGTGGTTCTTGGCTTTCGGCATTAGTCTCCGGACCCGTTCTCGTTTTATACTCGGCCCATGATTGTGATTCGGAAATCCTTTTCGCATGGGCCGGATGAGGCTTTAAGGTCCTCTATAGGTCCTCACGGAGGGTGTTGAATTTTATAAGGCCATAAGGCCATCTGTTTTTCATTGTTTTTCAGTAGTATGCATTGTTGAACAATTGCCGCTCAGAGCTTTGACAGAGGCTGGTGGATTATTGCCCCATTCCACCGCGAGATGTAGCGAAGCTGAAGCAACGCAAGAGCAATGGTTGCTGTCAAAGTCAAACTCTTTGACAACTTTGGTGCCAAAACTGGAAGATAAGGAGCCTGAATGCAAGACTGGTTCGGTTAAGAATGCTTGAGAGGGAGCTGTTTAGTGTTTGACGTCCTGGTAGCTTGCAACGGCCGTTTTCTGACTGTACAGGTCAAAAAATATAAGTATGATGAGAAGTGGAGAGGCGCCGGAACTATCTGCAACAAGCACACCCAATTTACATCCTTACATCACTTTGCTGCCAGGGACAGCCAAAAAGATGACATTAAAGAGCTGTCACACTCTGACATGACACGCAGTGTTGAGAGATCATGGCATATGGGCATCTGCCGAAAGAAGCTAGCAGCTGTGCCAATGCGCCTCCATGACATGTGACTGGTCATTTGGTACTTTTGCCAGAACCATGACTGTTCCATACAATAACCCGGCCAAGCCGATCGACACTCAAGTTTGATCGTCACCAAGTGATGTGTTCCGCAATTGGGACCTCCGCTGATGTGTCCGCGTTTGTTTCTGTAGCCAGCAAGCCCCACCTCGCAGTACTTTGTACAAATAACATAGCCAAGCGTCACCCGTGCCAGTGAATTATTTTGATCCATATCGACACTACAGTACCTGATTCAAACGGTTAATGCTGCTACCAATAGGGCATCACAAAGAAAATGCCGCTACAAATGGGGCAGCAAGTGGTTCAATTGCTACGAATGTTCCCTACACATTGGAGCAGCCATGACGGCGCCTTCTAAGCATTTGCTCTCCACAATTTAGATAATCACACGAAGCACAGCCGCAGGCAATCATGCAGAATCCTGCGCAGTCACTATCTCTGACGTCTTCACAACCAGGTTCCGGAGATCTATACAATTGGAGCGGCTTGAATGTTGAGTCTTCATAGTCCAGCAAAGCTCGAAGTAGTCTTTCACCATCACCATCTCTGCAGTCATTGAAGTCTTCGTGCCCAACCTGAAGACATCTTACGGGGTTCAGAGTGGTTTGACCCACTCCCCAAAACACTTTGTGGCTCTGTGAGCGTGAAAGTGGAGGCTCAGCTCGGCCCGGTCGAGTTGGTTCTTGTAACTTCTGGCAGCCAAGAGAACTGCCAGGTACTTGGTTGTAGGGTGTTGGCATGTGGATGCAATGTGAAGTCATCGCCGGAAACAGCTTCCTGTGTTTCAAGTGTTTCATGTGGGTTGGTCGGGGGAAGTTTAGGTTGCGCATGAAGCGTGCCTTGGGTCATGAAAATTATCTGAGAAACTGCAGCATAGTCCTGGAAATTCGTGTGGAACACGGCTCTTCTGGCCGCTATAGCTTCTGAACCAGGGATTGGAACCAGGGATTGTGGTCGAACCCTGTAGTTCGAGCCTCAGAGCTGCTACGCTGCTACAATCTGTGCCTGCAACACAAGGAAACCTCTCTTTGCAAACCTATCAGTGAGCTTTGCAGAGCCTGCGTTTGGACGCTGCCACCAGCACATAGCTCTATACCCAATTTATATCAGTTTACTTACCTCTAAATATCAGGCAGCAGTGAGAAGGGTGGAAACCCATTGGCGGAGACAGTGGGCAGCTTCCCCACGTTCCACTGACCGCAGTGTCGGTGTATATTTGACGTCTAACCTCCCAGATGCGTCCGTTCTCCAGATACCACCGTCTTGGCTGAAGGCTCTGCCAAGTTGGGAAGACTGTCCGTTGTCCATGCACTTCCTGTGCGTTCGCCAGAGTCGAATCGGTGCCCGAAACAAAGGCACAGCGGCACGGCAGGGCTTGGTCCCATGAGTTTGTTGTCGCACTTTTTCAATTTGCGCAGATCTTGTAAGTGCATGCAGGATTGCCTTTCACCTCCGTTCTTGTTTTCAATTTCCGGAAGATATCCAATGTTTGCTGCTTGCAAGGTCCATCAAGCATAGCTCAAGAATCTCGATTCGTGGAGGTTTGAAATTAATGATTGCCTAATATGCGGTCCTTCCTTTGAGTCTGGATGTAGCAGACTGTTGAAAGGATTGATTTCATGCCGATGCTAGCGCAGCTCCGTGGCATAGGGTCGCCGGCGCCCGCTGCTTCTTGGCTTTGCCCACATCCTTCAAGAGCTTCTGATGCTCAATTGGCCCGTTGCAGCAGGGGAATTCTCCCGATTCCTTAAGAAAGGTGGCGTGCGTGGCTTGCTTGGCCAATGCCATCATCCACGGATGTTGTGGGTGAAGTGCGGAGCAAGAGTGTGATCAAAAAAAAGCCAAAACCATCGTGCTGTTTTGCCGCAGTACCCCAGGACTCTTATCCGAACCCCTGTGCAGAGTGAACGGCGGCACTTGGAATCTCTACAGCGACATTGCAGCCTGATTCCACGGCGAGGTGACCGTCCAAGGTTTCAGGTGGTTCGCCATGATCGCCACGATTCAGACCCGCCGAGGCCCAGCTTTCTGTTGTGGTCGAAAACATGAATAGATCATAACAGATCAAGAAAGTGCATTCGGCTGTCTTGAGCAAAGTTTGAAAACGTAGAGCACAGGGGAATAAAATGGAATAAAGGTCTTTGTTCTTTTAAAATCCCTCTTGGAATTTCCTCTATAGAATCAGGAACATTAAGTCCTGGAAAATGATGTGTTTTAACCCCTGCTTTGTTTAGGGGTACCTACCCAATGTCAACGCTTTCAATTTTATGGAGGAGCTTGGGGTCTCTGATTCTATAGAGATTTCATGTTGAATACAGCACTGAGTACTAGTCAGCAGAGAGTCTTAGGGACTGCGATTCTATAGTGGGATATGTTTTCTTTGGATATATGTAATGTTCTTCAATTCTATAGAGAAGTATTGGCAGATACCAGAGCAGCGAGGATTTAAAAAAAGGAAGTGGATGGAAACAGATGGAAACAAAGTGAAACAGAGCAACTGTCAAGATCTTTCAAGCATTTTTCACAAGTCTATAAAATCAAAGAGGTTGACATCGAACACTTGGAGCCTTTGAGCCATATAAATTTGGAAATGCATAAGGTAAGCTAGGCAAGAGCAAGTGGAGCATTCAGGTCAGCTGTCAATGAATGATATTTGGGGAGTCTGAGTTTATAGAAGGCCAACTAACCCCCCCAACCTAAAAAAGACCCTACGAGAGTGTATAGAAAATGATGCTCATAAACGACCTCAATGACAGCAATTCTATAGAGATTGTCAACTTGAAAATACCTTGGGGTCTCTGATTCTATAGATGTATTTTCAGAAAGAGGGTCAGCGTCTCCAGAATTATCACTATAAAATTGTCAACACCAACACTCTCACTTAATTCAAAGGGGTATCATAACAGCGGAGAAGGTTACCCTACCCCACCCCACCCCACCCAACCAAAGCCCGACCCCAGCTCAGTGCGTGTGTTTGCAAGCGAAAGTGAACGTTATTACACCCACCCCACCCCACCCCACACAAACCAAGCCCGACCCCAGCTCAGTGCGTGTGTTTGCAAGCGAAATGAACGTTATTACCCCACCCCACCCCACCCCACCCCACCCCCTCCACAACTCTGTAACATAAAGTGGTGTGTGTTCATGGTGGTTGTGGGTTCATTAATGAAAACGCCTGTGTGTGTGACCCTACTTTCGCCTGTGTGTGTGAGTCAAAAACGCCTGTGTGTGTGAGTCAACTTTCGCCTGTGTGGATGGGAGACCAAAAGCCCAAGGGACCAGGGGACCAAAAGAACCAGAGGACCAATAGAACGAGAGGACCAGGGGACCAGAGGACCAGGGACTGCGGAGCCCCTAATTTTGTTTTCTAGGAATCCTAGATTCTTGTTATCATCCCTCCTTCGCATTCTTTGCGTCATCCCTGTGACAGGTGATGCAGCGGCGTCATGCGAACAGCATCCAGCAAGAGGAAAACAGGGTCGGGCTGCTTTATGGACATGGCGGTTGCAAAGCGTGTGAGGTCTTGACTTTAAGTGATCTTGAGCAGACCCTGAATGTTACAGAGGTACACTATTGCTCCTGGCTGGAAGATGTGGCCTTTCAAAGAAAATCGGCCGAGTACCTGTGGATGCTGGTCTGTAGCGCAGGCGCTGTGCATAAAATGCGCTTTTTGTCGACATGGCTCTTGTTCTTGCTGCGGCAACATGCAGCAACTCACACGACTTGCGGTTGTGGAGAGGTATGATTGTGGTGCTGGCCTACTTGTTTGGGAGCCAGTGCGCCATGTTTCTCATCAGATTTTTAACACAGAAGGACTGAGTGCCTGCTTATGGCTACGACCCAGCAGGCTTGATATGTGATTCAGGCACCAAACAGAAAGAGTAGGTGTCACTAGTGCATGCGCTACCTCTGAAAACTCCTTGACAAAGAATCTTGCAACACGCTCATCAATGACCCAGTTCTAGGATAGCTGGTTGTCATTTTGAGATTCCTTCAGACATCCAGATTCTAGACCCTGAGAGTCTTCTGACCTACCAATCTGATGACCAAATACCAAATACCGGGGATTGTAAACTTCTAATCAGAGTTTTGAACAAAGTTCCACTCCACGCCTGTTGCAGTGCCAGGTACTTTGTGAGTGGAGCACTGATTGACCTCATGACATATCTCGGGGCCAGCGGACTCCAACGGCAAGAATGCAGGTACACGAGTTGTTGGTTGCAGATGGTGTCATGCGAATGTGATCCCCAAGGCCCCAAGGCTACCAGTGATTGAAGGGCGTGTGCTGTTTGCGATCACTGGGAGATTTTTGAACATGGCTTTCGACCCGTGGTCACTCAACCAGATCACAAACATGGTGCCAGGTGCTGTTTTTCACCATCCGCACGCCCTGTTTGCCCTGGGTGCCTTGTCCTACTGGCTACTTGCCTACTGCTTGGTTGATTAGATGAGGGGCCAGCCCTCAGTTTCACTTGGGAAACATCATCATCATATTTCTGTTTACAGTGGTTTGTAGAGTCGTAGAGTGATGTGTAGACCTTTCCAAAACATCAGAGGCACAATGAAATGATGAATGGTATACCAGACCGGCCCAAATCAATCTATTTTTCCGTATTTTTTGGTCCTTTTCAGAACATTGCCTCGCTGAGGTCTCTCTCTCTGGATATCCCTTCTGATGGGAGGCACGTGGAGAAAGCCGAACTAAGAGAGATTTTTTTCGCAGAATGCATCATTTGCACCGTTGGTTCTCCTGGGAGGTAACGTCCAGGATCAAAATCTCATGATACATGAAGAGTGCAAGAGCTAGAGTCAGCATCAACCCTGGAGAATTCCGACAGCAAGTGGGGTGCATGATGATCATCCAAGATGTGGCTGATTGGAAAGTACTTTGAGACGACGACGAACACGACTTTGGGGGGAAAATTTCCCTTTTCAGGACCACCTTCTTGGACTCGTGGTGGGTCATACCTACTTCTTCTTCGAGGAGTTGGTTGCGAATCGGGTGATCCCAACTGTGCGATTTGTGAAACCTCCAAAAAGGGCTTTCGCCTTTTCCGGACGCCAAGACTGAAGATGGCCGGGCGAAATTCTGTCCGGCGGCCTTTTCCCTGTAAATTTCCGTGTAAAGTGGCTCTTCTGACATGTTGATGTCCGTTTCGACTGCGCAGGCTCGCACAAAGTCTGCGGCGCGGTTTTGGTCTGCGGCATTTTTTCTGTAAATTTCCGTATGAAGTGGCACTTGTGCAATGTCCAAGTGCAGTTCGACTGCGCAGGCTTGCACAAAGTGTGGCGCGCGGTTCTGGGAAGGGCGTTTACACACAGAAGAGCTTTTACACACAGAAGCTTTTACACGGAAGAGCCTTTACACAGAAGAGCTTTTACACAGAAGAGCCTTTACACACACAGAAGAGCTTTTACACACAGAAGAAAATTTTACACAGAAGAGCTTTACACAGAAGAGCTTTTGCACAGAGAGCTTTTACAAAAAGAAGAGCTTTTACACACAAGCGCTTTTACACAGAAGAGCTGAGCTTGTGCTTTTACACACAAAACTTTTTAAACAGAAGAGCTTTTACAAAGAAGAGCTTTTGCACACAGAAGGTTTTACACAGAAAAACTTTTACACAGAAGAGCTTTTACTAACAGAAGCTTTTACACAGAAGAGCTTTTACACAGAAGAGCTTTTACACACACACAGAAGAGCTTTTACGCAGAAGAACTTTTACACACAGAAGCTTTTGCACGGAAGAACCTTCACACAGAAGAGCTTTTACACAGAAGAACCTTTACACACAGAAGAGCTTTTGCACACAGAAGAGCCTTTTACACAGAAGAGCTTTTACACAGAAGAGCCTCTACACAGAGAAACTTTTACACACAAGAGCTTTTACACAGAGAAACTTTTAGACAGAAAAACCTTTACGCAGAGAAACTTTTACACAGAAGAGCTTTTACGCACAGAAACTTTTACGCAGAAGAGCTACAGAAGAGTTTTTACACACAGAGGCTTTTACACACAAGAACTTTTACACAGAAAAACTTTTACACAGAGAATTTTTTAGACAGAACAGGTTTTACACAGAAGAACTTTTACATAGAAAACTTTTACACAGCTGTTACAGAAGCTTTTACAAAGAATTTTTTTTCGCACAGAAAAAAATACGCACAGAAACTTTTACACAGATTAACTTTTACACAGAGAAACTTTTTCACAGAAGAGCCTAGAAGAGCTTTTACACAGAAGAATTTTTGTTTTACACACAAGAGCCGCTGCTGTTACACAGAGAACTTTGACACACAGAAGCTTTTGCAAAGAAGAACTTTTACATGCAGAAACATTTACATAGAAAAAAATGTACACAGAAGAGCTTTTACACACAGAAACTTTTACTCGTTGCCATCGTCACGGTAAATTGGCAAAAACCTATTCATTTGCCATCCCCGCGCACCTCATCATCCTCAACATCATCATCCTGATCCTCATCCTCATCCTCATCGTCATTCTCATCATCATGATCATGATCATTATCATGACCACCATCATCATCATCGCCATCATCATCATCATCAACATCATCATCAACATTATCATACATGATCCTCCCACCCCCCCACACTGTTTGGGGTCTCTTGCCGGGATAATATTCCCATCTATGCACATGTAGATCATAGAACGGATTTTTGAGAACAGCTGCTGGTCTTCAAACATTTCAAACCTGTTTGGGCAATCAACTGCAGCCCACATTCTTTGACTTGGAAGAGGTTCTGGAGCAGGGTTCTTAGATTGGTGCCTCGGACGCAGGACGTTTTCTTTTTCGAGGCAATCAAGTTGCCTTACGATCCGAGGCGCTTTTGCGCCACAAAAAACAACATACATAACCTGCAGTGTTCAGTGAGACTGCAATGGTCCAAAATGATATCGTACATATTCGTCCATATTATGTTCGCGACGCTTTCACTCTCTGGCTGAACATATTCACATATTTCACAAGCATGTGGCTTCCGCCCGAAGAGACTAGCTGTTGTGCCCAAGGCAGGACTTCGTAATGGTGGAAATCCGGCAAGTCCACCTGCCACTACACTTAGGGTTCGGGGATGATTGGGTTGGCAGGCCGGGCGTTGCTGCCGTGTGCCATGGGTAGCAGCCAGAACCAGGCTTGATGAGAACGTTCTTCCGAGTCAGATGGATTCACAGGGTCTTGAGTCTTGAGCCCAAAAAACACTTTCCGGACTTGGTAAGCACTTTTCCTGTAAATTTCCATATAAAGTGGCTCTTGTGACATGTTGATGTGCATTTCGTCTGCGCAGGCTCGTACAAAGTGTGCGGCGCGGTTCGGTGCAGCGGCATTTTTCCTGTAAATTTCTGCATAAAGTGGCTGTTGTGACATGTTGATGTGCATTTCGACTGCGCGGGCTCGCACTGGGATGATGATCCCCAATGACGAGCATACTTTTCAGGGTTGAAACCAGCTACCGAATTTTTTCAAACATGAAACAAAGGCATGGCCAAGCCCCAGCCCCTTTTTTTGAGAGGTGAGGCATGGCATGACAGTTTTTTTTCGTTGAAGGCTGGTGACCTGCTTCCTTTACCTGGGCACCTTCAGCTTGCCCTACTGCTGGAACCTGGGCCTTGGTGCGCTGATGGGATGTTACTCCGCATATCTGTGAGTGAAATAACTAGGACTGATCTGACTGACCTGTGACAAGGTCAAACTGTTTGAGGCCATTATTTCCCTAATTCAGGATACGGTTGTCACGACGCAGGTTTGATCCCTGTACTTTGCAGCTTAGCGTATTGGCTTCTTGAAGACGACTTGAAGTCTTTTGCCAGTACGAGATTTCGCAGACGCAACATGATTTGTCATGTTGATCTTCTTCCACGGTTATGGTATGGGAAAGTGAGAAAGGTGTTTTGTTTTTGTTTGTGTTTCACACATTGCTGAACTTCTATCTCATCAAGTTCACGCGCTGCAAGAAATTTAATTAGGTGGTAAGGGTGTAATCAGATTTTTCTGTCTCGACCTTCTGTGTTTTTGGTGTAGCGTTTGGCTTTCAGCAGCCTCGGGCGAGTGTTTTGCCATCAGTGTCAAGGGTGTGGCACATTCGCCCCAGGTGCTTGGCATTTTCTCAATCTCATGGAGCAGGTGAAACTAAGCAGCTCGATCCCAGACTCGTAGCGATTGAGATTTGATTCGACATTTGTGCATCGTTTGCCCAGCAGCGGTATACTGTGACAAAAAAGTGCAGGAAGAGGCGTGTTTTGCCTCGTTGACAAGTTGAAACCAAAGGTATATCCGTTGGACTCGCATTCTCTGGATGCCTTCTAGACTCCAAGTCCCTTGGCTGTACTTGCGTTGTACATCAGTTGCACCACGAAACGAATTGTGCTTCTGCCAAGAAAATTGTCGTCCAGTGCTGCCAGTTCCCTACTGGAGAGAAGCCATCCGAGCAGCATCCATACACCCAAAAGTCTTCGGATGAAGGGCGGTTCAAGTAGCATACCTTCGCAAGAACTAAAACCACGGTTCCTCAAATGCATTAACTTCGCAACAATGTATGAAAAACTCAGCCGGCCGCAACAATGTACGAAAAACTCAGCCAGCCGTGAAGGTTTGCGAAAGTAGTTTTGCAATGAGTAGGCAGCACCAAAGAGAAAACCCGCGACACGAGGCTGCTGCAAGAGTAATGGCGACAGAAGGGGGCCACTTGAACCAATCCACAGACCGACTGGACAGTCGCTTCCAATAGTAAGCCTGTTCATATGTCTATATGCAATGTAATCTAAGAGCGGGTTGCATCAAACCTGAAAGGTACCACAATAGCACGGGGCTTGGGAGTTCTGGATGTAAAATGTCCTGATGAGTTCAAAGAATAATTCTTCTGCATTTTGCACGAAATAGGGCCTGCTTATGCTTTCTGAATGGCAATGGTTGCTCCGGAGCGGGCACTGAATCTGTGATCCCATGTTCCTCAACATGTCAGGTATAGAAAACAGCTTTCAGCCATCGGCAAACTATTGGTGTCTGATTGATACTTCCGTTGTTGATATGTCCCAGAGCTCTCAAGCTCTCCAATCTGGGCAGCTTTGAACCGCGGTCAAACTGTCCCAGGGAGGCCGCGAGGCCTCAGAGAATGAAGGCCACTGAGGCCACTAAGGCTTCAAGAAAAACACTTGCGACTCCATTCTCCAACATCCTCCAACTAAGCCTCGCAAACTTGTTGTTCTCGAAGAATTTTGGAACACGCTGCATGAGCAGGTTTTTTTGGCTCTCAGCTTCTGGCGATTTGCCTGGAGATCAGGCTTGCTGAGAACATGTGCGACCGTCTCAGATTTTTCCCTGTAAACCCAACATGTGACCCTGATGTTGATCGAATGTTGGAGGTCAAAGCAAGATGCTCGAGAATCGCGGTTAAAACTTGTTGTTAGCACGGGTTTGACCCAAGGAAGTGCAAAGTGTATGCTGTCCATCTAGGCATGTGCAGACAAATTGTCAGTTCATTAAAACGGGTCGTGGCCCTCACAATAAGATTATGGCTTGTGAGAGGTTGGCCAACGATTTCAGATCCTGTTCCAAAGAAGGGCCAAGTTTGCGAGGCATCGTTTTGTCGGACGGATTTGCAGATTTTATGTGCGGGTGCTTGAAACAGCTGTTTCCCGCAGGCTTCCAGCTCCTTCCTTCCAGGTGAGGGCCAGTATTGGCCGCCGCGTGAATTCCATCTCGGTTTGGGGAGCAGGCCTAACTTGACATTTTTTGCAAGCCATGTCAATCCTTGACTAGCTTCTTTGTGTATGTCTCTTCCCCCTCATTCCGTCAGTTTTAGTAAGATCAGCCCAAAGGAGTCATGACTCATGACCAAATCCTGAAAAAGTAACCCGTTTGTTCCAAAGCACAAGCCCCTCATTAAGCAAGCCGCATTTGGTGAGACCTGACCCTTCTGAAACCCAACTTGGGTCCTTGGAAGCTTGCAAGAAGATGCGCAAAATGCTTTTTGACAAACATGCAAACTGCTGCACTTCGAGGTGTGGGCCAGCCTCCATTCAGTACCTGTACTTAAGTGGTAGATTGAAACACAGACACGCCCAAATCCAGGCAACTCCAATTTGCAGATTTGGGTGAATGGCTTGAAAAGTCACCGCTTTGTCGAGCTTTTCCAGTTCTGCTGAATTTGTTGATCCCAGCCTGTTTGGGCTTTGGGATATGTAAGCTTTGCTAAGAGCTGCCATTCAAGACAGAAGAGAAGCTGCAGTGGTTCTTGGCTTTCGGCATTAGTCTCCGGACCCGTTCTCGTTTTATACTCGGCCCATGATTGTGATTCGGAAATCCTTTTCGCATGGGCCGGATGAGGCTTTAAGGTCCTCTATAGGTCCTCACGGAGGGTGTTGAATTTTATAAGGCCATAAGGCCATCTGTTTTTCATTGTTTTTCAGTAGTATGCATTGTTGAACAATTGCCGCTCAGAGCTTTGACAGAGGCTGGTGGATTATTGCCCCATTCCACCGCGAGATGTAGCGAAGCTGAAGCAACGCAAGAGCAATGGTTGCTGTCAAAGTCAAACTCTTTGACAACTTTGGTGCCAAAACTGGAAGATAAGGAGCCTGAATGCAAGACTGGTTCGGTTAAGAATGCTTGAGAGGTTGCTGTTTAGTGTTTGACGTCCTGGTAGCTTGCAACGGCCGTTTTCTGACTGTACAGGTCAAAAAATAAAAGTATGATGAGAAGTGGAGAGGCGCCGGAACTATCTGCAACAAGCACACCCAATTTACATCCTTACATCACTTTGCTGCCAGGGACAGCCAAAAAGATGACATTAAAGAGCTGTCACACTCTGACATGACACGCAGTGTTGAGAGATCATGGCATATGGGCATCCTGCCGAAAGAAGCTACAGTAGCAGCTGTGCCAATGCGCCTCCATGACATGTGACTGGTGATTTGGTACTTTTGCCAGAACCATGACTGTTCCATACAATAACCCGGCCAAGCCGATCGACACTCAAGTTTGATCGTCACCAAGTGATGTGTTCCGCAATTGTGACCTCCGCTGATGTGTCCGCGTTTGTTTCTGTAGCCAGCAAGCCCCACCTCGCAGTACTTTGTACAAATAGCACAGCCAAGCGTCACCCGTGCCAGTGAATTATTTTGATCCATATCGACACTACAGTACCTGATTCAAACGGTTAATGCTGCTACCAATACGGCATCACAAAGAAAATGCCGCTACAAATGGGGCAGCAAGTGGTTCAATTGCTACGAATGTTCCCTACACATTGGAGCAGCCATGACGCCGCCTTCTAAGCATGTGCTTTCCACAATTTAGATAATCACACGAAGCACAGCCGCAGGCAATCATGCAGAATCCTGCGCAGTCACTATCTCTGACGTCTTCACAACCAGGTTCCGGAGATCTATACAATTGGAGCGGCTTGAATGTTGAGTCTTCATAGTCCAGCAAAGCTCGAAGTAGTCTTTCACCATCACCATCTCTGCAGTCATTGAAGTCTTCGTGCCCAACCTGAAGACATCTTACGGGGTTCAGAGTGGTTTGACCCACTCCCCAAAACACTTTGTGGCTCTGTGAGCGTGAAAGTGGAGGCTCAGCTCGGCCCGGTCGAGTTTGTTCTTGTAACTTCTGGCAGAAAAGAGAACTGCCAGGTACTTGGTTGTAGGGTGTTGGCATGTGGATGCAATGTGAAGTCATCGCCGGAAACAGCTTCCTGTGTTTCAAGTGTTTCATGTGGGTTGGTCGGGGGAAGTTTAGGTTGCGCATGAAGCGTGCCTTGGGTCATGAAAATTATCTGAGAAACTGCAGCATAGTCCTGGAAATTCGTGTGGAACACGGCTCTTCTGGCCGCTATAGCTTCTGAACCAGGGATTGGAACCAGGGATTGTGGTCGAACCCTGTAGTTCGAGCCTCAGAGCTGCTACGCTGCTACAATCTGTGCCTGCAACACAAGGAAACCTCTCTTTGCAAACCTATCAGTGAGCTTTGCAGAGCCTGCGTTTGGACGCTGCCACCAGCACATAGCTCTATACCCAACTTATATCAGTTTACTTACCTCTAAATATCAGGCAGCAGTGAGAAGGGTGGAAACCCATTGGCGGAGACAGTGGGCAGCTTCCCCACGTTCCACTGACCGCAGTGTCGGTGTATATTTGACGTCTAACCTCCCAGATGCGTCCGTTCTCCAGATACCACCGTCTTGGCTGAAGGCTCTGCCAAGTTGGGAAGACTGTCCGTTGTCCATGCGCTTCCTGTGCGTTCGCCAGAGTCGAATCGGTGCCCGAAACAAAGGCACAGCGGCACGGCAGGGCTTGGTCCCATGAGTTTGTTGTCGCATTTTTTCAAATTGCGCAGATCTTGTAAGTGCATGCAGGATTGCCTTTCACCTCCGTTCTTGTTTTCAATTTCCGGAATATCCAATGTTTGCTGCTTGCGAGGTCCATCAAGCATAGCTCAAGAATCTCGATTCGTGGAGGTTTGAAATTAATGATTGCCTAATATGCGGTCCTTCCTTTGAGTCTGGATGTAGCAGACTGTTGAAAGGATTGATTTCATGCCAGAGATGCCAGCGCAGCTCCGTGGCTTAGGGTCGCCGGCGCCCGCTGCTTCTTGGCTTTGCCCACATCCTTCAAGAGCTTCTGATGCTCAATTGGCCCGTTGCAGCAGAGGAATTCTCCCGATTCCTTAAGAAAGGTGGCGTGCGTGGCTTGCTTGGCCAATGCCATCATCCACAGATGTTGTGAGTGAAGTGCGGAGCAAGAGTGTGATCAAAAAAAGCCAAAACCATCGTGCTGTGTTTCCGCAGTACCCCAGGTCTCTTGTCCGAACCCCTGTGCAGAGTGAACGGCGGCACTTGGAATCCCTACAGCCAAATTGCAGCCTGATTCCACGGCGAGGTCACCGTCCAAGGTTTCAGGTGGTTCGCCATCGCCACGATTCAGACCCGCCGAGGCCCAGCTTTCTGTTGTGGTCGAAAACATGAACAGATCAAGAAAGTGCATTCAGCTGTCTTGAGCAAAGTTTGAAAACGTAGAGCACAGGGGAATAAAATGGAATAAAGGCCTTTGTTCTTTTAAACGCCTTTTTGCTAGGGGCAGTTGGCAGCATGGGAGATCAGTGCCAGTTTGGGGTTTGTCCTTCGCGGGGTAGACCTGGAAAAAAGATTGAATTCCATTGGAAAAAAACTTAAGACTCAGACCCCGTTTTGACATTGGGAAAAAACACCTAAGACGCTCGAAAAAGTATTTAAGGAACCTCTAGGTTTGTGTAGTATATACCGCGTTTTGGAGTTTGAACCTCTCATTGTGCATGGTCTATGCAGCAATTTGCAGATAGAACCGTACATTTTGCATGGTATTTGCCGCATTTTGGAAATGCAACTATAATATTACATGGTATTTGCAGCATTTTCGAGCTATAACCCCTCATGTTGTAGGGCATTTGTTGTATTTTGCAGCTAATTACAACTACAACCTTTCATTTTCTATGGTGTTTGCAGCATTTTGGAGCTCGGACCTTTCATTTTGAATGGTATATGCAGCATTTGGTAAAGAGAAACTCTAATTTTGTAGTGTATACGCAGTATTTTGGAGTTTGGAAACAAAAACTCTGATGTTGTATGGAATTTGTAGCATTTTGGAACTCAAACCTTTTTGTTGCCATGTTGTATGGTAGTTGTAAAAGTCGGGAAATTCACTGGGCAAGGTATTTGCAGCATTGTGGATTCATTTTGAATGGTACTAGCCGCAAAGTGAAGATACCCAGAAAAGAAGACTTGAATCAGCAACCAGAGCGAGAGGTGCATCCAAATTCTTTCATGTATTGTGTACAACGACCATGCTTACCCAGGTCAACTTATTACAGCAAAAGTTGAAAAAGCTGGAGGGCGGCTGGGGCAGAGCGTTCATTGCTATTGGATTGTTTCCTCTACTCTGTGCTCCTCCGTTGGTCATTTTTGATTGTCACCTCTATTGAGGGTCGTTGGGGTTTTGAAATATTGTTGGTGGTGGCTGGTTTGTGCGTGTGTCAAGGGTGCAGCAGAACCAAACAGCACGACCAATTGACTAAAGCAACCAGAGGACAGAAGACCAGAGGACCAGGAGACCAAGACCAAGGGACCAGGGGACCAAGAGGACTAGGAGACCAGGAGACCAAGAAAACCAGGAGACCAAAAGCCCAAGCGACCAGGGGACCAAAAGAACCAGAGGACCAATAGAACCAGAGGACAAGGGACCCAGAGGACCAGGGACTGCGGAGCCCCTAATTTTCTTTTCCCCACAACTTTGTGTGGGGTTTTGTTTTTGATTCGCCTCCCGCCTCCCGCCTCCCGCTTGTCACACACCATCTTTGTCACACACCATCTTTGTCACATACCATCTTTCACACACAACTTTGTCACGCACCATCTTTCGACACACCATCTTTCACACACCATCTTTGTCACATACCATCTTTCACACACAACTTTGTCACGCACCATCTTTCGACACACCATCTTTCACACACCATCTGTCACATACCATCTTTGTCACATACCATCATTCACATACAACTTTGTCACACACCATCTTTGTCACATACCATCTTTCACACACAACTTTGTCACGCACCATCTTTCACACCCATCTTTGTCACATACCATCTTTCACATACAACTTTCTGACACACCATCTTTCACACACCATCTGTCACATACCATCTTTGTCACATACCACCATTCACAGACAACTTTGTCACACACCATCTTTGTCACATACCATCTTTCACACACAGCTTTGTCACGCACCATCTTTCGACACACCATCTTTCGACACACCATCTTTCACACACCATCTTTCACACACCATCTGTCACATACCATCTTTGTCACATACCATCTTTCACACGCAACTTTGTCGCACACCATCTTTGTCACATACCATCTTTCACACACAATGTCACGCACCATCTTACACTTTGCGTGGCAGGCGTGGCACAATCTCACATCCACTTTGGTTCCACGTGGCAGGCGTGGCACAATCTCACATCCACCTTCGTTTTGCGTGGCAGGCGTGGCACAATCTCACATCCACCTTGGTTTTGCGTGGCAGGCGTGGCACTCATGGCACTGGGTGGCGCGCTTGGGCTGGTTTTGGTCGCCCGTGACGCCGCGGCACTTTGCGTGGCAGGCGTGGCACAATCTCACATCCACTTTGGTTCCACGTGGCAGGCGTGGCACAATCTAAAATCCACTTTCGTTTTGCGTGGCAGGCGTGACACAATCTCACATCCACCTTCGTTTTGCGTGGCAGGCGTGGCGCTCATGGCACTGGGTGGCGCGCTTGGGCTGGTTTTGGTCGCCCGTGACGCTGCGGCACTTTGCGTGGCAGGCGTGGCACAATCTCACATCCACTTTGGTTCCGCGTGGCAGGCGTGGCACAATCTCACATCCACTTTCGTTTTGCGTGGCAGGCCTGACGCAATCTCACATCCACTTTCGTTTTGCGTGGCAGGCGTGGCACAATCTCACATCCACCTTCGTTTTGCGTGGCAGGCGTGGCACTTATGTCACTGGGTGGCGCGCTTGGGCTGGTTTTGTTCGCCCGTGACGCCGCGGCACTTTGCGTGGCAGGCGTGGCACAATCTCGCATCCACTTTGGTTTCACGTGGCAGGCGTGGCGCAATCTCGCATCCACTTTCGTTTTGTGTTGCAGGCGTGGCGCAATCTCACCTCCACCTTGGTTTTGCGTGGCAGGCGTGGCACTTAGGGCACTGGGTGGCGCGCTTGGGCTGGTTTTGGTCGCCCGTGACGCCGCGGCGCTTTGCGTGGCAGGCGTGGCACAATCTCACATCCACTTTGGTTCCACGTGGGAGGCGTGGCACAATCTCACACCCACTTTCGTTTTGCGTGGCAGGCCTGGCACAATCTCACATCCACCTTCGTTTTGCATGGCAGGCGTGGCAGGCGTGGCAGGCGTGGCAGGCGTGGCAGGCGTGGCAGGCGTGGCACTTATGGCACTGGGTGGCGCGCTTGGGCTGGTTTTGGTCGCCCGTGACGCCGCGGCACTTTGCGTGGCAGGCGTGGCACAATCTCACATCCACTTTGGTTCCACGTGGCAGGCGTGGCACAATCTCACATCCACTTTCGTTTTGCGTGGCAGGCGTGGCACAATCTCACATCCAGTGGTTTCTTATGCCATCTTTCACACACAACTTTGTCACACACATACATACATACATACACATACATACATACATACATACATACATACATACATACATGCATACTATCTTTTCACATACCTTCTTGCTTTGTCACACACCATCTTTCACATTCCACTTTGTCACACACACAACTGTTTTAACTTCTCGATCCTTCACCGCCTCCTTTCCCTTTCCTTCCCCGTCCCTGCTACAACCTTTGATGCTCATTATTGGGAGAAGTTGACTTGTGGGGTTATCCGGTCCTTTAATTCTAGGAATCCTAGATTCTTTTTCTGGTATCATCCCTCCTTCGCGTTCTTTGCGTCATCCCTGTGACAGGTGATGCAGCGGCGTCACGCGAAAAGCATCCAGCAAGAGGAAAACAGGGTCGGGCTGCTTTATGGACATGGTGGTTGCAAAAGGTGTGTGAGATCTTGACTTTAAGTGATCTTGAGCAGACCGTGAATGTTACAGAGGTACACTATTGCTCCTGGCTGGAAGATCTGGCCTTTCAAAGAAAATCGGCCGAGTACCTGTGGATGCTGGTCTGTAGCGCAGGCGCTGTGAACAAAATGCGCTTTTTGTCGACATGGCTCTTGTTCTTGTTGGGGCAACATGCAGCAACTCACACGACTTGCAGTTGTGGAGAGGTATGATTGTGGTGCTGGCCTACTTGTTTGGGAACCAGTGCGCCATGCCCAGACTAGCCCCCACAGCCAAACAGCTTTTGTTTCCTTTGCTTGGGCAGTTGTTTTACATGGTTTTGCGTGGTTTTACCTTTTGAGTGATTTTTTTCGCTGTTGTTCTAAGTGACTTGTGAGTTGCTCAAAATGTAAGGCAGTGCTCAACTTGCCCAAGCTGCCCGGCGTGCCCACCCCATCATTCAAACTTGAAGCCAAGGCTTTGGACTGACGAACGAGATTGAGAAGATGGTGACCTTCCAACCGAAAGGTCCGGGTGGTGACTCCATGCGACTCCCTCGAAACAGGTAAGTTATGAGAGCCGCAGTACCATGCTTCTAGCTGATAACAGGCGGTGGACATCAGAAAAACACGAACTGAGTGCTACCTACGAAATCCTAAAAGTACCTTTGAACTCCATATCCTACTGTCAGCGGACCGAAACAGACAACAGGCATTTGACTGGACAATCATTAGAGTCATTATAGAACATATCATAACTTTGGCACCATATTGCCCTGTCACATTATATCATCGCTGGCCAGGTGTGCAAGACGGGAAAGTTGGGTCAATGAGCCCTCTCCCAAGCTTCGGCCCCGAGTGGTTTACTTCCAAGCTGCCCGGAACCCTCCCACCACGTCCCTTGCCCGCCTGCGCATTTGGCCTTTCCCCTGCCCCTCCACCCAGATGCCGGAGCTGGCAACGGTGTCCCCGGGGTGGCAGCCATGGTGGCAGAGGCCCTCCGCAGAGGCCCTCCGGGCTCCACCCTCACCACCCCAGGGATGCCGCCACCCCCACAGTCAGTGCTGCCGATGCCTGTGTGATGCGGCAGGGCGTCGATGGTTCCTCGCTGTGGAGGCTATTTTGGGCATTCCCGGGGGAGCCGAAATGCACCGAGTAGTAATGTGCATGGTGTGTGTCGTGCATATGAGCAGAAATACGAACAATGAAATGATATTGTATGGAGGTCCGTGACTCAGCAGTACACGCGAAATTTTGCTCAGCCATACACGCGGAAATTGACTCGCCTGTACACGCGAAACCAACTCAGCCATACACGCGAATTTGACTCAGCAAATTTGTGTGCGCAGGTGAGCCTGATCTGTGTGCGTGAGTGAGTCTGATCTGTGTGCGTGGGTGAGTCTGATCTGTGTGCGTGGGTGAGTCTGATCTGTGTGCGTGGCTGAGTTTTGGCTGTGTGCGCCGCTGAGCGTGATCTGTGTGCGCCGCTGAGTCGTTGACCTTGTATGGAGACTCAATCCACTAAGAGGTTTGGAAACTCCTGAAAGGTGAATGGGCTCCTGTCGCGAATGGTGGTGTGTGGTGTGGAGCGAAATATTGGTTTCAAGTTAAACACACCGATGACAGGCCCTTGGATTTCGCGAGTCGCTCCAGCAACCCGGAACCTGGCGCAACTAGATTCCACAGACAGATTCCACAAGATTTGACCGTTAGGGGTGGTTTAATCATGTTATATTAAATCCATTCCCAGATTGATATTCCTGCAACCTGAGGTGAACGTTGCCCCTGCAGTCTACGGCAGAAACCTTTGCCGTGTGGCCTGCTAAGGCAGGAAAAGTTGGCTCAGTTGGCTTTCATCATCTTTCATCCCACTTTTCGAAACATTTTTGTGAAATCTTTTGGGTATGGTCCGGCCGTGGACCACACATGGTGACTTATGCTTCCGAAATCTCCACATCTCTTGAGCTCGGAACAGTCCGCGGTTGGACTGAGACGAACATCACCTCTATATTGTTTTTTGCATTAGAATGAGTATTATTGTTTAAATTTCGTTGGTTTTGTCTCATGGTTCGTTGTCTTTGTTTGTATTCTGTCGAGTTGTTGTATCTTTGCCTCTTCCACTTCTTTTTCTTATGCGCGGCGCGGCGGTATCTTCAGATAGGAATGCTACAAATTGACATTGGTAGTGTGTGATCGACTGTGATCTGAGATCGAAAGGTACTCGAAATCCTTGCTTCGACGGATTGTCGGGAACCTGGTGCTCATGAGGACATGTAACCTTGTCATATCAGTCCGCTGAAGCAATGTGATGAGAGGGTGCCAACACACCCACATGCACACAGTAACAGACATGTTTTGGGATGAAGTTTCTGCTTCAAGTTGAGTAAGAAAACTGAAAAGGACACAGAGACTTCGTCTATCTTCCTCTCTCTTTTTTCCATTTTTTGTCCTATCTTTTTGCCTCAGGGATGATTCAACATGGCCATTCATGGTCCAGAAATGTACAGAACCTGATTCTTGGAGCATCTTGGATCCATGTTCCTTCAAACTGAGGTGGCTTTAAACCAATGCTCCAATGCTTCAATATTTCGACGCGCTTCATTTTTCCTGTAGATTTCCGCAGAAAGTGGCTCTTGTGACATGTTGATGTGCATTTCGACTGCGCGGGCTCGCACTGGGATGATGATCCCCAATGACGAGCATACTTTTCAGGGTTGAAACCAGCTACCAGTTTTTCCCCAACAGCAGAATGCTTTGGGGTCTTCAGCCATAGTAAAGGTTTCGGAGCAGACCGGAGCAGCTCCAAAACCCATTCCCCCAAGGTTCCCAGGTTCCAAGTAAAGGTTCCCAAGTAAAGGTTCCCAAGTAAGGGTTCCCAGGTTCCCAAGTAAAGGTTCCCAAGTAAAGGTTCCCAGGTTCCCAAGTAAAGGTTCCCAAGGTTCCCAAGGTTCCCAAGGTTCGCTCAAGGTTCCCAAGGTTCGCTCAAGGTTCCCAAGGTTCCTCAAGGTTCCCTCACGGTTCCCAAAAGGTTCCCAAAAGGTTCCTTCAGGGTTCCCTGCAAGGATCCCAAGTTTTCCAAGTAAAGGTTGTCAAGGTTCCCAAGATTATTATGTAAAGGTTCCCAAGTAAACCTGGTCCAGGTTCCCAAGGTGACATTGTAAAGGTTTCTAAAAGATTCCCAAGGTTAGATTGTCAAGGTTCCCTCAAGGTTCCCAAAAGGTACCCTCAAGGTTCCTTCAAGGTTTCTTCAAGGTTCCCTGAAGGTTCCCAAGTTTTCCAAGGTTCCCAAGGTTGTATTGTAAAGGTTCCTTCAAGGTTCCCAAGGTTACATTGTAAAAGGTTCTCAAGGGTTCCAAGGTTATATTGTCAAGGTTTCCTCAAGCTTTCCAAGGTTGCATTGTAAAGGTTCCCTCAAGGTTCCCAAGGTTACATTGTAAAGGTTCTCAAGGGTTCCAAGGTTATATTGTCAAGGTTTCCTCAAGCTTTTTCCGAGGTTGCATTGTAAAGGTTCCCTCAAGATTCCCAAGTTTCCCAAGTAAAGGTTGTCAAGGTTCCCAAGGTTGTATTGTAAAGGTTCCCTCAAGGTTCCCAAGTTTTCCACGTAAATATTCTCAAGGTCCCCAAGGTTATTATGTAAAGGTTCCCAAGTACAGTAGTAATATTCGTCGTAATATATAAATTTCTTGAAGATATTTGAATGCGGCTACACGCGCGGAACCCGCGCAGAACAACACGCGCGGAACCCGCGCAAAACGCAGACGCGCATAACGCGCATAACGCGCGGAAACCGCGCGAAACGTAGACGCGCGGAACCCGCGCGTACTATTAATACTTCTAGTAGTAGTAGTAGTAGTAGTAATAGTAATAGTAGTACTAGTAATAGTAATAATACAAAAAAATATCGTAAATAAAGTAGAAATGATACTAACCGTAATATTGATTAAATTACAATTTGTAGAAATATTATTAATATTCGTCGTAATATTTTAACTTCTTCAAGAAATTTGAATGCGACCACGCGCGCAGAACCCGTGCGGAACCCGCGCGTACTATTAATAGTAGTAGTAGTAGTAGTAGTACTAGTAGCAGTAGTAGTAGTAGTTGTAGTTGTAGTTGTAGTAGTAGTAATAGTAGTAGTAGTAGTAGTAGCAGTAGCAGTAGCAGTAGCAGTAGTAGTAGTAATAAAATCGCAGATGCAGTAGAAATGATACTAATCGTCATATTGATTAAATTATAATTAGTAAAAATAGTAATAAATAATGTTCATCGTTATATATGATTTTTTCTCAGAGAAATTTGAATGCGACACCGCGCGTGGAACCCGAGCAGAACAACACGCGCGGAACCCGCGCGAAACGCAAACGCGCATAACGCGCGAAACCCGTGCGAAACGCAGACGCGCGGAACCCGCGCGTATTACTACTACTTCTCGTACTAATAATAATAGTAGTAGATGTATAGTAGAAATTATACTTTTCGTAGTACTGATTAAATTACGATTAGTAGAAGTAGCAGTGATTTTCATCGTAAAATATGAATTTCTTCAAGAAATTTGAATGCGGCTACACGCGTGGAACCCGCGCAAAACAACACGTGCGGATACCGCGCAAAACGCAGATGCGCGTCACGCGCGGAAACCGCGCAAAACGCAGACGCGCGAAACGCGTGCGTACTATTAATACTTCTAGTAATAGTAGTAGTAGTAGTAATAGTAGTAGTAGTAGTAGTAGTAGTAGAAGTAGTAGTAGTAGTAGTAGAAGTAGAAGTAGAAGTAGAAGTAGAAGTAGTAGTAGTAGTAGTAGCAGTAGCAGTAGCAGTAGCAGTAGTAGGAGTAGTAATATTATCGCAGATGTAGTAGAAAAGATACTAATCGTAAAATTGATTAAATTATAATTAGTAAAAGTAGTAGTAATATCCGTCGTAAAATATTAATTTCTTGAAAAAAAATTGAATGCGACGACGCGCGCGGAACCCGCAGAGAACAACATGCGCGAAACGCAGACGGGCATAACGTGCG
>CAMXCT020004261.1:0-41910 GCA_947184155.2 Cladocopium goreaui | reverse complement strand
TGAGAGAAGATGTGAAGATGAGCAGATGTGAAGATGAGCAGATGTGAGAGAAGATGTGAGAGAAGATGTGACGATGAGCAGATGTGAGAGAAGATGTGAGAGAAGATGTGAAGATGAGCAGATGTGAGAGAAGATGTGAGAGAAGATGTGAGAGAAGATGTGAAGATGAGCAGATGTGAGAGAAGATTTGAAGATGAGCAGATGTGAGAGAAGATGTGAGAGAAGATGTGAGAGAAGATGTGAGAGAAGATGTGAAGATGAGCAGATGTGAGAGAAGATTTGAAGATGAGCCGATGTGAGAGAAGATGTGAGAGAAGATGTGAAGATGAGCAGATGTGAGAGAAGATGTGAAGATGAGAAGATGTTTTACAGACCCCCACTATTGGAAGAACCCTGCGCTCAGACGCTCTCGGGAAAAAGGTTGCCTGCCTTTCTGGAGAAGCACTGATTTCATGAGAAGTATGAGCAACTTAAAATCTTCTCAAAACCTACCAAAGAAACTCAAAGAAACCCACAATCCAAGTCTCGTAAGTCGGATCCACGACGGTGTTCCATTTGGTGTGAAAATGCGTCACGTAGTGCGGAGGTGAAGGCACTGGCACTTTGACGTAGTGATCTCAGTTGCCACTCCGGACGGCTCGGCAAACACTGGAAAGTTGGGGCGAAAATGGTCTTTCCTGCAAACATCTTCAAACCATCATCGACAATCTCAAGAATATCAAGGGTATCAAGAATCTCAGCCGCATTGAAGGGTCAGTCGAAGGGCTTGGGTTTTTAACGATTAAGTCATGCTGCTTCGGCATCACCCTTTTGTGTTGACCTGGGCATCCGCGCCGGGGCCCTTCACATGGACTGGGTAGGGCTTCTTCACATCAATGATCTGCGAAGTTACACATCAAACGGTGAATCAAACGCAGCGGCAAAACTCTGAGCTGCTCTTGCCATCTGTTTCTGGCCATGATTGAAGCATCTGGCATTCTGGCATAGTCTTGTACAACACCACCACACGCAAAATACCGAATGATCTTGCCTTTGGCGGCTCCTTCACTGGGACTGGCACCTTTTCATTTACCACAACCTTGCAAATGGAAGGATCTTCCCATTAGGGGACTTTGTCAAAACCACGGAGGGAAACTGCTACAGGAAGACTGCAATCGAAGACAGCTGCTAGCAGCACTCAAATGAAGGATCTGATTTCAAGCACTCCACATGTTTCATGTTTCACATGACTGGAGCAAAATCCTGGTAACCTGGTGAACATCAAACCCTTCACAGCATATTTCACATCATTGAGCTGGAACTAAGGTTCCCCACTGGCTTCAGCACTGTAGGCCCAGGAACGTGCACACGCACATACTGTGGTCGGCTGGGCACGTGGTAGCTGTGGTGGATGGTGTGGACAATCTCAGCACGAAGAGGACACAGCATCACTGGAAAAACTGCCTTAACGTTCTCTATTGTTTTTTAGAGTCGATTTGTTTTAGAAGAAACTCCAATCAAAATAGCCAAATCCTCATGAAGTTTGGCTCAAGGATAGTAATCAAACATGAACATTGACAATCCCCCAGGCTGCTGTCAAGTTGCAGGAGGGTGGGTCGGCATTGGCTCTGGAACTGGCACCCTAATCTTCCTCAGCGTGATCATCAATGACCACCAATGACCACCAATGACTATCAACGGTTGTCCATGATTTGCGACGGGTATCATACTCATTCATAATCCCACTCATAACAACCTATGGAGGACTATGGCTACGGCTATGGAAATTCATCCTTTTTGTGCATTAACCAACAACCAACACCGGCAAAACGGTGAAACCAAACCAGCGTTCCCACTGCCATGGCACTGAACCTTCGTCACTGAGTGATAAATATTCTTGTCCACGACTCTCTCAGGACAGTACTGCAGGCACGGCAATTTCAAAACACTACATCTGCCACAGTTTGGTTCACTCAGCTGTGGCAGATTCCTGAGACGCTTAAACTCCACCGAGTGACAAGATTGACTAGATCCCAAACTTTTTTCTGCAGGATTGCTCTCTAAGCTCTTGCATTCACAAATGTGCAAAATTCCTCAAGAGATGCATGTGAAGTATGAATTTCAGTTCGCAGTCCGAACCCAAAAACAACAGATGTGCATTTCGGTCCTCCCCTCCATACTTGTAGCAGCACCAACTCTTGTGGCGGCTTGACCAAGTTGGATCTGCATGCATGGTGTAGGAATCACATTCAAACTGCGTCGGTGGAGCCTGGCCACATAGCAAGTCCATGCAAGTCCCATCACGTGTCAAACGGGTCCAAAGTCCAGTATTATCCTTCCATTGTGATCGCACCCGAAGTTCCAGAAACAGCCTGTGCTTTCCATACCCCAAAACATTGGACCTGACACAGAACTTTTTAGGACTCTGAGTACAGCGGCCACCAGAATCTAACAGGTTTACAAGGAACGTGTTGCTGGTGTCACATGGTGTCACTTATCCACCCTCTCCCGAAGCACAGCACCGTTCACACAGCACAACGGAGGTACCAGGTAACACGATGGAACGCGATGGAACCCTATGAAGTCCCGATGGAACGCGATGTCATGCGATGTCACGAGATGTAAGGCGCACGATGGCGCACGTGCATAGGAGCTTGCCGTCTCAATGGAAGGCCAGGTGGCCCTACTTGCTGTGAAAAGAATCTGCAAGCGTGTCTGGCTGGGCCACAACTTTCACGGTGTGGACTAGAGGAGGTTGTTGTGGCATCTGCACTTTCACCTCAATCCACAACTCCAGAGTCATCATTTCATATCAAGCCCCATGACCATGATTCTCCTACAACTTCTCGATTGAACTAGAACAAAACTTAGCTTTGTCCTCAGAAACTCTGAGATTCCACCCGTGTTCTTCCATCACCTATGCAAACAATTGCAAACATTCAGGAATACGCCCCTTTCTCGCGGTAAAAGGATCACTTTGGAACACACTCTCAGGCATCACTTTAGAACACAGCCATTTTGCATCACTTTAGAACACAAAATAAAACATCTCATGGAAACCCCGCCATACACACACACACATCAGATTTACTGACAGGCGCGAGACTTTGGAAGAAAAACGCGTTCCAAAGCGAGACCAACGCGGAAAACCTCCTCGTATGAGAATTTGACTCGTTTCAACCATGTCATAAAGTCCCACGCCTGCCAGGTAAAAGGACAGTCGATGTACAAAAGTGCCACACCTGCCACGCAAAATGAAGGTCGATGTCAAAAGGTCCCACGCCTGCCGCAGAAAATGAAGGTGAATATATGAAACAAAAGCCTTGTTGTACTTGATGTAAGAAGAGCAACGAGACCTTTAGGTTTATATGTTGTTGCACTTGATGTAAGGACTGCCACGACACCTTTAGGGTTTACATGTTGTTGCACTTGATGTAAGGACTGCCACGACACGTTTAGGGTTTATATGTTGTTGCACTTGATGTAAGGACTTCCACGACACCTTTAGGGTTTATATGTTGTTGCACTTGATGTAAGGACTTCCACGACACCTTTAGGGTTTACACGTTGTTGCACTTCATGTAATAAGAGCCACGACACCTTTAGGGTTTACATCTTGTTGCACTTGATGTAAGGACTGCCACGAGACCTTGAGGGTTTATATGTTGTTGCACTTGATGTAAGGACTTCCACGACACCTTTAGGGTTTACATGTCGTTGAGGGTTTACATGTTGTTGCACTTCATGTAAGAAGAGCCACGACACCTTTAGGGTTTATATCTGGTTGCATTTAATCTAAGAAGAGCCACCACACCTTTAGGGTTTATATCTTGTTCTACTTGATGTAAGGAGTGCCACGACACCTTTAGGGTTTATATCTTGTTACACTTGATGTAAGAAGAGCCACGGCACCTTTAGGGCTTATATCTTGTTGCACTAGATGTAAGAAGAGCAACGACACTTCTAGGGTTTACATCTTGTTGCACTTCATGTAAGGAGTGCCACGACACCTTTAGGGTTTACATGTTGTTGCAATTCATGTAACAAGAGCCAGGACACCTTTGAGGTTCTTATCTTGTAAGAAGAGCCACGACACCTTTAGGGTTTATATCTTGTTGCACTTGATGTAAGAAGAGCAACGGCACCTTTAGGGCTTATATCTTGTTGCACTTAATGTAAGGAGAGCCACGACACCTTTAGGGTTTATATCTTGTTGCACTTGATGTAAGAAGAGCCACGACACCTTTAGGGTTTACATGTTGTTGCACTTCATGTAAGAAGAGCCACGACACCTTTAGGGTTTACATGTTATGGCACTTGATGTAAGGAGAGCCACGACACCTTTAGGGTTTATATCTGGTTGTACTTGATGTAAGGAGTGCCACGACACCTTATATCTTGTTGCACTTGATGTTAGAAGAGCCACGACACCTTTAGGGCTTATATCTGGTTGCATTTAATCTAAGAAGAGCCACCACACCTTTAGGGTTTATATCTTGTTCTACTTGATGTAAGGAGTGCCACGACACCTTTAGGGTTTATATCTTGTTACACTTGATGTAAGAAGAGCCACGACACCTTTAGGGTTTAAATCTTGTTGCACTTAATGTAAGAAGAGCCACGACACCTTTAGGCTTTATATCTCGTTGTACTTGATGTAAGGAGTGCCACGACACCTTTAGGATTTATATCTTGTTGCCCTTGATGTAAGAAGAGCCACGGCACGGCACCTTTAGGGTTTATATCTTGTCTCACTTGATGTAAGGACTGCCACGACACCTTTAGGGTTTGTATGTTGTTGCACTTGATCTAAGGACTGCCACGACACCTTTAGGGTTTATTTGTTGTTGCACTTAATGTAAGGAGAGCCACGACACCTTTAGGGTTTATATCTTGTTGCACTTGATGTAAGAAGAGCCACGACACCTTTAGGGATTATATCTTGTCTCACTTGATGTAAGAAGAGCCACGACACCTTTAGGGTTTATACCTTGTTGCACTTGATGTAAGAAGAGCCACGACACCTTTAGGGTTTATTTGTTGTTGAGCTTGATGTAAGAAGAGCCACGACACCTTTCGGGTTTATATCTTGTTGCACTTAATGAAAGGACAGCCATGACACCTTTAGGGTTTGTATCTTGTTGCACTTGATGTAAGAAGAGCCACGACACCTTTAGGGTTTATACCTTGTTGCACTTGATGTAAGAAGAGCCACGACACCTTTAGGGTTTATATCTTGTTGCACATTGCACTTGATGTAAGAAGAGCCACGACACCTTTAGGGTTTATATCTTGTTGCACTTGATGTAAGAAGAGCCACGACACCTTTAGGGTTTATATCTTGTTGCACTTGATGTAAGAAGAGCCACGACACCTTTAGGGTTTGTATCTTGTTGCACTTCATGTAAGAAGAGTCACGACACCTTTAGGGTTTATACCTTGTTGCACTTGATGTAAGGAGAGCCACGACACCTTTAGGGTCTATATCTTGTTGCACTTCATGTAAGAAGAGCCACGACACCTTTAGGGTTTATATCTTGCTGATGATGATGATGAGGAGGATGACGATGGTGATGATGATGATGATGATGACGATGACGATGATGATGATGGTGTTGGCGGCGAAGAAGAAGAATAAATATGCTGAAGAAAAAAAGAAGAAACTTGATGATGCTGCTGATGATGATCGTGCTGTTGACGATGAGGATAATGAGGAGGATGAGGCTGATGAGGAAGAGGATGGCCAAAAAGAAGAAGAAGAAGAGGAATAAACGGAAGAAGAAGCATGATGCAAATGCTGATGATGATGGTGAGGAATGAAGAAGAAGATGATGATGATGATGATGATGACGATGATGATGATGATGATGATGGTGAGGAGGCGCGTTCGAAAGCGATGCATGAGAGCGCGTTCCGAAGCGATGCCTGAAGACGCGTTCCGAAGCGAGGCCCTTACCCTTTCTCGCTGGAGTCATCCAGGTTATGGCCAAGCCACGTAGGAGTCATCCAGGTTATGGCCGAGCCACGTAGTGGTTCACAGGGACCTTCCTGTAGACTGTGTTGTAGTGGCGGCGAACCACATCGTGGTACTTCGGCTCTGTCGGCCTGCCATTTGCAAGTTGTGCGGACAAATTGTTTGGGTCAACAATCCACTAGCCCAAAATCCGCTGATTTACCATGGTGATCTATGGTGTACCATGAAATGTTCATTCATTTTCACCATGAAATGTGCAAAATTCGAGGTATCCCACAATTGATCATCTCACATTCCCATCACTTTGGCATCCCTGATTTCCCCATTCGGCTCCCCGGCTCTGGAAGTGGCCTCAGCAATGGAGCGATCCCATCAGCGATGACATTGCTAACTTTACCAGACCATCAGTTTCACAATCATTTTCACCATGAAATCAGATGAAATCGACAAATTTGAAGTATATATCCCATGACTTCCCATGATGGATCGTCTCAAAATCGTCTCAAATTCCCATCTGGGGCATCCCTGCGCGGGAGGGATGTAGTCTTGACCCCTGGGTGCACAGCTTGCAGTTTCCCGCAAATGACCAATGTGGGTCAAAAAAAGGTCTCACAATCCAGCAGTTTACCATCATTTCATATCACTTCCCCATGTTTTCCCCAGACTTGCCCACACGGTATCCGCATGTATCCACGGTATCCACCATTTCTGGTCAAACCCACACCTCTGTCATTGGGGAACGGTGATGCCTTGCACCAGTATCAGTGAAAAAGAAAGCGTTTACGCTTTCTATTTTGGGGCTAAGATCAGGAAAAAAACTGGTTTTAGAAGATAGAGTATTCAAATATGTTGTTCTTCACTGTTCTTCTTCCAAGAACTGGTCTCCAATCCTTAGCTCATGATTTCACCGTAAATTATCCAGAAATTCCGGGAAATTACCCATGTTTCTGCTACGACCAAAACTAATGTACGTTTTTGGTCCTGCAGGAAAATGGTGCTTGCTGCCAATTTCTTAGCTTCTGGTGGTGCTTTCGGAGGGCCAGAGTGTTTTGAAACGTCAGGGTTGATCTTCAAAACATGGCTGGATAACCTTTGTACTTCAGTTGTTTCAATGAGATATTTAGTTCAGCAGTGCAATGGTGCAACTGCCTGCTCTTGCCTTGCTACACAATTTTTGCTGCCTTGGCTCCCACACACATAGCACGACTCGTTTGTGAAAAACGAACGTACCTGATCTGATCTGAAAACTGCAAGAATTCTCAATGTGCCTTCCCCACAATGTGGTTGAAAGCAGCTCTACCAACATGAATTCTGGAATGAAACCTGACAACTTGACTTTTCCCATCTTCTTCTATGCAAATTGAAAATGTGGTTCAGTGTCTGCCTCACAAATCCACAGGAAGGGCAAGATGAGGAAACAGCAACCTTAGGGCTGGGATCAAGTTCCAATGCGTTCCAATCTACAAGCATCTTCGCCAGCAGAAATTAAGTTTATGCTGGTGCCAAGATGCAGAAACAGCCTGAGCAAGCAATCACGGAAATGCGCGGCCTGTCGAACATTATGGCACAAAGAATCCCCAAAGAACGCAGGTCTGTTGAACAGCAAGCTGGATTCCAGAGCATGTGCAACTCAAAACCCAGCTGTTAAAAGCCATGCAAGCTATCCCCAAAACTTCTCTCCCGCCTCCAGGCATATGTCGGTGTCTTCATCTTGGTGTAGCTTCCCTGCCCTGCACCAACGTCGACCAGGCGGCTTTCGAGGTTTCCCTGGCCTCAAAAGCAGTGTTCACGACTACAGGCAATGTCACTGTATCCACAAAAAACGATTTGCGCATACTGGAAAGCAAAGAAGAACCAAGGAAATCCATGCGTCCATCAATACATGCATCAATCCTCAAAATGACAGAAATGGATAGAAAAGGGTTCACAAGTTGTGATGTACTGATGTACTTGACAAGGCTTGAGCTGGATATTCGCACATTCACTTGCAGAAGGAACTTGCAAGAAGCAGGGCAAGAGATGTTCAACATCAACGTTTGGAGTATGCGAAACCAAGCGTAGCATATTGTTTCAACATGACTACAGTAATAGTTTTTATGCCAAAAGGTTAGCCTTAGCGTGTATATGTCTGTGTAATTATACATTTTTCGCATGTACGTACTGACCTTTTTCATAAAATGCTCTCATCTCAAGAAACCGCTTCCCTGAAAGATCAGTTTCATAGGCCCTTGCCGGTTGGGTCAGGTTATGTCGATAAATGTACATGTATGCAGATTCATGTCAACGGATCTAAAATGACGGTAGAATACTGTAGATGCATATAGTCTATATGTGTCTATCTATATGTGCGATTCCTCTACATGTATATGTATGTATATATTATATGCACAAAAACATGTGCATCTATATATATATATATCACATATCCATACACACACACACGTGGTTGTGCATATTACATTTATGTTATATATGAATGTATGAATTATGTATGCTGTATGTGTGTGTGCCACACATCTTGTGAAGTCATTGCGTCATTGCTGAGCTCAGGTCACGGATTTATTGGGTAACTAAAACGGTTTATTGGGTAACCAAAACGTTTTATTGAGTAACTAAACCATTTGATTCGGTAACCAAGACGGATTATTGGGTAACCATGTTATTTGGTAACTAAAACGTGTTATTTGGAAACAATGAAACGCAGATTCGGTAACTAAAAGGTATTATTTACTAACCATGTGATTTGATAACTACGAACTCTGATTTGGTAACTAAGACATCTTATTTGGAAACCATATTTTTTGGTAACTATAACGTGTTATTTAGAAACTATGAAACATTGATTCAGTAACCAAAAACAGTTATTCGGTAACCATGTTATCTGCAAAATGACATGTCTCTGTGGGCAACCAAATCGAACGTGTTCGATGGAAACGATAGTCACGAATGAATCCACAGCTATCCGCGTGTTTTTTTTTCTTTGGACTGGTGCTGAATGTAAACAAGGAAAGCCACAGTGTGGGGCGACTGCCCCCACCCCAGTGAAGTTTTAGAGAAACAGAAAATATTCTTGCATGCAAGGTTTTGGGGGGGCGAGGTTAAAAAAATGACTTGGAATCGTGCCCAGAAGTCTTGGAGAGGGGAGGCTGTGAAGTTGAGGAACACTGTTGCATGTAGGGTTTTGGAAGGGGGAGGTTTAAAACATGCCTTGGAATGGTGACAAGAAGTCTTGGAGAGGTGAAGCTGTGAAGTTGAGGCATACTCTTGCATGTAGGGTTTTGCGGGGGGAGGTTTAATAAATGACTTGGAATTGTGACAAGAACTCTTGGAGGGGGGAGTCTGTGAAGTTGAGGCATACTCTTGCATCTAAAGTTTTGGGGGGGGAAGTTAAAAAAATGACTTGGAATCGTGACAAGAACTCTTGAAGGGGGGAGTCTGTGAAGTTGAGGCGGCATACTCTTGCATGTATGGTTTTGCGGGGGAGGTTTAGAACATGACTTAGAATCGTGACAAGAAGGCTTGGAGAGGGGAGGCTGTGAAGAGGGGAGGCTGTGAAGTTGAGGAATACTCTTGCATGTAGGGTTTTGGGGGGGGGGGTTAAAAAATGACTTAGACTCTAACAAGAAGTCTTGGATAGGGGAGGCTGTGAAGTTGAGGCATACTCTTGCGTGTAGGGTTTTGGGGGGGAAGGTAAAAAAATGACTTGGAATCGTGACAAGAAGGCTTGGAGAGGTGAAGCTGTGAAGTTGAGGCACACTCTTGCGTGTATGGTTTTGGGGGGGAGGTTTAGAAAATGACTTAGAATCTAACAAGAAGTCTTGGAGAGGGGAGGCTGTGAAGTTGAGGAATACTCTTGCATGTAGGGTTTTGGGGGGGAGGTTTAGAAAATGACTTGGAATCATGACAAGAAGTCTTGGAGAGGTGAAGCTGTGAGGTTGAGGCATACTCTTGCTCAAGAAGTCGTGATATTCAAATAAGGATAGTTGCTCGAGGCGATTCCTAATTCTTAAATCGAATTTGCCAAGGTGTAAACCATGCTTGCCGAATCTGTCAGGTCTGGTTTCCTCAATTAGTCACCAAGTCGGAGAGTTTTAGTTACCAAGCATCTGAGAATTGTAGTTACCAAATCGGAGTTACCAAGTCGGGGAATCTCAGTTCCCAAAACATAGTTACCAAATCGGAGATTCTTAGTTGTCAAATCGCGGAGATTTGGTTTCCAAATCGGGGATTTGTAGTTTCGGAATCATAGTTTCCAAATCGCCGATAGTTATCCAATCGGTCTTCCATCGCTGAGCTCTGCACCAGGACCAGTATAGGTGATCGCCTCACTGCTGGACTCCTGATACCTCTCGTAGAAACATCCTCGGCAGAACCGGAGCGTGCGAAGTGCTTAAAAGGCTTAAAACAAGCCGCCGTGGATCAGGGCACACCACGGCCAGTTCATCACCGTTTTCTATAATTCAATGATGTTTTGATTTGCTATTCAAATTCAAAACCAACTACTGTATGTGTAGTGCATTATCATACACTGTAGATCTTGAGAAATGTTATCGGATGAATTTTGCATGATGACGATTTCTCCTGTCACCCATCATACGCGGTCTCCCTTCGTACTTTTGTTCGTGCCAAGGGACCCATCAACCCGCCGCCTGCATAAAAGGAGGCTCAGGACGTTTGACTTTGATGGAATTTGAGGCATTTTGTCTAGGAGACAACAGCTCATGACAATGACAGCAAAGGTGCTTGGTAGAACAGCAACAAATTTGTTTCATAATGGGGTGGGATTTTCATGACTTTGTCAAAACCATGTGTGTGTGTATATTTACGTAGATATAAATATACATATACATATATCATATATCCTCCATCCATTTTGAGACACTCATAAATTTTCCCCAAGTTGATGATCATGAACTCTGGGCTGTGACCCGCCTCCGCCATCAGCCGCAGCACCACCAGCAGCCGCGGCAGTGCCACCACCGGTGACAATAACACCACCAGGACCACCAACAACGTGGCTGCCACCAGACACTACCAGTGTTCCCGCCTTCCCCTTGGCACGTCAGCTTCAAACTTCACACTGCCGCGTGCCACATCTGTGAAAAATTTCGCGCAACTGCTGAGGCATGTGCTGGCGGCATTGCGAAGCAAGATCCTTAAGCAGAGCATCAGATCACATACTGGGTGGGTCACAAGAAAACCCATTCAAGAAAACCTATTGGTCCATGAGTCGGCAGGACAGGACTGCTGAGGGCCCTGACTGATTCCTTTGTCAACGTCAGAAGGCTTGGGTACTTGAACCAAAGGCAACAACAAAAAACACGCAATGCGTCGTATCACGCACTGCACTATCATGTCTTGTGATGTGATGGGACAGCAACATCCACCAAACAAAAGGTCCTTCAAATTTCTGAAGCTACCTACAAGGACACTGTGCAGAGCTAGCTTCAGACGTGTGCCCTTTTTCAGTGGCGCATGAGCAGGACAATGGCACTTTGGCACACTGCACACATCATGGTTCCAGGCTTTTGCCCTCGCAGGTAGCCTGCCGCAAACATTCGCCAGCTTTTCTGCCATCATGGCGATGGCATATCGTGACCAATCGTACAAAATCATACTTTTGCCTAGTAGATATTGGCAAGACGACGGATAACCTATCTATAACTCACCTGTATATCATGGATCCTTATAAACTCCAAGAAGATTTGGTACCCATTTTGCGCAAAACATATCATTATCTGGAGGATCACGAGGCACGGCCAGGGTCTAGGTGCCGTACCTTTCCAGACTTTCTTTGAAGCTGGTCTGTTGTTGGGAGTTTTCCAGTGTTTCCAGGGCCATAATCAAATTGCCAGCAAAGACCCGCTGTCAATACAATTTACCCAAAACAAATATATTGAAATGCGCTGTGCGCATCTACGCAGAATCTTCTCAAGTCCACATGTTGCTCAAAATCATGTTTCAGAGGAAATCTCCAACTATACGAATGACACCAAGTTCAATTGCTGGGTCCTTGTCACGGACTCTTCGGGTAGATGATCTCAGACTATTCACTCCACTCAAGGATGAGCAGATATAAAACACTGGTAGCATCTTTGGCTACAGTTTCGACGGTTTTGCGGTTTTTTTTTCTTGATGCACTTCTTGGCACAGCTGTGGGCGTGCACCTTGGCAAGGCCAAAAAGACAGCGCTAAAATGCGTCAAATCCACGCGAGCCGATCACACCATTTCAAGGTGAAAATTGCAAAGCACGTCACCTACTAAATACTTTGAGATGTTTCTGCCATCTCACATATACCGTGAGATAGCCGACATTTACACTGAACTTAGCCCCTGTACTGGCGTATCTACTGACATATGTCTGACAAACGGACTGACATGTGTACTGAGGTGCACAATGAATTGCTTGACATATGCACTAGCATATGTACTGGTGTTTCCTTACTCACTGGTATCTGGTATCTAGACTCGACTGTACTCCCTTCACTGACATGTTGACTGTTGACTGTCGCTTGTGTTTGCCAAGTATGTAATGACATTACAGCAATACTGACGTATGCACTGACATTTGGGCCAACATTTGCTTAGCTTGGAATATGTACTGCCTTTTCTTTCTAACTGCCAAGTGGCTGACAGATTGATTGAGATAATTTTTATCAATTTAGGGTGCATTATTTTGCAGTTGAGACTCTCCGAAAACGGTCCACCCATGTCCATCTCCCATTTGGCGCTCCTTAAATCCTCAACAAATTTCAACCCAACCTTTATTCATGCTCGTTTGCAGGTTTTTGCGTGCCTTTGGTGATGTTTTTCGAGCCCAAAATTTGTTTCAAAAAGAGATCATCGAATGTTCGGACTTAAGTTGCTCAATCACAAAATTCTCAAGAACGGTTCAAATTCCAATTGCTTGCTCAATTTTGGAATTTACTGACCACTGCCAAAAAAGTATCAAAAAAATGAGACGGGAAAATTCAAGTATATACTTGAAACAAGGGTCATATGTATATTATATACATACATACATACATACATACATTACATTACGTTACATTACATTACATTATTACATTACATACATACATAACATACATACATAACATACAGACTCAATCGCGCAATGACGTGATGAACATCACTTTCACACATTCGAATTTCCAAGATCAATAAACACAGAATCAAATTGAAAAACCCCGAGCACTGACGGACGCGCCTGCTTCCTTTTTGATCACTGCTCAGGGCATGGGGAGAGCAGTTAAGTCTGGATCTATTGAGTGCTGAAAAGCAAAAACTGAGAGATCATGGGCGGATAGAGCTCAGCAGTTCATCGAACTTCACAGCTTATACGCAGTCTCTTTCACAGACCAGGTTAAAGCAAGAAAGCTAATGAACCACAGAATAGAGCTCAGTCACAGACCCCATCAGACTCACACACAGGCAATA
The DNA here is from genome assembly GCA_947184155.2 of Cladocopium goreaui. Taxonomy (NCBI): domain Eukaryota; class Dinophyceae; order Suessiales; family Symbiodiniaceae; genus Cladocopium; species Cladocopium goreaui. Next base: position 28,516 of record CAMXCT020004261.1, on the reverse strand, counting down.
GAGGTCAGGAAATGCATCTGATTGCTGACCAAAACAAGCTAATCAAAAAGCCGAGGAGGCCAAACCACACCCTGAGCCACGCGAAGTAACCCAGGGTGGGCGGGATGGGCTTTTCGAGAGATGATGCCTGGAGCTGATCACGTACTTCGCGCCAAAATGGCCAACGATCGGACTGGCATCCTTGGTGATCACTCCAGGTGTGAATCTGTCAGATCCAATAAATAAAAATAAATAAGGAAATCAAAGTGTGAACATGCAACGTAAGAGTCCTACACCTATCCCAGACCTACCTAGCCGATGATATGTGAACGACTCAATCGCGCAATGACGTGATGAACATCACTTTCACACATTCGAATTTCAAAGATCAATAAACACAGAATCAAATTGAAAAACCCCGAGCACTGACGGACGCGCCTGCTTCCTTTTTGATCACTGCTCAGGGCATGGGGAGAGCAGTTAAGTCTGGATCTATTGAATGCTGAAAAGCAAAAACTGAGAGATCATGGGCGGATAGAGCTCAGCAATTCATCGAACTTCACAGCTTATACGCAGAGTCTTTCACAGACCAGGTTAAAGCAAGAAAGCTAATGAACCACAGAATAGAGCTCAGTCACAGACCCAGGCCCTCACCACACCGAGAGAGCGACGGCGGCCACAAGACATTAACCGTCTCCCATCCAATGCTTTCGCCGATGAACATCTTGTCTCTCGACGGCCAATCAGCGGGGTTGGCATCAGTTGAAATTCGATCGATAAACACTCGAACTCTCAACTGAAAAGCAAGGTCCCAAAAGACCGAAATAAGCTCACAAAGATCTTCGCGACTAGAGTATCCCTTGATAAGGGAGCCTTCAACTGCTTCAGAGTCAATGAGCAACAAAATGTCAGCTCCTCGCAGTCGATCGGCAAAAGTCTCTAAAGCCAGGACTGCAGCAATCATTTCAACTGGAACAATCTGAGTCGCACGCTGGAGCCAGCGTTTCTTAACTCGTTCAGGAATGACTGCTGTGAACTGTCTAGGCCTACCTATCCTACGATCAAAGAGAACAGCGCCAACACGATCAGGCTCGCGCTGATTCGATCTCGGATCTGGTGTGAAACCGTCAGTAAAAACAACGGCATCCACGAGCTTTTCCGAAACATTTTCGATCGGCCTAGGTGGGCCATGCAAAACGAGCCTACGCCAATGATTCAGAGCTTTCTTCAGAGCAGGGTCAAGTTTAAACTCGTGACCTACAGCAAAACGCAGGTACTGCCTCTCAGAAATAACTCTCAGGAAAGCGCGACCGACTTTTCCCCAAAGTTGAGAAGATCCAAACATCAACTTCCCTTTGAGCTTGCCAGCAGAGCCTGGATCCAAAAGACCTGAAGCGAGGATGGCATCAATTTCATTGGCGATCTCCTCTTTGCGATCGGCTTTGATCTCCAGCTGCATGGCCGATAGATTATAGGTGACTCCTAAGATCGTAGGTGCCTCGGACAGTTGCAGCTTCTTCTGATCAAAACGAGCACCAAGCCAAAAATGGACGCTCTCGGCCACGAGGCGAGCGCTCTCCACCGTGGACTTTGGCTCGAACCCGTACTTGTCGTCATAGAAGCTAAAAGCAACCAATCCAAACAACGACACCAGGAACTCGTTGATAGCAGCCGAACGGCGATTGTAGTTATAGACAGCAGAAACGAGCCCAAAGGAGTGACCGACCATGATGAAGAAGTTTGGAGCACCAGACATGGGGTTCTTGAGGCAAATAACCGAGAACTTGCGGTGATCAGGACGAATAGCCACTTGTCGGTATGCCTTCCGCTCATCGAGCACCCAGCCTGCCAACTCTTCATCCGGCTTGATCAACTTCAACATCCTCAGGGCCGCCACATTGGTGTCCGTCGAGGGGAGCTGAAGCTTCTCAGTGATCTTCGTGACCTGGTTGATCATGTTTGTAGTGGCACTATCGCAGCCCCTGACCTTGTTCTTTTGAACGACTTCAAATCTCTGGGTTGGGATCCAATCTTCGCATCCCAGGATGTCAGAAACTTGAGCTTCATGTGAAAAAGGACCTAAGCACGAGCACTCATGCACATCCTCGATGGAGGCCTCCCAAATTTTTCGAAGGCTCTCTGTGACAGGGACATGAGCAACTCGCTGGATGATCTTCCGTCTGATTGCCCAGGCCCGACCAAGAGCTTCCCGAACGGGGATATCATTCTGAGGCTTGTCATAGGCTGGCGAACGGCCTGTGCGAGCAATCTCGCCCACAATGGGAAAGCCATCCAAGAGCAGCTGAGGCAAAGCACGGTCAACTGATTGGCACGCATCGAGCATAGCTGCGTACAAGGCGACATGGCAAACCTGGCCAAGAGCTGGTGGTTCGTGATCCGCCCCACCCAGAAGGAGCCGCCTCAAGGGAGCATCCGGTAACTGGCGAATGGCGCGTACAGATTGTGGCAGTAAGTCGACTGCGATCTGTGACCAACAACGGAGCAAATGCCCTCGATGTTGAACAACTTCATGCGCCGGTCGCCGGAGCTCACATAGGGCTTTCTCTTCAGGGGGTGACAAAGGAGCCGCCAAACTGAAAGGATGGATCACATGGAGCGCAGCCTCGATGGCCTGGCCAGGTTCCATTTCGATGTGCAAGAGCGGCTTTGCTGCACCACGCTTGAGCTGATACCCTGCCCAATGCGCGCGTTGGGCGGAGCTCATTTGTCGATGGCCAAGCCACGGTTTGCAGGAGCCCAGTTGCCGCTTCCGATCGGATGCCGGCGTAACCAACTGAAAAGAAGTCTGAAGATGTTGAAAAGGATCCTGCCAGAGAGCATGCACCACCGAGGCGAACGCCACACACAAAGCCCAAGGGTAGACCTGCGCTGCCTTGGTCTTGAACACGCGCTTGCCCGTTGCTGGGTCGGTGACCTTGCCTTTGAGCTTGATGTGGGCATGACCGCCAGGGCAAGTGATAGCCAAGGGATCAAAAAGTTCATTGGAGCACTCCAATCGCGTAGGCTTGCGAGAGGGAGCCCCAAAAGCGCATTGTTCGAGGTCAATGGCCAGAGCCCGAGCGTGGAAAGTCAAATCATCCATCAAATAAGTGACCCACATCAGGCTCAACAGAGGATTTTCGATGGAAAATCCCCACCATGATCAAAAACAATGACACAAGCCTCACAAGTATGACCTAGAAACAAATTGCCAAGCTGAACCAAGCACCAATTGTCAGGACTCAGATCCGGCAATCCCATTGGATACTCCAGTGAGCGCAGAGGTGGTGGGCCTCCATCATCTTTGCGAGCAGAAGAAAAAGTGTTGCAAGGTGTGCCGCAGTGCAAATAGAACACCACCCCTTCGCGCAGAACCCGCAACACACGCTGCCACACCTGAGCATCGACCACATCTGAGACTTCTTTGACCATGTCGGAGAGCACAATGTCAATGGGCGGCAGCACGGGGACTCCAGTGAGCTGAACAGCTTCCGTGATCCCTGCAGTGCCAGAAAAGAGCTCCAAAAAGAAACGCCCTTGTTTCCGCAAGGAGGGCAGATGTGACAAAATTGTGGCCCAAGACCCAGCAAAGGAACCTTCGACTGACGAAGGGCTCGGGCTGCGCTCAGCAGAGCTGAGAGAGCCGTCATTGCTGCCTTGCGATGGGCCCAGACCTGGGCAAGGAGCCGCAGCCCCCACCGGGGGGGTTGTTCAATGGTTGCCGTGCCAAGGGTGGTCGTTCCCACACTCGACGCAGCTGTGTTTCTGTTTGCACTGATCTCCAAAGCGGCACCCCAGCGAGCAGTTAAAGAAAGGGCAGCGTTTGGGGCCACCGTATTGGAACGAGGTGATTTTCTGCCACTCTGCTGGGGGCACGCGAGCATCGCGAGACGGCTTCTTGTTGTCTGACTTGTCGCGATCGGAATGCTTTGCAAGAACTGCTTTGGCCTGCTGAAGTTGAACTTTTTGTCGAGCACGCCGATTGCGATTCTTCTTGGCCTTGGCTGTGCTTGGTGGAGAAGGCGGTGAGGTCGAACGAGCTCGCTTCTTGGGCGGTGTCGTAGGGGCGCTCGTCGCCGCCTGCTTGAACTTGTCCAGTTCCGCACTCGAGCGAGCATCATTCCACAACTGTTTGTGGTTGGTGAGCAAATCCAAGAGGGCGGCCGAGAAGGTGCCGAACTTCTTCCGCTGATCCGAGCTCACCCGATGGACTTTCTTCCTGATCAGCGAGTCCGCTGCCAGGAGTAGAGCAAGGCCGCGGTTCTCATGCCGCCACTCTTCCAGCTCGGCCAGGTATTTGAGAGGGCCGGCCTTGAAGGAGAACTCACAAATGTTGAGGTACTCCAAGGTGATAAAGAAAGCGTGAAGCTTATCCATGACTTGGCTCTCGGAGCTGGCGGTCACGGGCTGGTCGATCGTCACCACGCGCAGCAGATCTTCCGCATTCTTGGAGAGCCCGGACTTCTGAGCGATCTGCTCGTTGCGTGTCCTGATCTCACCCACCTCGTAGAAGTGAACAAAACCATGGACAAGATGATCTCTTTGGACTCTCTCAACGAACTTGCGGTGAGGCTCACGATGGATTGGAAGAACAACGTCAGGGTGCCTGGAGACGAAGGTCTCCCTGAACTCGGCATGGTCTTCACCAGGGATCTCCGGCACCTTGGATGGATCTTCTTCCATCTTTGCTCTGCGAGCAGCAAAATGGTCCTGCATAGTAGAGCATGTCTTCCAAACCGCTGCCAGTGAGATCAGAGCCAGTTCTTGAGCAGGTTGATCGGCTCCGAGCTGGGTGTGATCCGGTATCAGAGTCTTGATCGTCTGCTTGACCATAGCTATGGTATCCCCCAGCATCGCGAACGTTTCGACGCTCCTGAGGCCTGAATCGGCCACGAGCTTGCACAGGTCTTCGGGGATCTTCTGACGCCCCAAGATTTGCCGCAGCGGGAGCTCAGGCACGGCATCAGCCGCATAGACCATGCGATCGACCATCTTTCAAATGATCAATGAAATTGCTTCTTGAAAAGAAAAACTTGCAGAACACGCAAAATAAAAACAAGACAGAAATGAAAGCCATGGCTTGCAGAACAAAATTCAGCTAAGGCGCAGAACGATCTTGGAGTGCGCACTGCAGTGAAGCACCTCGACACCACATCAGGGCGAGCTTGGGCGCAGCGCTTGCAAAGCAGTGAAGGATCCGGCAAGACTGAGCCCGTCTCCGTGCACTCCTCGATCGTAAGGCGTCCACAGGCCACCACTGAGGTATCGCCCACCTGCGAGCAATGAAAACGAAAATCTTGATTTGCCCTGGAGCCATGGGTCTTGACGAAGAACTGGACTTCATCAAGAGCGGTCTCGGCGCCATCATCGAGCACCGCATCAGCTGGCACCTCGAACGGGTGGGAGTGGTCGACCATGTCCTTCACGAGCTGCTGAACCATCTGAGCTGGCACACTCGTGCGATTCCGCGTGTACTTCAAAACGAGCGGGCCCGGATTCTTCCAGTTTGCCTGCAGGCCGATCTCTTCTGTCGAGCGACCAGCATGCACCGCTGCGTCGAGAAGCGTCACACGAGCAGAGTGCGCCGTAATCCCGTGGAGCTTGGATTCTGCCAGCTTGATCGCCTGCTCCTCACCCTGGAAGTACTTCTTCAAGGCGAACTTGGCGAGATGGCGGAGCCATTGAACTGAACGCTGATAGGCCGCCGGAGCATCTCTGAATGCGTCGCGGGTATTCAAATCCCGCATCCAGTAGTCTCTGTCGAAAGACTCCAACTGGAAATGCTCCAACCGGCGAGCAGCCATCCAGAATCCGCGAAGCCGACGTGGGGAACAACGAACTTAGTTCCCCTCCTCTTCCTCTCGACCTTTGTCTGCCATGCCACGCCGAACAGGCCTTCATCCGTGAGGATAAGCTCGTGCGGCTTCACATGAACAGCGTCGTCAAAACGCAAAGAGGCAAAGACCATGCAGAGCCACCACCAGACAAAAAGACGAGCCGCATCGGCCTCTTCATCATCGACCACGAACTGCTCCATGCACCCTATCACCTCGATCGGGATCGGGTTGGCCTCTTTCAGGGTGGTCGCCCGTTTCTGGACGATCTCTGCCTGGACGGCGAGCAATGCCGCGTGGGCCAAATCGGGGCAATCAATTGCTAGTTTGGAGGTGACCCATCTAATGGCTGTTCTGAGCGATGGAACTACTGTCGGACCACATTCGCGCTGGTCCAAAAACAGAGCATATTTCAAAATCTTATCAGAACTAAGGGGGAAAACAGGGATACCCTCACCTAGCAACCACTCTTCGAACCTTTCCCAGGTTGAAATGTGAGCTGCCATGGTTCTAGGTGCCCCTGATGAAAGAACTAACTGCCTAAGACGAGCCGTTTCAGCCGTCGAAAGACCCTCACTGTTGGCGGTGTCCACCAAAAGCTTGGAGCACGAGCCGGCCCTCCTGCCTATCTCTTCCAGCTTTGCCGCCCACTTCCAGCGAGCAGCTGTCTCCTGGTTGAGCAACGGCGTGACTGAGGGATCCGACTCCGTCTTCTTGAGGATCTTCCTAGGCTGTTGGGCAGGCCGCTCGAGCAGAGCTCTAACCGCCCGAGCTTGTCTAGCACTGGCAGTTTCTGCACTCAGAGCTGTTGTAACAGGATCACACATGCCAAAGCCGAGCTGGTTGGCTGTAGATTCAAAGAAAGCTTTCTCAATAGAACTAGCCAAACTCCAGTATTGCTCCAGCATGAACCCATTCGTGAGCAGTGCATCCCTCGAGTCTTCAGGAACCGACGAAGACCACTCATGAACTCTCACCACGAACTCACCAGCGGAGTGCACCTCCATTGCAGAGATCAGCGCCAGGTTCGAGTATGGCGAGCGCAGAATCGCCTGGGCAAACTCATCTGAGAAAATGGGGAGAGCTAGGATCTTAGACGCCCACCTATCCTGAGACTGAGCCATGGTCACACTGTCCGAGCGACGTGATGGCTTAGATCAAACAAAACATGGAATGGGTGGGGCACCTAAGAAGCCTAACAAAACCCAAGAGAAAGCCCAGCAAAAACGTACCTGATCATGCCGCAATGAAAGGTCCTACGAGCACATGCAAGACATGAACATGCCAATTAATTGAAGCTAAAGTAATTAACACGGTGAGCACTAAATTACTATTCCAACAGATCAGACAGAGAAGGAAGGCTAACTTTGTGGGCGATCGCCCTATGCCGGTCAGCACAATCCTACGTCAAGTCCGATCTGGGATCCCACAACACCCCTCCCGCTGAGGTGATCGCCTGAGCCGGGTCGGAATGAGCACATGAACATGTGGATTATGGGACCCCTCGCAAGTAAACGATCGCTCAACTTGCTGACATTGAACATGGCAAATAAAAGAACATCACCTGCCGAAATGCAAACAAGTTGAACAAACCAAAAATAAAAAGGAAACCCTCTCATGCGCAACCCTCTTTTCAGTTGCACTTCCCGTGCCACTTCAAGCGGCTGACATGAGCACTGGTTTTCCTGCCGATCGGAAAGCAGTCTTGCTTAACATCCACCTGGAACATTCCAGCACCTTCCCGGTGAATTTCGATTGAACAAAATGAGAAAACCATCCTAAAAATCAGCAGTCCGTGACTTCTTCGATCACCGGAGCAGGACCATAGCTGACAGGATGGCTTGGAACATAGTGAGGATCTTGGCTGTCACGAGCGCCTTGAACTCGATCAAGAAAGGTCTGAGGGGTCACAGCAGCCTCAGAAAGGTTCTCAGCTGCACGAGCCTCCAAAGAGCGCCTTTGAACCGAGATCGAGCCACCAGCCACTTCTTGCGCCCCAGGAGCCTGGCCGGGCTCTGTGACAGACACGCAGCTGTCCCACGTGGAGCCACAACCAACGCTGGATTTGAAGGTCCAGCGAGAGCACGCTGGCCGCAAGTCGCCTGAGCTGCAGGCACCACTGATGGACCACCATGCACAGGAGGGAGCACCAGCATGTCTTGCTCCAGCTGTTGATCATGACATTGCAGAGCCAAAGCCTCCACCGGCACAATCGCTTTGGGAGCCCTGAAGAGCGGCGCCTCACACGTCAAATGAACATTGGCTGGATGCGATTCCACCGCCACTGCACTGATCCTCGGGCCAGTTTCTTCCAGAGCTCCTGCCTCGATCGTTGCAGTCCAGTGGGCGTGAACACCTGCCAGTTGCGAGAGCTGAAGAGTCTGGTCTGGGCCCTCGATGCGTGCATGATGATCACGGCACCAATGAGCATTCTTGATGAGCGTAGGTCCTGATACCCGTGACACGACGAGCCACGTGGACGGGACCACAGCCTGTGAACAAGCTACATCCAGCTTGTCCCCAGACGATCGAAATCTGAACTCAAGCCTGTCGGCATCCATTCCGATCGAATCTGCAGAGGATAGAGCTGTCATGCGCACCTCAAAGTGACATAGTGGAAAATCGAGGGCTGCCACCATGCCACCTTCTGAGCACGCATACAAGCGGCCGCCCACTTCGAATGAAGTAGCCACAACTCGCCATCCTTGAAAGATCGTGACCACACAGGACGGCACAAAGAGCGTGTCCCTGAAGTTTGCGACCATCACGTCGTTGATGTAGTTGAGCTGGACCGTCATGTCTTGGTCCGAGCGGTATCCACGGAGCTCAAGGTGCAAGAGCAAATCTCCTTCCACTTTGACCTTCACATCTACCCACGTGGATGACTCATTTGACATCATGGGCCATCTGAACGGTTGAAAGGCCTTGTGGTTGAGCACCGTGCTGGTGGCTTCGTCCCATCTGGCAGCAGGAACCGTGCCATAGGACGTCATGGTTCCCACCAAAATGAACTTGAAGCCGTCGAGGATCCTCACGTAGAAGAGGTTCATGTGATAGCCCGTGCTCGGCGATCGAACCAACTGACTATCTGACAAGACATTCACCCCAGACTGAGCGTTGAGGAGGATCTCGTCAAGAAGCCACCCCTGAAATGGGGATTGGATCCTTTTGTCGCGGCTGTCAATCACCAGAACTGACCGCTCATTCTCACGAGCACCGAGCTGCTGAATGAAATTCGGGAGCTGAAAGTTCTGAGCATTCAGCCCTGGCATCTGCCCCCAGCGGATCCCTCTCTGTCCACGGCGTTTGGCCTGCGATTTCTGCTTGGCCAACCGTTGAGCCTGTTGCTGAGCATTGTCCCAAAGAGCTTTGGCTGCTTGCGTAGCCGGAGCTGCAGGCACTGTTGGGGGTGGATCAAACACCCCGGCCCAGAACTGGGGATCCTGTGGCGGCACATTCTGGGTCAGATCAGGGTCAGTCTCAGTCGCCGGAGCCGCTTGCTTGTCCTCAGGTCTAAAGCCAGGAGGAGGAGCCTTTGGTGTTGGGCACTGCATGGGCACCCCCTGACTGGCTGGTGGAGCCACATTGGCCTGTTCGTTGACCAAAACACTCCAAGACCCCTGAGATCCCACCATAGAGCCTACCATCGATGCGCTGTCTTCTGGGCGCACTCCTTCAGCTGAACGAGCTGCTGCCATGGCTTGCTGGCGCCGCAACGATGAAGGAGCAGGGTAAGCAGGGGGAAAACTCATGATCTAGAGCAATTACAGTGAACGAGCTCCCAGGCCCTCAGTTGATCTCCTTTTCGAGAGATGATGCCTGGAGCTGATCACGTACTTCGCGCCAAAATGGCCAACGATCGGACTGGCATCCTTGGTGATCACTCCAGGTGTGAATCTGTCAGATCCAATAAATAAAAATAAATAAGGAAATCAAAGTGTGAACATGCAACGTAAGAGTCCTACACCTATCCCAGACCTACCTAGCCGATGATATGTGAACTACATAACATACATACATACATACATAACATAACATAACATAACATAACATAACATTACATTACATTACATACATACATACATTACATATATATATATACATACATACATGTGTATATATATATATACATACCTATATATATATATAGATACATATATATATAATATATGTATATACAAACATATATATGCTGGCATATTGATTGGGCAATATTGGGCAAGAAAGGAGAGAAAACACTGGCAAAAAATCTGGAGACTTCACATGACAGGTGAAAAATATCAACGAAACTTGACAAATAGTGGGTGGCCTCACATGACATTTCATTACAATTTTCACCCATTAACCGTTCCATCTACCCCGTAAAAAAACATCGTAGTTTACTTATCAAGCTTCTCAAGACCCAATTGACCGAGCCTGGCACCTTGTGCATTGTCTGCCACTGGGAAAACACATGATTCTTTGCTCCCCAGCCCGCATTCCTGCTGGATTTGTGCCGAAAGCCGGCTTTTAGATAGCAGCTGCGTGCGCGGTCCTAGGTTTTCTATCACCGACATGTTGATCGCGATAGGCAGGTTCAATCCCAAGCCCAAATCGAGAGTCTTGAAAAGAGATGTGCATGTCCCGTCCTAGAGCAAATAGAATTTGAGTGAACCATCCTCATCCCGAATCTCCAAGTGGGGAAATAGTCTCACAAAATTGAATCTGCTGTGAAAATTATCAACAATCATTCGCTGAAAGCCTGGTGATTGAACCACTCCACCCTTGAAGCTCTCAAAGGATATACAAATACTACGGAAAGGTAACACAAAAATAGTTGCTAGATATTGGATCAAAAGCGAATCTGGACAAGCTGGCAAAACACAGGGAAAACTTCAAGTCCTCTCGTCCCTTAAAGTCGAGTCATGTTCTCTTTCAATACTGTGATGGAAGTGGTCCGGCATTCCCACCCCATTCCTTGGGACAACAGCATGGCGGCACCTGCGCAAAACATGACAAAACCAACTGTTAAACCAACATTAGGACCATTAGGGCGCATTGCTTCGAATTCGGTTGCAACCGCTGGTAACATGGGTCAAGTTATGTCACCTTATGACATATCTGGCTGCAGCCAGCGTTTTGCCATGTGCAAACTTCAGTGATCTTCCCAAGATCTTATGTACGTCTCTAAGATCTCGAACGGTTTGGCGGCTGATGCACCCGCACGAGAATGAATAATCTTCAGGAAAATGCAGTGACAGCGCAGTGACATGCGAACGTGAAAGGTAATTTTAACTCCGCATTGACCTGCGGATTCCATTTGAAAGAAGAAGTATGACTGGTAGGGATTATCCCCTTCAACAAGCTGCAGGGTTTTGATTGATTCTGGCCTTAGACTACAACGTGATCCCAATCTGTAAATATGTTTTTGGATTGCAAAAGTTGGGTTCCTTTGTTAACAATACCTCTGGACATTGTTGGATGGGATTGTACCCCAAAGAATTTGCGGGTCTCCACTCACTGCCTCGCAGCAAACGAAAAACGAAAAAAAACAAACCATCACTTCAATTGACAACGCACACAATGGCACAAAACCGGGATGGTCTACCAGTACGAGTAAAGGTCATTGAAATGCCAAGTTTGAATGCCATAGTTTTTCTGTTTTCCTTGACTTAGGCCCTGCCAGCCCCAGCCAACCGCAGGCAAGCATCCTTTGGAGTGGTCTTCGGCAGCACGAATCAGAAGACCTCCCAGGCCTTGTCTTGTGTGGGTTTCCTCAACCTTGGGAAGGACTGGTTGGTGGGCAAACATGGAAGCCCGATGCTAAGCACAGGTGAGTTACTTTGGGTCCGTTGCATCAAAAGCGCAATGAATGTCTGAAACCAGCAAACGGTCGAGTTGAAAATGCCAAGCAACCTTCAATTGCGCTATAGTCATGCGTGTTTTTGCACCTCCACGGCGCGCCTTAGAGTCCAGCACTCGCAAATTGTAAGAACCAAGTGACTAAATGCAATTCAAATTTCAGGGGTTGGATATTTGGAGGATCTTGCAATATCACCCCCCATCACCCTGACTATACGTACCGGAGATGGCCGTGGACACCGATCACGACCCTTGAATTTTGTCGGCACCGCAGCCTTGAACAAAAAGAATGTCAAGTCACATCTATAACATTCAGACAAAAAACAATAAAAGCATGAGGCAGCAAGGGCCGGTCCAAGTGGCGTGTACGTACCCCACGATAGTTCTTGAGCTGGTCTCCACGAGAGGCAGTGTAAATTGATTGATGCACTTGCCCGAGATCACGTTCTGGGGCGGTGGAGCTTTCCGACCGGGACTGGTCCGATTACTTCAGTGGCATAAGACTTGTTTTTTTTGTGCATAATACCTGTCCCCTTTCCGTGGTTTGGAGTGCGTTCTCCGTACATGTCGTATCAAGCCCTGGAATTGCCTGATGCGTGTCGGTGAGAAACCTGCTATGACATGTCCATGTGGGAATTGAATGTTCAAAGTGTTCGGCAACACAAAAAACCCTGGTCCGGCACAGTGTTGCCCCAATTAAATTTCCCCGATCAAATTGCGCGTGAGCATTGGTGAAAAAAGCACAGGTGCCATGCCAATACATTGCTTGGTCGCTTGGATTTCCCAGTTCAAATTGTCACCATGCAGCCAGCCAACGAAACTCCACGATAAAGCAGAAAGCAAGTATCAGGTTGGAATTTGATGCGTACAAAAGTTTCAAATTTATACTGCGTATGTCTTGTGTGTTTACATATGTACACTTGCAAACATGAATACGCATAAATTCATATTTGCATAAATACATGTACGTGTGTATGTGTGTATATATATATATTATTTTTTTTTTGCACATCTCTATCATCAACCAAGTCAAACCCAAGTTTTTAGTGGTCAAAAGTAAAATCTCATTTGCAGCCCAACGTCCCCATGTCTTGAAGGCTACATCCATATCATATTTCTGCATATTCGCCACCCTGATACTTGTATCCTCAAATCACCATCACCAAAAACCCCTCAACCCTATTTCAGTCCCTCAGAGCCCACTAGCCGGGCTTTGATGAGATCCCCGGGGTTGGGCATGGTTCCGCTGTGGTCGGGACTAACGCTCAGACCTTCGCACCACTCCTGGCATGCGACTACCAGACTTGTGGGAAAAAGCCGTGAAAGAATCGGGCAAAGATCTGTTGCACAGCCTGCACCAGGACCAGCCATTGGTTTCCAGTTCCAAAGCGGCCGAAAATTCACACCCAGCCAAGGATCTCCAAAATTCATGAAGGTTTTCATGAGGGAATATGATCCCGACACATCTCAAAAATACAGGGGAGGCCCAAAACTCCGAAGCCAATCCAAGGAGCAGCAAACGGTACCAAAAACAGGACCCCCCACATTAGACCCAGAACCACCAGAGCAACACCAGCCCTCAGCCTGCACCGCATTCTGCTTGCCAGCTGCCTTTGCCTTTGCTTTGGGCGGCATCACCTGCAAGCACGCCACAACAAAGCAGCGTATCACAAACCCCAGACTTCTTCCATGCGAACAGAATCGCTGATAACATGTTTGGCCCTGAACCAACAAACCCAATGGCACCCGCCCGTGCAAACGCCTGCAGCAAAAACACTTTCCGCGGTTCCCTGAGCAGTGGCTTCAGGCTGCTGTTTTCTCAACCACGCTGGACTGGGTAATCTTAACATGCAGCTTGCAAGCGAATTTCAGAGAGACACATTAGCAATCCAAACGTTTTCGCTCGGAGGACAAACAACCTGTTCCTAATTAAGCAACAAAACCACGGAAATGCACCACAACACGATTGCCAGCCTTGGAAAGCCAATCATGCGTGCCAGCAATGACAAATTTTGCGTGGAGTAATTCAATGTCGCTACAATTGGAATTCGGAACAGATATTTCTCATATTTACATTGGCCACCAGGCGTGACACCAAACTCCAGCTGTACATTGTATTTGCCTTGAATCTTGTCCTGGTTCTCCGTCAAAAAGCTCAAATCTCGGACATCGTCTAAAATGATGCCATCGTGGATCTTCCGATTGAATTCACGCAAACCGTCAGGGAAATGCAGGAGAGGACCAACCTTGAGTTCCAACGGGCTTCGAAACAAGGAGTTGGCACATTCGGTCTTGCCAGACATAGAGGCACCCAGGAGCAACAAAACAGGATACCGCAAGGCATCCATCTCGAAAAGCTTCAGCCAAGCGGTCACCTCTGCAATTTCCGGAAACGTTTTGTAGAGTTCAGGATTGGATCTGATTCTCTTCGTGTTGCTGGCAATGAGGGCCTGAAGCTCTTGCTTTTCTTCTTCTTGCACGACAGCGTCTAAGTTGCGTTTTCGGGCTGGTACGCCATCCCTAGTCAAGTACAAGTACTCCTTGTACACCTCCGTTGTGACTTTCCGTTGCTTCCAAAGCTTCTCAGGCCATGCGCCCAAGACCTGGTAACGAAACAGCTCGTCTGTCCAGACAGGGGCATAGTTTCCGGCCACACAGAGTCCGCCACAAGACAGGCGAGCCGTGCCAATTTTGTTTGCCCAGACATAGAAAAATCCACGGTCTATGCTCATCTGCAGTTTCTTCCTGCACAAACCATCGCCACACAAGTCCGTTGGCGAGACATTTGGTTTAAGCCTTTCGAAAACAAAGCAGAAACGGTTCTATCAACTTCGGACTTGAACTGGAGCATGACATGGGCATGGAATTTGCCTGACGCACAAGTCTCCAATGTCGTGCACCAATGGCGCACTTTCCAAGGCTGGAGGTGATTGAGGACAAAGACATTCAAGGCAAGCCATTGGGCCAGATCAGCAAACCCATTGTAAGTAAGAAGGACTGATGTGCCTCGTACCCGATACTCATTGCGCTGCGCAGGAGCTGGAACCATTGACAAAGGATGCTCCGCCCTTCTGCTGGCAGCAGAGCCATCACGAGCTTTTTTCTTCGCAAGCTCCCAAGAGGCTCTAGCTTCATTCAATTGCTGTTGGTGCCGCACATCTCCGCCACGATCTGGATGAGTCTTCAATACATGCTTCCGGAACACTTTCACAATGTCATCATCGCTGGAATCCCGTGTGCAACTCGACTGCACGTTGTAGAGCGGAGCCAAGGCATGCAATAGAGCTACAAGAGCTCGTTTGGCCACAAGCACTGCCGAGCACCCCATGACTTTGCACAAACAGGAGATGCCACGTCAAGTCACCCTCGAACAACAAAAATGGCGGCAACAGCCTTTGGATGTGGCAAAAAACAGCACAAAAACCATGATGTCCAGCTGCTACTCCGCCTACTCCGCTACTCCCGGCAAAGTGATGCCCCTAGATCCTATAGGCAGAAAGACATTTCAGGCAACAGGTCGGAGTAAGACGAACAAGAAAATTGAGATTTCCAGACACTGTCTGCAGTCTAATTACCATGATGTCCAGCTGCTACTCCGCCTACTCCGCTACTCCCGGCAAAGTGATGCCCCTAGATCCTCTAGGCAGAAAGACATTTCAGGCAACAGGTCGGAGTAAGACGAACAAGACAATTGAGATTTCCAGACGCTTTCTGCAGTCTAATTGCCATGATGTCCAGCTGCTACTCCGCCTACTCCGCTACTCCCGGCAAAGTGATGCCCCTAGATCCTATAGGCAGAAAGACATTTCAGGCAACAGGTCGGAGTAAGACGAACAAGAAAATTGAGATTTCCAGACGCTTTCTGCAGTCTAATTGCCTACTCCATCCCGTTTTAAATTAATACTATTATTGATTAGGGGGATGTACGGAATTGTCGGTGTACATGCTTCAGAGTTCACAAACGTTAGGAGTCTAGGGGGGAAAGGGGTACAGACAAAAGACTCAAGCCCGACTATCAGCACGCAGCACGCCCATTCTTGCCTGGAAGTTCCAGAAGAAGTGCGACCTTGGCGACACCGGAACCATGGGGAAAAAAATTGGCTACAATCGTGTGTCCTAGCTTTAGCTCTGCGAAACTACTTGCAATGTGGGGCAACAACGATCGTTCCTGACACGAATGGCTCCTATAATGCAACCTACTGTCTGACAAATCCGAGCTGTTCTAGTCCATCAGTCTCATGGTCTCTCTCACATGTGACTAGCTGCTTTGGGGTCCGCACGGCGCACTCCAACAACAAATGGTCACTTGTGCTGTGGTGACTAGAGAAACGGCTGCAGCCACTAAGAGCACTCACATTGACAAGAACAGGTGCTACATTGACAAGAACAGGTCACGACATCGGCAACCCAAAAAAGCAATAAACAACTGCAAACCCAAATACACGTCATGGTGGTACAAACGGCTACTGCACAACCCCACAATTGCCAAGTCTGGTTGTGAAAGGCTTGCAAAACAGAACTGAGCTTGTTCAAATCACAACCTATCTTCTTTGAAGGTACAAGGAACTCAGACCCACCGCGAGGCAATGGAATGAAACGTTGTTGCATTGTTACACCAACAGTATGAAAACACAAAGCAGCAAAAGTCACACTGAAGCTACAAAACGCTTGACATGACATCAAAGCACAAAAGAATAACGAAACCCAACTTGTTTGGAGATGTTTGGTTTGCAAAGGGCGCGAACGCACGCAACGCGACAATGCTTGGAGGTACATAAAGTCGGTCACCGCACAAGCAACGAGTTACACGCCGAAGATAGTTGGAGTCTAGAACTCCCACCGCAAGCGTAACGTATCCTGCAACTATTCCAAGGAAGTACGGCTCCATGCCGTTATTAACCCGTTAGTGTACCGACGCACGGGTGAAACGGTGCATACGGAACTCTTCCCACCCACCCACCAATGGTTTTTGAAAGCCAACCCGTTCACACCGGTGTTTAACGTGTACCACACCCCTGGTGTTTAAGGTGAACCACACCGGTGTTTAAGGTGTACCACACCCCTGGTGTTTAAGGTGAACCACACCGGTGTTTAAGGTGTACCACACCCCTGGTGTTTAAGGTGAACCACACCGGTGTTTAAGGTGTACCACACCCCTGGTGTTTAAGGTGAACCACACCGGTGTTTAAGGTGTACCACACCCCTGGTGTTTAAGGTGAACCACACCGGTGTTTGAGGTGTACCACACCCCCGGTGTTTAAGGTGAACCACACCAGTGTTTAAGGTGTACCACCACCACGGTGTTTAAGGTGAACCACACCGGTGTTTAAGGTGTACCACACCCCTGGTGTTTAAGGTGAACCACACCGGTGTTTAAGGTGTACCACACCCCCGGTGTTTAAGGTGAACCACACCAGTGTTTAAGGTGTACCGCCACCACGGTGTTTAAGGTGAACCACACCGGTGTTTAAGGTGTACCACACCCCCGGTGTTTAAGGTGAACCACACCAGTGTTTAAGGTGTACCACCACCACGGTGTGTAAGGTACACCCCACCTGCAACCCTGCAAGGCCGCCTACGACCCTGAAACCTCCACCTACGACCCTTCCAGGTCACACCTGCGACCTGGAAATCTCCTTGTATAGGGAGCCCACCTACGACCCACAAACCTCCACCTATGACAATTCCAAGTCACACCTACCACCTGCATATCCCCTTGTAGGGAGCGCGCCTACACCCAACGATTCACTACCCAACGAGTGCAAATGTTTCTGGTTGCTTATGTGCTGCACACAAATTCCCGCGCTTCTGCGTGAACATGGCCACACGCAAAACCACGCGT
The DNA here is from genome assembly GCA_947184155.2 of Cladocopium goreaui. NCBI lineage: Eukaryota > Dinophyceae > Suessiales > Symbiodiniaceae > Cladocopium > Cladocopium goreaui. Next base: position 11,020 of record CAMXCT020004261.1, on the reverse strand, counting down.
ATGTTTTGAGCAACAAAACTACAAGTAGTCGCTGTACATTACACACCGTCCAGAAACAGTGACAAAATTTGCAGCATTGTAGAGATTAAGTCACTAGAGCAATTTCTTTCCGAAACTGTGAGCGACATTGCTCATCTTACAAAGAAGCTGCAAAATGACAGCTCTTTTTCCCAGCAGATTGGCCTCGAGTTACAATGGGCAAAACTTCGGCTCCATGCGTCTGCTTGCCAGCTCGAAAAATGGAGGAAGGTCGAAAAATGCTCTTTACACACATACAGTTGCTCTCACTTAGCCTCGGAGGCCGGCCCCTCCACTTCCTTTGCCTTGGATGGAAAGCGAAAGCATGAAAACGAAAATGGGGGAGACGCTGGGAATGATCTTACACAATCAAAAGAAAGCCACCCGGCCTCCTCAACTTCCTTGCTCTTTGCATCTAGGAGGAGTTGCAGATCTGCCTTTGACAACCCTTTGGCAGCCTGCCATTCATGAACATGAGGACACACAGCGTCCTGCACGTGAAAGTCCGCCCAGCACTCACGCAGAGGCAGAGAGGCGCCTTGATTAGACGGGTCCGTTTGCGGAGGGCATTCTTTTCCATCTTCTTGGCTTCGCGGGCTGCTTTCTTCGCAGCTTCATGCTTGTACTTCAAATCTTGGAGCTGTTCACACAGCACGGCCTCACACATAACAGACTACAGTCGTCCCCAAAATCACCCCAACACAGATTCCCAAGGATAGGATGCCCACTCAAGGTGAACTGGCATGGGGGGGCATGGATCACTGGGTGATGCCAGGCTGAATACGATGACTACCTACCTGCCTGGCTTCACCTACTCAACTGTCCACCTGACGAACTCTAAACGACATGCGTCTGGACATGCATCAGCGCCCCGTGAACTACAAGACTGCCGCACGATCTTTTTGCAAACAAACTTGTTTTAGCCGGTCCTATTTCTGGGACCGCAAACTGAGCTGCAAAGTGGCTTCGCTCCAGTGGGCCTCCCTAGTTGCTTAGTCCAACGTGAGTACTGGTCTGCCGCGAAATGTTGGAGGAAACTTTCGCCGCTTGGGAGCTGGACCACAAGATGAAGAGGCATCTGGGGCAGCAGGCAGCGGTTTCTCAGGCGGGCCCCAATGAATGTAAGACATGAAGTTCAGACGCATCCGATTTGGAAAAATGATCTTGGCTTCTTCCAATGTTGGGGGCGTAGTAGGCACCACAGGCACGAACTTCCAACCCAAACTTGCCCGAATCTTGTCCGACAGGTCTGCTTGCTGGTTCAAGATCCCATCTCGATGGAAGGCTTTGCTCCAATCACCAGGCAAGACTTGGTCTATGGTTTTGAAAATCACTTGCAGCCACCTCTGCGCATCCACAACACCCTCCGACGCTTCAGACTTGCTGCGTTTCCAATTTTCCATCAAAGCAGTCTTGAAAGGACCAAACACGTGTGTGTCACAAGGCTGCAACCACCGCGTCATCCGAGCAGGGACAAAAACCAAACGCAGCCCGCGCTGCCGAGCCAATTTGTAAATTGATTGGTGTATGTGTGCTTTTGCCGTGTCTACAATGAGAATGACATATCGCTCGTGGACCAAACTCCCAACGTCTTGGCTAACAAACAAATGTATCGCCGCATTGTGGCATGGGAATTCCAGGCAGACTTTTGTCGCCACAGGTGCACCTGTGGAGGGCAAATCTTTTCAACACTGCGAAGCAAAGTTTTGGTGAAGCGGTGCTCGTTTCCGAGAAGAACTTGAGGCAGAAGTGCTTGCACTTCTGGATCACTTGCTACCGATGCCAGGTATGACACATGTCCGCGAATCTCGGACAAGGAAGCTGCATCAGAAGGCTGCTCCCGGGAATCAATCTGCAATTTCAATACCGTCCCACGCAGTCCACAGAAGTGATATGCCAGCGAGGTCTCGTCCATGTTGATGAGCAAAGGCTGCCGCCCTGAAGGCGCATCGGCCACAGCTGCATTCATCCAACGGAAAAAAGCCACGGCCTGCAAAATTGGGGTCAAAGATGGTCCCAAAAATGGGTCCGCCAAAGTGGTAGGAAATGAAAACAAAAGGGTGGTCACAATTACGGTCCCAAAAATGAGACCGCCAGACGGTCCCATTTTTAGGACCGGAAATGTACATAAAATTCTTTCAATCGGCTCCCCAAAATTTGGATCAATTCCTTCAATACTCATACGAGGCACCTTGCTATTCCTAAGCTCAGGAGGAACATGATCGTGGACTCGCAGCATCCCAATACGGGCATGCCAGCGACGCCGAAAGCTTGCCAACCACTTTCGCTGCGTCCGGGCAGAAGCTGCAAAAATCTTCTCCATGGCACTTTTCGTTGCCGCTGGCAAATTTGTTGGCAACAGTTTCGGCACTTGTTCCATCATCTGGCTGCGCGATGGCGCCACGCCATGCACAAAATTCTGCGCACGCAGCCAACTGCAAAGCCTGTGCTCCACAACATAACGGCAAGCAACAACATTGTCCTTCGGCGTGACATGTGCCCAAGCTGTGGGGTCTGGCCCGCGGTGTGCCATTTCTTGTTCAAATCCAGATTTCACATCATTCACTATAGCGTTCTTTGCGCCCAAATCTGGAGGCTGGAGTTGCAGCTTGCTTTGTCCCCTTCCCAGAAGGAAGTCCGCCACAATTTCCGGCTGGAAGCTTGAGAAATGGAAGACAAGCAAGGTCCTAGGAGAGGACGACGCGTGCAAGGTCTTCTTCTGCGCAGATGACAGTCTGCGCTTCTTTTGCTGCAAGGCACGTATTTGGCGCCGCAGTTGCAAGCTACATGGATTCGGCATTGCTTCTCTAGGCAACATGAAGAATGGAATGCAAATATGTCTGCAAACAACACTTTAGGTCGTGAAAGTTGCTTGGCTTTTCTTTTGGAACCTGCATGGCCTATTTCCCACCCTACCCAGCAGCCACACTTCTTGTATACCAATGCTTCTGGCCACGGCAAAAAAGCATGCGGAATCATAACAGGTACGTTCATGCTGCCATCACGAAAAAATTGCGGTAGCATCCTCATGCCTTGCGTACTCATCATGGACGGACACCAGTTTAAAACTTGCATGCCGCTTGAACTTCCGACAAAATGCGAAACCTTAGTGCAAATAATCTGCCAAAAGTAAGAAGTCGCTACAGGGGAGGCCCAAAACTCCGAAGCCAATCCAAGGAGCAGCAAACGGTACCAAAAACAGGACCCCCCACATTAGACCCAGAACCACCAGAGCAACACCAGCCCTCAGCCTGCAGCGCATTCTGCTTGCCAGCTGCCTTTGCCTTTGCTTTGGGCGGCATCACCTGCAAGCACGCCACAACAAAGCAGCGTATCACAAACCCCAGACTTCTTCCATGCGAACAGAATCGCTGATAACATGTTTGGCCCTGAAACAACGAACCCAATGGCACCCGCCCGTGCAAACGCCTGCAGCAAAAACACTTTCCGCGGTTCCCTGAGCAGTGGCTTCAGGCTGCTGTTTTCTCAACCACGCTGGACTGGGTAATCTTAACATGCAGCTTGCAAGCGAATTTCAGAGAGACACATTAGCAATCCAAACGTTTTCGCTCGGAGGACAAACAACCTGTTCCTAATTAAGCAACAAAACCACGGAAATGCACCACAACACGATTGCCAGCCTTGGAAAGCCAATCATGCGTGTCCAGCAATGACAAATTTTGCGTGGAGTAATTCAATGTCGCTACAATTGGAATTCGGAACAGATATTTCTCATATTTACATTGGCCACCAGGCGTGACACCAAACTCCAGCTGTACATTGTATTTGCCTTGAATCTTGTCCTGGTTCTCCGTCAAAAAGCTCAAATCTCGGACATCGTCTAAAATGATGCCATCGTGGATCTTCCGATTGAATTCACGCAAACCGTCAGGGAAATGCAGGAGAGGACCAACCTTGAGTTCCAACGGGCTTCGAAACAAGGAGTTGGCATATTCGGTCTTGCCAGACATAGAGGCACCCAGGAGCAACAAAACAGGATACCGCAAGGCATCCATCTCGAAAAGCTTCAGCCAAGCGGTCACCTCTGCAATTTCCGGAAACGTTTTGTAGAGTTCAGGATTGGATCTGATTCTCTTCGTGTTGCTGGCAATGAGGGCCTGAAGCTCTTGCTTTTCTTCTTCTTGCACGACAGCGTCTAAGTTGCGTTTTCGGGCTGGTACGCCATCCCTAGTCAAGTACAAGTACTCCTTGTACACCTCCGTTGTGACTTTCCGTTGCTTCCAAAGCTTCTCAGGCCATGCGCCCAAGACCTGGTAACGAAACAGCTCGTCTGTCCAGACAGGGGCATAGTTTCCGGCCACACAGAGTCCGCCACAAGACAGGCGAGCCGTGCCAATTTTGTTTGCCCAGACATAGAAAAATCCACGGTCTATGCTCATCTGCAGTTTCTTCCTGCACAAACCATCGCCACACAAGTCCGTTGGCGAGACATTTGGTTTAAGCCTTTCGAAAACAAAAGCAGAAACGGTTCTATCAACTTCGGACTTGAACTGGAGCATGACATGGGCATGGAATTTGCCTGACGCACAAGTCTCCAATGTCGTGCACCAATGGCGCACTTTCCAAGGCTGGAGGTGATTGAGGACAAAGACATTCAAGGCAAGCCATTGGGCCGGATCAGCAAACCCATTGTAAGTAAGAAGGACTGATGTGCCTCGTACCCGATACTCATTGCGCTGCGCAGGAGCTGGAACCATTGACAAAGGATGCTCCGCACTTCTGCTGGCAGCAGAGCCATCACGAGCTTTTTTCTTCGCAAGCTCCCAAGAGGCTCTAGCTTCATTCAATTGCTGTTGGTGCCGCACATCTCCGCCACGATCTGGATGAGTCTTCAATACAAGCTTCCGGAACACTTTCACAATGTCATCATCGCTGGAATCCCGTGTGCAACTCGACTGCACGTTGTAGAGCGGAGCCAAGGCATGCAATAGAGCTACAAGAGCTCGTTTGGCCACAAGCACTGCCGAGCACCCCATGACTTTGCACAAACAGGAGTTGCCACGTCAAGTCACCCTCGAACAACAAAAATGGCGGCAACAGCCTTTGGATGTGGCAAAAAACAGCACAAAAACCATGATGTCCAGCTGCTACTCCGCCTACTCCGCTACTCCCGGCAAAGTGATGCCCCTAGATCCTATAGGCAGAAAGACATTGCAGGCAACAGGTCGGAGTAAGACGAACAAGAAAACTGAGATTTCCAGACACTGTCTGCAGTCTAATTGCCATGATGTCCAGCTGCTACTCCGCCTACTCCGCTACTCCCGGCAAAGCGATGCCCCTAGATCCTACAGGCAGAAAGACATTTCAGGCAACAGGTCGGAGTAAGACGAACAAGAAAATTGAGATTTCCAGACGCTTTCTGCAGTCTAATTGCCATGATGTCCAGCCGCTACTCCGCCTACTCCGCTACTCCCGGCAAAGTGATGCCCCTAGATCCTATAGGCAGAAAGACATTTCAGGCAACAGGTCGGAGTAAGACGAACAAGAAAATTGATATTTCCAGACGCTTTCTGCAATCTAATTGCCTACTCCACCCCGTTTTAAATTAAACTATTATTGATTAGGGGGGGATGTACGGAATTGTCGGTGTACATGCTTCAGAGTTCACAAACGTTAGGAGTCTAGGGGGGAAAGGGGTACAGACAAAAGACTCAAGCCCGACTATCAGCACGCCCATTCTTGCCTGGAAGTCACTGCTCCGGAGACAACAGCTTCCAGCAGAAGTGCGACCTTGGCGACACCGGAACCATGGGGAAAAAAATTGGCCACAACCGTGTGTCCTAGCTTTAGCTCTGCGAAACTACTTGCAATGTGGGGCAACAACGATCGTTCCTGACACGAATGGCTCCTATAATGCAACCTTCTGTCTGACAAATCCGACAACTGTCCTAGTCCATCCAGTCTCATGGTCTCTCTCACATGTGACTAGCTGCTTTGGGGTCCGCACGGCGCACTCCAACAACAAATGGTCCCTTGTGCTGTGGTGACTAGAGAAACGGCTGCAGCCACTAAGAGCACTCACATTGCACATGTTTTTACATGTCCGCGCATGAATGCTCATCAAGGTTCGAGAAGCTTCCATATATAAAGAGAACAGAAAAAGACAGTCTCGGAATGTGGTTTGTCCAAATAAGAAATGTCGACATCACTGGGGCTCCAATGGAACAGGTGCTACATTGACAAGAACAGGTCACGACATCGGCAACCCAAAAAAGCAATAAACAACTGCAAACTCAAATACACGTCATGGTGGTACAAACGGCTACTGCACAACCCCACAATTGCCAAGTCTGGTTGTGAAAGGCTTGCAAAACAGAACTGAGCTTGTTCAAATCACAACCTATCTTCTTTGAAGGTACAAGGAATTAAGACCCACCGCGAGGCAATGGAATGAAACGTTGTTGCATTGTTACACCAACAGTATGAAAACACAAAGCGGCAAAAGTCACACTGAAGCTACAAAACGCTTGACATGACATCAAAGCACAAAAGAATAACGAAACCCAACTTGTTTGGAGATGTTTGGTTTGCAAAGGGCGCGAACGCCCGCAACGCGAAAATGCTTGGAGGTACATAAAGTCGGTCACCGCACAAGCAACGAGTTGCACGCCGAAGATAGTTGGAGTCTAGAACTCCCAGCGCAAGCGTACCGTATCCGTACGTCCTGCAACTATTCCAAGGAAGTACGACTCCATGCCGTTATTAACCCGTTAGTGTACCGACGCGCGGGTAAAACGGTGCGTATGGAACTCTTCCCACCCACCTCACCCACCAATGGTTTTTGAAAGCCAACCCGTTCACACCGGTGTTTAAGGTGTACCACACCCCTGGGGTTTAAGGTGAACCACACCGGTGTTTAAGGTGTACCACACCCCTGGTGTTTAAGGTGAACCACACCGGCGTTTAAGGTGTACCACACCCCTGGTGTTTAAGGTGAACCACACCGGTGTTTAAGGTGTACCACACCCCTGGTGTTTAAGGTGAACCACACCGGTGTTTAAGGTTTACCACACCCCTGGTGTTTAAGGTGAACCACACCGGTGTTTAAGGTGTACCACACCCCTGGTGTTTAAGGTGAACCACACCGGTGTTTAAGGTGTACCACACCCCCGGTGTTTAAGGTGAACCACACCAGTGTTTAAGGTGTACCGCCACCACGGTGGTTAAGGTGAACCACACCGGTGTTTAAGGTGTACCACACCCCTGATGTTTAAGGTGAACCACACCAGTGTTTAAGGTGTACCACCACCACGGTGTGTAAGGTACACCCCACCTGCAACCCTGCAAGGCCGCCTACGACCCTGAAACCTCCACCTACGACCCTACGACCCTGAAACCTCCACCTACGACCCTTCCAGGTCACACCTGCGACCTGGAAATCTCCTTGTATAGGGAGCGCACCTACGACCCACAAACGTCCACCTATGACAATTCCAAGTCACACCTACCACCTGCATATCCCCTTGTAGGGAGCGCGCCTACACCCAACGATTCACTACCCAACGAGTGCAAATGTTTCTGGTTGCTTATGTGCTGCACACAAATTCCCGCGCTTCTGCGTGAACATGGCCACACGCAAAACCACGCGTATGTTTTGAGCAACAAAACGACAAGTAGTCGCTATACATTACACACCGTCCAGAAACAGTGACAAAATTTGCAGCATTGTAGAGATTAAGTCACTAGAGCAATTTCTGTCCGAAACTGTGAGCGACATTGCTCATCTTACAAAGAAGCTGCAAAATGACAGCTCTTTTTCCCAGAAGATTGGCCTCGAGTTACAATCGGCAGAACATGCGTCTGCTTGCCAGCTCGAAAAATGGAGGAAGGTCGAAAAATGCTCTTTACACACATACAGTTGCTCTCACTTAGCCTCGGAGGCCGGCCCCTCCACTTCCTTTGCCTTGGATGGGAAGCGAAAGCATGAAAACGAAAATGGGGGAGACGCTGGGAATGATCTTACACAATCAAAAGAAGGCCACCCGGCCTCCTCAACTTCCTTGCTCTTTGCATCTAGGAGGAGCTGCAGATCTGCCTTTGACAACCCTTTGGCAGCCTGCCATTCATGAACATGAGGACACACAGCGTCCTGCACGTGAAAGTCCGCCCAGCACTCACGCAGAGGCAGAGAGGCACCTTGATTAGACGGGTCCGTTTGCGGAGGGCATTCTTTTCCATCTTCTTGGCTTCGCGGGCTGCTTTCTTCGCAGCTTCATGCTTGTGCTTCAAATCTTGGAGCTGTTCACACAGCACGGCCTCACACATAACAGACTACAGTCGTCCCCAAAATCACCCAACACAGATTTCCAAGGATAGGATGCCCACTCAAGGTGAACTGGCATGGGGGGGCATGGATCACTGGGTGATGCCAGGCTGAATGCGATGACTACCTGCCTGCCTGGCTTCACCTACTCAACTCTCCACCTGACGAACTCTAAACTTGAACGACCTGCCCGTATGGCGTTGGACGGAAAAAATCCACCTGACGAACTCTAAACGACATGCGTGTGGACATGCATCAGCGCCTCGTGAACTACAAGACTGCCGCAGGATCTTTTTGCAAACAAACTTGTTCTAGCCGGTTCTATTTCTGGGACCGCAAACTGAGCTGCAAAGTGGCTTCGTTCCAGTGGGCCTCCCTAGTGCTCCAATTGAAGAAGGCACCTATCATATAAATTATCTCCAAATCACAACCTCTGAGGTCATACCGCATGGGATACGATGTGAAGGGCTCTTGCGAGTGCTCTCATGGGTCAGTTTTGATCTCCCTGATCATTGCAAACGCACTCTGAGCGCGTTACTCCAGGCTGCTGGTGATGGATGCTCTGCCTGCCATTTGATGGCAGAGATGTAAGGGATGATCCCCTCGCCACTGGCCACGGTGAGGACATGTCCATCGCCATGCCCCGCCAGAGCAAGCAGGCTGTCCCGCATGTACCCGTCATGTGCTCCCGGCAGAGTGACCCCAATGGGTGTTAGGAAGCGGCGCAGCACTCGGACCAAAGCATCAGTCAGCTTTGTCCTGCGTTCGTTGGCCTGCGCAAACACGAGCAGTTCACACCGACTTCGAGTGTCGCCAAGGAATGCCAGTTCTTCCAGTAGGATAGAGAAAGTTGCATGGAACACGATTGGCTTGTAGAAGGTACACAACCTTCGAAACCCTTGGGTCAGCGTCCAGGACGTCGTCCTTAACTCACTAGAACCGTCCACGCTACCAAGTCAACCACTCCCAGAGCTCAGCCACTTTTACCAAACACACAAGCAACAAGGGAACATGTCTTGCTCATGTCGCTATGGTTCTTGTTGGTGTGTCACGCCTTGACACAAAATGATGCGGAGTCGCCAGTCAGCATCTTTCTGCTAACTTTCACAAAAGCGATCAAAAACACATGTCCTCACAAAAAGTCTTTACATCAAGACATGGTTTGTTTGTTTAAATAAGTTTGAGTGTTTGAAAAACGTTGAAACATTTCAAGCACCAAAACATGATTCATGATGTCTCTCTCAGATCTGTTAGCAACTCCAGTTCTGAATGCCTTTCAGAACGTTGCTCTCGCTATCATCATTGAGAGACAAAACAAACTACACTTCTCCGATCAATGTCAAACAAAGTTCCTTCTTCCGAAGTCACAAAATGAATTCTACGATCTTCTCTCACGATTCCTTCGTGTACTTCGTGGTCTTCGTCGACGAAAACTAATGCAAAACATATGGAAAATGGTTTGATTTTCCATGTCACTATACAAATTCAAATCCTCACGATGTTCTCCGTGCAATCAAAGTACTCAAAGAAGACGAAAAGTATATCGTTGTTGGGTTTCGTCATCTCCAATAAAACGTGCAAAACATGACACGTGCAAATACGATGTCAACCATCACGGTTGAGCTCATCATCAAGATGAAAAACCAAATTCACTTCTTCCAATGCAGAAAAGACCAATGAAAAGACCAATGGATTCATCTCACCACAGATGTCAAATTTTCACACCCCCTTTTGAGATGAACTCCATTCCATGTATAGCTGTAACCCATTCAGACTTCAGCACGTATCGCTCAAGCTTAACAGGTCAATACATATAGTACGAATTGTCCCGTTGTTCACCATCCAATGAACAACCAGCTCATAGTCTTTCCTCGCCTTTGCACCAATGAAGATACTCTCAATCACCCAACTGCCTCTGCACTGAAGTTCCAGTGAAGCAACCCTTTGGCTTTCCAACCTTCCCAGAGTCCTCCACAACCTTGCACGCGCAGAGAAAAGAATACCAATCCTTTGCAATTGGACTTGTATTTTTGTTTCCCAGGTGATTCATACTCCATTTGCAATATCCTGCCATCTCTTCATCGACATATACCTCTCGGTATGTCTTGCCTTCGTTGGCACACTTCCCAAACGCAAACTTCGTTCTGCTCCAATCTCGAAAACTCATTCCTTCAGGCACCAAATCAGCAGTAAGCTGATCAAGGACCTTGTCGGCAATCCCAGGAAAGATTGGGATAGGAATGACAGGCAACTGTGTATTCAAAGGTTCAGCTGCCGAAGAAATCACATCGAATTCATCATCATCCAGAGCCTCACGAAGTCGCTTGCTTCCATCTGTCATTGCTCCTTGACTCTCCAAAGGAGTCAAAATACTGGATCCGGCTGCATAGCCTGACCCTGAATTTCCACTATTCCACTTCTTCTGAAGAAGAGCAAGCAAAGCCTTCTCATCCTCATCTGTCCATCCAGACTTGGCCATGGCTACAAACCAAACCGCGTCCGGTAGTGAAAAAGCACTAGACTGTGGCTAAACTCTTAGGAGCAATCAACCTAGAGTCGAACCGCCATCACAATTGTTGTGATATGATCAGTGGCCTTTCAGATTGTTCTGCGCTGCGCGAACACACTGCATCTTACAGCACCGCGCAATAAAACTCTGCACAGAATGAAACATGGTGAAAAACTCCTGTTTGTCTTTGGCAACGTTTGTTTGAAAAC
>CAMXCT020004260.1:0-41910 GCA_947184155.2 Cladocopium goreaui | reverse complement strand
AACATTGTGACAAGAAAGTTCAAGAAATTGGTTTTAAGCCCATTGGAGAGGAATGGCCTTCTATGTATTTTCATGATGAGCTCAAATTGCTGTTGGTAATCTATGTGGATGACCTTAAGCTTGCTGGGCCCTCCGAAAATCTGGCCAAAGGTTGGGAAATGCTGCGCACTGTTCTGCGCATTGAACCCGAAACCGACCTGGGACTTTACTTAGGATGTGTTCTATCCCAAGGTGAGACCCAATTGCATAATGGTAAGAAAGTCAAGACCATAACTTATAACATGGAAGGATTGTTAAAGTTATCGGTGGAAAAGTATCTTGACATCATTGGTAAGGACACAAAATTGAAAAAAGTATCAACTCCAAGCCTTCCAGAGGAAACGAAAAGCAGCCCGTATCGAGCTCCTTCCGATGGAAAACGCAAAGTTGAGTGTCCTTGGTGTGCACATTCCTTCGATCCAGATATGCCTGTTCTCTCTGAGACTGGCAACTCACGTCCTGCGCAAGACAGTGAGACGCTGAGCCGTGGGAATCTAGCTCCGCATGCAGCTAGTGTGCTGATGAAGCTGCTTTATGCAGCCCGCATTGCGCGGTTTGACCTGTTGAGATCCATCAATGCATTAGCACGTAATGTGACTAAATGGACAAAGGATGATGACGCCCGTCTTCATCACCTAATGTGTTATTTTAATTCCACATTGTCCCTCAAAATGATAGGATGGGTCGGAGACAAGATTGAAGATTTATCGTTAGGACTATTTGCAGATGCGGATTTCGCTGGATGTGCTCAATCCTTGAGGTCAACATCAGGATCGCACTTACAAGTCCAAGGTAAGTTCACAAGATTCCCACTTGCTGGTGGAAGTAAGCGACAAGGGTGTGTTAGTCATTCTACCCCCGAAGCTGAAATTGTGGCTGCAGATACTGCACTTAGGACTCTAGGAATCCCCGCATTAAGTCTGTGGAAAGTCTTAGCCAAAGTTTTTCCTCAACTCCTGTTCCTGACGATAATCAAGGTATGATTGGTGTTGTCAGATCAGGACGGAATCCAACCATGCGTCATTTGGAGCGCACACATGGTATTTCCATTGCCTCCATGCATGAAAATTTCCAAAAGGATCATTTTGTATTGATCTATGAAATTACAGGCAAAATGGCAGCCGATATCCATACTAAAGGATTCAAGAATCCCATGGCATGGAAGAAAGCTTGTATGCTAATCAACTTGTTGGAACCTCAGGACTTGCAGAGCAAAGAAGTCTTAGACATGTTGCAGCCAAGCACCGATGTCGATATGACTACTCGCCAAGTTTTCCAATCCAAAACTGAGGATATCCCAAACTTCCCATACACGGAAACCCCTATTTTGCCAAAAGAAGTGTATAGGAAGGGTTTGACTAGTAAAGAGAAGCTACAATACTTGCCAGGTATGGATCCCATTTTTGTCGTCAAGCAACCGGTGTTTTATCGTCCTAGGCCACCCGGCCTGATTGTGCCGCCAGATGTATTGAGATCCACATGGGTTCTTCTCAATGGTACCTGGACAAAGGTCGAACACCGTGCATCTCCACCAGAGCAGGCTATCAGATTTGATAAGTGGGTTGAACGAGCGTGTTTTCAGTATCATTCGCCTAACAAGCAGCCGTTGATCCCGGACACTGTTTCACAATCCGTTTCAACGACCTCAACCCACCGGGTGATGTCGTCAAAGCACGTGCATGCCCCGCCTGCCCACTCGAGATCACTACGTGACTCGTGTGCGTCAACACAACAAGACCGTGTACAGCATCTGACCGATTCACCAATGTTGATGTTCTCGGTTGATGCCTTGTTTTTAGATGCACAGACATCACCGTCTCAACACCCGAAATCCATTCACCAGTGCCTTCAGCCAGCCACACGTGTGATCAATACGCTTATGCGCCTTGTTCATGGGGGGAGTGAGGGTGAAGGATGGCATTCGCACAGTGAAAGGGGCACCACAGTCCACTTCAACACCTGGCCTATGTCATACGCATCCGGAATTGGACATCAATGATAACATTCCGTTTGTAAAATCCACCCGAAAATCCCAAGTGTTAGGTAAGAAAAATGAAGACCATTGGCAGTGGGATGGGAAAGAGACATTGATCCGAATTCACAAAACGCCAAGAAGGCAAAACTTTGTACCACAGGATTGCGAAGACTGTCCTTGTGACCCTAGGATCATATGTGATGAGAGGGAAACTGAACAAAAGTTCAAAACTAATACTCGAGTGATCAAAGACATATGGAGATTCAAGGGCGACAATCATGAATCAACGAACAAGTTGAATGAATTTTGGACTGGAAAATCGACATTCAAGGTGCTCGCCAATGCTGAAGTGATCGATGGAGGTAAGAACTGTAAAGTGAGTCAGGGAGTAATCACGCTATGCACCAATTGCAATGACGTGAAAACTATTCCCATCACTGATGTTTTTGTCCCCTATCAATATCACATTGAAGTAGGCAAACATGAGGTTGACCATCCTACAGTGTCGGTAATCCTTTGGAGAGAAAAGAAAAACAGAACTTTGGAATTTCAATTTTCCAAATCACCTTGTGACTTGATGACATCAAAATTTGCGAAGTTTTCCCTTGCAATCAATTTGATCGAAGTTCCTCAAGCAGTCCCATGCTTCGTCTTGTTATGTTCGGAAGAGAGAAACTGGTTTACGTTCTTGCAGAACAAAATGAAAGACGAAATGAAGTTTCATGTCGTGCCAATCACTGAAGATGACGACATGCTCTCTCCGTACGGAATCAGTAAAGCAAGGCGATGCCTTCGGACCAAACTTGATTCAGTGTTCTTTGCAGGTCCATGTACAGGCGGTTCACCATGGAACCGAATCAACCGATGGGTGAGCGAAGCAACAACACAACTCATCGAAGCAAAGAAGCAGATCTTCTGGGCGATGTGGGAAGTGTTTGCATCAGTGCTAAGTGAACTTATCAACATGGGATCACCAGCCTTGCTTGAGTTGCCTAGAGGTTGTGACTACTGGAAGGACCGTAGAATGACAGAACTTGTGGAAGGAACCGTATCTCATGAGCACAAATTTGATGGATGCATGTATGGCTTGAAATCACAATTCCAAGAGACTCCCAAACCAATCAAGAAACCTTGGAAGATTGTTACATGGGGGGTGTCTTTTCCGAAGCTTCATAGAAGATGTGATCGCCGTCATGACCATGCAGAGTGTGCCGGTAGGGAAACTCGCATTACTCAAGTTTACACTAAATGGATAGCCAAGATAATCATGAATGGAATCAATGATCATGTAATCAGGAATAGTCAATTTGTGAACGTCAGAGTGATGAAACGTTGGAAGCCGCTTGCGTGTGATGAACAACTGAAAGCTGAAATGTCTCGTGATTCCGAGAATGTCCGCAGTCACCCAATCAAGTCGGTGGCAACATCCGTTTGTGCTACGCGAGAGCTCGACGCCATTGACCATTCGTTCGAGCGATCGCTACTGCACTGGTGCTTTTCGAGATTGACATCAACTTCGGTTCTTTCATCGTGGCACTTTTCGTTTTCGTGTCTACTGCTTTCTGAATTCGACTCCGACTGGTTGTTACGAGACCTACGGTTCGTACAACTATTTCCGCTGTTCGAACAGTTGTCACGAGACCTACGGTCCGTGCGACTTCATTCTGTACAAAGCGGGATGGCCGAAACACAGGATCTGAACTCAGTAGGGCAATTTGCCGGAAGCCGAATCACCGTTGCATTACGGGTGCTGAAGGGGTTGTCCGAAGGATCCATTGCAGCCAAGACTCCATCACCGTTCCGTGACACCCGAGGTTCGAATTTTCGACTGATCTCAGATGAGGACACAGCCAACCAGTGGATTAGGTTTGGTATGCCGCCTGCAGTTGTCTACTCAGCATACTTTGCAAACTCCAGACACACCAGTGAAGCCACTGCACAAGCCCTGGAGGTAGCCTATAAGTTGTTGCAGAGAGCGCAGGACATCGAGAAGGGGTGTTCAGGATGGGAGTTTTTGTCAAAGGGATCGAGATTCGTGAAAGTCTTTGCAAGCAGATGCCCATTCGATGATGCAACCGTGGGACGCTTCATGGACAAGGAGATCTATGACAGACTTGATGAGCTCTGGATCGTATTGACCAAAGGACATTTTCCCGAACCTTTTGATGATCAAGCCACTGCAGCCGAAACTGAGGCGAAGATCCGAAACATGAAGCAAATCTATCGAGGAACACCATCATTCAACACAGATCCGAGTGCCACATCATGGTTAGCTGTGACAAGGACAGCCGAGTACTTCAAAGTCATGGACGAGTTGACTAAGGTAAATCCGAAGTCTCCATCTGACAATGACAGCTATCGAAAAGCAATGAAGCACATGATTGAAGTCCAGATGAGGCACCTAGGACATGCACTGAGGTATCACAATGAGCAGAACCCATCAGATCAGATCATCTTGCAGGATGTGATGAAGGATGTGGTTGCTTTTGAAACCAATCAACCGAAAGGGAGGAGTGCAGCCCAGAACCATTTCTTGTGTTTGTTAGCCCTCGGCACGACCCTTGAGAGACACAAGACCAGCGCCCGAGGAGATGGAAATTTGGCGAGAGTAGCAGAATTGTCCGAACTACAGTTCTCGATCCTCAAGGCCTTTGACATTCCTATGGGAATCCTGATTGGGCATGGATACAACGTCTCAATTGCCGATGAAGGGGCCAGATATACCGAGAAAGAGAAACGTCATGCTTGCCATAGTTCCCTCAAAGATTTTACAACATCATTGACCGATACTCAAGCTGGAACAGGTGGCAACATGCACAATTTCGATGACTGGGACATCCCCCTGAACTTCAAAGATGGACGAAGACCCGACGAAGTTGACTTCTGGAACAATGAGGACCTTCATGGGTGAATGATGACACAACAACTGGACCCAGTGCCCAGAGTACATCCGCTCCTACGGAGGGATCACAACCAAAGGCATCGCAACAAGCACAAAGTTCGAACATTCAACCGAAGAAGATGCCAAAATCATCGACTGGCGGAGCCTCGTCTTCGTCGACCCATGCAGCTTTCCGATCTGGACCCGGAGCAACATCTCAAGGTCATGCTGAACCAGAAAGAGATAAGGATTGGATTCCAACTGAAGACTGGATGAAGAGAAGGAAACCTTCAACCGTGGAAGTGCGACTCCATGCTGCCGAGGACTATGCTCGTGAGGAACAGCGAATTGCATTCCTACGCTCTGGCAAGGATTTTGTACTTTCAATCGTAGAGGGCCCTCACACCACTCACAAGTATGGATCCAACTTGATCTGGAAACAGTATTTGAGAAGATTGACATTTCATGCTGCCTTGTCATTCAACATGCTGACAGAAGGTCAACTTGATTCCCACATGATTAATGAGAATGACTACGAATGGCTTAAGCTCTACCACTACATCATCACGACCACAGAGTTTGTCAGGTGCAAGGGATATCCAGTGACGGAGGTCCTAGCCATGTTGACATTGGGCATTGAAGAGACCGTGGAGGGCGAGATTCGAGCCAAGCTCAAGAAATTGGGAAACAAGATTGGACAGTTCATCATCGGGGAGCCTTGGTTAGACAAATGGGATGAATTGGGAGGACAAGTGAGAAACAACAAAGCTCTCATCTTGACGGATTTGACTTACCAAACGAGATCTAGTTCGAGAATCGTCAATGACATCGAGGCTGGACTTGACAACATGGGTCTTTCATCCATCAAGGTGTACCAACTTCCATATGAATCTCTGGAGAAACCCGAGGACTTCTTGAAACTGGCAGCGAATGCATTGACATTCCTACGATCCAACGCAAATGCATTTTCAAGTGCCACTGTTCACATTTGGATCTCTTTTGCAGCACTTTTCAGAGGACAAACGCGCATACTGATGCCAAATGCAGACTTCGTCACCAAATTGGCGGAGATCATCACTGAGATCAGCCAAGCAGCTCATCTTCCAATTTTCGTCAACATTCTGAGAGATGCCCGGTTTCTTGGGTCACAATCTTCAATTGTGTCCATGGCCGAGGAGCTTGCAAGAATCTTGAAGGAAAAGGGCATTATTCACTCCACCAATGAAAGATTCTGGAAACAGATATATGCTTGTGGACGTGAACCTTTTTATTGGAAAGAAGGTGAAGGCAAGGAAGTCATTTGGGCTATGCTCGAAAAGTCATTGATGCGACAGAAAGTCTTCTTACATTGTGCAATGGATCATGATACAGTCCATGACCTGAATGAAGAATGTGTCCATGTGAAGAACACCGGATTTGACATTGAAACCATCAAACGATGCACAGAACATCCGCGAGTCATTCCCAGCATCCGTGCTGGAGAAGTCACAGATGCTCAAGCTGGATCAGCAAACATCATTGGAGGAATGAAACACATGAAGGATGCGGTCCAGAGGAGAGCATGGTCAGACATCCGACGAGGAGTATTCACCCCGGAGCCCCTGACAGATGTGGATGAGCATTGGGTCGAAGTAACCGAAGATTCCGAATTGATGTGCGATGTGTGCAAAGGATTTCACAAGAATGATTCGAGATTGAATACCTGCACTGAGAACCGCACAAGATGCCTGAATTGCGCAAGCAACTGGACCAGAGCGGCGATCTACGGTACTGATGACATTGGGATGGATGAATTTTCACAAGATGCAAGAGTAGCTGCAAGATTGCTCAACATCTACAATGAGTGCGTTGACTGGAGAGAGATGGAAGCCGAGAAGGACCTCCGTGGATTCCTGGTCACTGCGACACTTGCAATGCTTTCAGGATACAGGACTACAAGCGATGTGCTCAAGCAGGTATCACATCGAGGTGCCATCCGAATGCCTGCATACATGGTGAAAGGGAAATGCAGACGAGACCTGTTGCCCCAGTTCACTGTACAACGTGAAACTCGAACAGAGGATTGCGGAGGCGGAATGCACCGAATGCGATGGTTTTACAGACTGCTTTGGGATGGTGGAAACGTCGCTTATCATGACTACATGAAGACCGTGCTGACCAAGGAGGAGATCGAATCAATGATCAATCCAACTGCAACAGCTGAGTATGTCGGCGACATTTTCGAATTCTGGCTTGGAATGCTTGATCTGGGTATTCAATTCCCTACTATGTTCGCTGGATGGGGGGCAAACCTTGACAGTTGCCTCGCAGGACTGGAAGAGTCGTTTTGGCTATTCAGCAGTTCATGTCGACCTACCGACACCATCAACACGAAGCGAAACCGATCCAGGAAAGCATACATCCCGCCGGTCGAGAATGATATGGTGATTACAATCTTGAAAGAAGCAGGAATTTTTGACCTACTCATGCAGAAGAAGATCACCAGAATGCCGGTGCTCCCAGAAGCCAACTACGATGACCACCCTGAAATGATTGAGGTCTCATCAAGCGATGAAGAGGTGGATGAAGTTGATGAACCTGATGAGGAGACCACGACGCCTACGGCGCGGGGCCCTCGAGCAGAACAAACTTCAGGAGAAACCGATGCCGGAGCTGGTGACATCGAGATTGAGGAGGAGGAAGATGGCATGGGGGGACAACCTTCAGAAGCGAAGAAGCGCCGAACCGAGGTGCGTGACATCCGTGATCGTTTTGAGAAGCTGATTTCAGATGCATTGGATGTTCAATATTGTTTCATTTGTGGTGGAAGACATGGCATTGACGAATGTACTACACCAGATGATGAGAACATGAAGGACACCATATGGCGCATGAGATTGATCATGGATCAGAAGTCCAAATCCCCATCATCATCCGAAAGATCCAAAGCTGCAACCAGAGGCAGAAAAGACAAGCTCCCAAAGAACGTCATGCCACGAGGAAAGCGTTGGGGAAGAACCAGATTCACTGAGAAAGAGGAAGTGACCAAGTGCTTCTACAGTCAGTCAGCCTTTATGTACGACATTGGTGATCGTGAAGAAGGAGGACAATACTTAGTGAATGGTGTCGAAGTCAACCCAATTAGCCGAGGTGTGAAGAATCGTCATGAGCTTGACTTGCTGATTGAGCGTGCGGCTGAGGAATCTCCACCTGTTTTGCCGACCATTGAAGAGCTGAATGCTTGGAACCCCCTTGATCATGATGCTTATGTAAAATGGCTTACTGAAGAAAGAAAACAACATGGAAACAACTGGAATTTCAAGTACATCCAACCATTCACGCACGGCCACAACATCGGTAAACTTCAACTTGCCCGCATCAACGGAGAAGAATATCTTGGAATGGGCTGGTGCAAGGTGCATCGATATGGCGAGAATGAGTGGATGGGCAACAAGTGGGAAAATCCACCATGGATAGTTGAATTGTCAAAAAGATTCAATGCAGCACTACGCCACTCCGTGGGTTGCGTCAGAGACAATCGAAATCACCGTGGACTACCATGCGACGAGGCAGGTTGGGTCAATGTTGAGTCGATCTTGAAGTACGATGCCATTTGGAAAGACCAACATACTTTGGCTGGAACGGCCTACGTCAACTACCCGATACTTGTTGAGAGATGGAACAACTTCCAGAGAGTGATCTTCACTGAGTACAAGCAAACGAAGAGAATCCGAGCACAAGTGCTAGGACTCAAGGTCACGAAAGGTGAGTTGGAACACATCATGAACAACTTCAATGATGGATTGACCTCTAGACTTGATCGACAAACACTGAGGATGGAGATCGGCACAGCAGATCGAGAGATTTGGCTTTGGCCGGTGGCAATCCGTGCCCCTATGGCGCATTCAAGAGTTCAAGGCGGTGTGCACATCGAAGACAAGAAGACTTCCTATCAGATGAACCCTGGGGTAGGATACACTCTTGGAGGAGGATTTCATTGCACCACATTTGACAACATTGCTCAAATCTTCAGGGAAGGACTACGTCCCGGAGGAGGAGGTGACCGCATCAATACGTTCTTCGTGCCATTCGCGCCGTGGGATGTGAGAAGTCAAATGGTGCTGAGATTCAGGAAGATTGATCAAACTGATCTTGTCTACATCTACATCACGTATGATTCCATCGCCAAGTTCTCCCCTCGATTATCAGCAGACGGACACATTTTGGTCCAAGAAACAATTCCATTCGAATCATTCGATGCAGTTTGGTATTACGACTGGAGAGAAAAGGACTACTACCGTCTCATGATCACGAAGGGAAGAGATCAACTTGTTCTTTCTGTGCAAGGCGCGAAGAGGGTGGCCACCATTGAACGATTTGACAAGCTCATTGGAAACATTGTGCCTGAAGAATCATCACCCGATCTAGACGAACTTCGAAAACTTGTCGATATCAGGACCGGTCACTTCAGTCATACTCACAGATTGTTCCCTGGACATCCGGATTGGAATGATGCAATTTCATTATTGGCAGTCACTCATCATCCTAGCAAAGAGGACCATCGACTATGCCCCGCATGTCTGATGGAGACCCCTGCGCCATTATCGATTTGTGTGATGTGCAAAGGATTTTTGGTGAGTCATGGATGGAGGAAACGAATCAAGATCACCGTGGCTACAGTACCAAGTGCCGAATCGCATCATCGAGAAGAAGATCTCAAAGACCATGTCAAGAAAGCATGGGAGGAGGTGAAGATCGATTTGACAGGTGATGATGATGATGACGAGGTGATGCCAGATGATGATGATGTCACCATGAAGAGTCCAGAACAAGAAACTCAACCAGAAGAAGGAGATGATGATCAAGCCTCGAAGAAGGGCGACATCAATGATGAGAAAAGAGACTTCAGAGAAGAAGATGAGGTCGACAAATTTCTCAATCAAGAGGGAAAACCGACCGATGAGAATGATGATGAAGAGAAAGCGGTCGATGAAATCAACATTGAAGAGTACGAGGCTGGAGAAGCTCGTGATGCAGTGATTGAGTACCCCAAGTGGATGCAACGGATTGAGTTTGGATCAAAGGTCCTGCCGATCGAACCTTGCACAATTGGAGATGCTCAGCCAGAATTCATCAAGATCCTCCTGTTGCAGATTGGATTACATATCGTCAGGATCTACAGACTATTCCAACGGAACTTCTGTGGAGACATCGAGACGGCATGGAAACATTTTCAACAGAACCAGAAATTCAGGATGGACCTGGACTCAAGGACACCTTACCTGGGCGAGGATGAAAATGGTGAACTCATTGAACCAACTGCACAACAGATGAAAGAGCTCTACAAAGAGATCGGCCGACCAAATCAAAAGGACGACATCGGAGAAGAGGGATTCGTCAATGCATACTATGGGGCAGTGGTACTCAAAAGACTTCTCATATATACCCTTGAATGTGGCTACACGTATGATGACTTGCAAAACATATTCTTTGATGAGGAGATGGAGAAGCTGTCGAAACGTGACACCACAATGGATGAGATGAGAAAGACCACAGCGGCCCGCGACGCCCTTGACCGACAAGACGTCATGGTCAGAAGAATCATTGCAGGTGCATATAGGGTAAATGCTGTTTATTTCTTCAGGAACGTTGACTTTCAAGACACAATCGCACTGAATCCAGTTGACATTGTGTGTGCTCTTCGTCCACCACTTCGAAGAATATCACTTTTACACCTGATCCTTCAGAATGGCCGACAATTGCCGCGACCTCTACTCCAAAAGCTATATGATGCGATCGATGACTACAATCACATCAAGCAGCGAGAAGATCAGCGACCAAGGTGGGGCATCCACTTGTCTGAAGCTCACATACTTGCGATTGCTGATACCCCGACTCCTGCTGATCGTGAACGTACCAATCCAGCCGCTGGCAAATCGAAAGCAGCCCCGAAAGCTGCACCAGCACTGGGAAGAGTGTCGAAAGCAAAAGCATCATCGTCAGCGACATGGAGAACAGTTGAAACCGCTCCTCCGCCAAAACAAGCTCCAGTGACCCCGCCAAAGAAGGGTGGAAAAGACCAAGGAAAGGTGGAAAATCTTATTCACACCGTGGCGGAGACTGGAATCATCAGGGATACTATGGATGGGGAAATAGATGATTAAGCGATCTGACCTCTGCATAGGTCCCGATTGAACCTGGCGATGCGAGGATGCAATCATTGCTCGAGATTTACCTCTACTTCATTTTGAATGATTTCTGAGAGGACTCTGAGCCGGCTAATTTAGAACCACACATTTTTTTTGAACATCATTGCATGAAACGCTGAGTTTCTACAGCGGTCTACGTCTCAACCGACGAAGGGACGGGAAGGTAAACTTCTAGTTCCATAGTCAACTTTGTATTTTGATTTCTTTAATTCACATGCTTGGGTGAGACTCCATGCTGGCTACGCCACATTGGATGAACCTCAATGCTAGACACCGACTACGTCGTGTCTACATGCACGTGAACAGAACCTTTATCTTTTGGTAGAGATTGTAGCAAGCCGCCATGTAGATGTGAAGTTCTGAACGGACTTTAACTCTCCATAATTAAATAAATGAACAGCTGCAGATCTAGTGGAACAATTTAAAGGACACTCCTTTGCGCGTGGCCGACAAAGTTGGCCATGCGTGGGGGGTGCGAATGGAGTGTAGGCTACGGACTATCATACACTCCTATGTATTTCAACTCCTTATTGTCCACCGCCAAGGGATGCATCAAATTGCACCTT
The DNA here is from genome assembly GCA_947184155.2 of Cladocopium goreaui. NCBI lineage: Eukaryota > Dinophyceae > Suessiales > Symbiodiniaceae > Cladocopium > Cladocopium goreaui. The sequence goes on along the minus strand of CAMXCT020004260.1, from coordinate 30,261 downwards.
TGGCTCAAGATCACTGCAAGCACCAGAAGGAAAATATCGCCATGCTGAAGCCGCAACTCCTGTGCCGTCGTCACTGAACGCAACTAAACATCAGAACATAATCGGGGAGATAACCTCCGGTTCACAATCTATCTATCTATCTATCTATCTTTCTATCTATCTATCTTTCTTTCTATCTATCTATCTTTCTATCTATCTATCTATCTGTCTGTCTGTCTATCTATCTATCTATCTATCTATCTAATCTATCTGTCTATCTAGCTTTCTAATCTAATCTAATCCAATCTAATCTAATCTAATTTAATCTAATCTAATCTATCTGTCTATCTGCATGTGCGCATGTGAGAATATATTTTATATATATATAGAGCGATTGTGAAAACCCTAGGTTCACGGAAAGGACATTCACAAATTTGGGAAGGTCCCATCGCTTACCACACGTTTGTACAATAATGATATATGGTAAACTTGGGGGGTATCGCTTGCAGGAAACTGCTGTATTTATATATATATGATGAACTATGAATAATATGTGATATTTGGGTATCGCTAATGTGGATATTAGAGAAATATGATGACATAACCTTGAAAAGGGGTATCGCTAATTTGGGAAGGTCCCATCGCTTACCTCGTGTTTTTAACAATTTCCATCACTTTCCATAAGCCAATGTCCGTCGAATACATATTTAGTATTGCCGGGTTTTTACGGTTGCTCTATATATATATATGCATGTCTTTATTTATCTGTATTTGGATCTATATCAATATTTATATTTTTATCTATATCTATTTAATTTACATACGCATAAACCAGGTTCATTCAGTAGGGTGAGGAAGAAAAAATGGAGTCAGGTTTGGGTACTATTTTAATTTGCCCAGTCATGATGGGTCCCAGGAGCCTTTCTGTAGATGAGTTGCGTGGTCTGATCGGTGGTGGCGTACTGGCCTCAGCACAGGGTCGAGGCGATTTGATCTCTGGTATTTTGTGTTGCCATGTGTTGCCTCCAACATATTCCCGCACTTGGCAGGTATTTCAGTTGTCTGGACCGGATGACATAGAACAGTAGCTCGCTCAGCAGGCAGATGTTCCAGGTGACGGGGGAGGTGCCCACCCATATCCAGCCATTGCAGTCTCACTTAGTTCCCCTTGCGACATTTTCTAGAAAATACTGTTTGCTGATTTTCAGATACATCCATTTTAGTCTTGCTTTGGGCCTTTTAGATGCCAGAGTAACGCAAAAAATTCATTTTTGTTGATGTCAGCTGGTGGCCTCCAGCAAGCATGGATCTGTGAAATTGCAGTATAAGCAGTGGTTATCTGGATCCCTCTTTGCGCGAGCGTAGTGGAAACTCTAGATTGTCCAGAATCCATTTGTCTTGCCAATTTGTTTTGTTTTCCAGACTCTGCGATTTATCTCCTTGAGGCTATTATCCTGGATGGATATAAACCAGGTGCCGGCCTCAGCAACGAATGAAACGAAGATGCTGCAATGAAGAGATATGCAGCTTGATCATTTCATGTTAAAGATTTGCTTTCCTCATGGCTCCATTGTGTTTTCCCTTCCTTCCCGTGTGCTTTGTCATCATAATAGTCCGTCATCAATCATTTATGGCCCTCATCCACATATTGTCACATACAGTCAGTTTTTTTGAATTTCATTCAGGTTTCTTGCCTTTGGTGTGTTTTCATGATTGGGAGCAGCAAGACACCAGCACCAGCAGCAGCAACATCAACGTTGATTTTTGTTCAGTGCGACCTCTCCTTCGTGGATGTGTTTGTTTACCTTGATGTACCTTTATTTGCCATTCATGTCCCCCTATATTACTCCTATATTCAAGTCATCAGCATCCACGTCAATGTGGTTTCACGGTCATGATCATCATGATGATCAATTGTCATCAACAACAAGATCAGAATTCAAATGTTTTTTGAGGCCTAGGCATCAAGCTTTGGAGAGAATGTGTCTGAAGTGCGAAGTTCCCTACAAGCAGCTCTTGCTTGCCCAAGGACGGAAATGTGTCTTTCGAAGAGTTCTTGAATGTGGCCCTGGAATATGGGCAGATTAGCAGCCGTGCTGAAAGTGCCTGAGCCGCTCGAGTGTGCGATGAGAAAATGCGGATGACAGCATAGACCATACTGATCCATATTGGACTCTGGTACACTCAGTATAGTTGAAAGATGTTGAAGGATTTTAACGGATTTCCTGCCCGATAGGGCTTGATGGGGTCCATCGACAGGCTGTCACAGTACAATACAGTACACAGGCGATGAAGCAAGCACGAGCTTCTGGGCCGGCCTTGGTTTACGTGGAACCTTGGCAGGACATGGCAGGACGATGTTTTCCGTTCGGTCCTGGTTGGCCAGATTAAACTTTTCGGCTCAGCCATTCATAGATTCGTGGGTTCCTTTGTGCACCTGCTTCTGTGGAGGCAACCCTGCCTCATAGTGAGGTTTAATGTCACCAGGGACTCTAACCACCAACGCAACGCGGTTGGTCGCATCTATATCTATATATATAACTTCTGAAGCCTTTAGATTTGATACGTTTTGCTAAGGTTGGGGTTCGGGCGCGACTGCAGCCTCAATAGGCTGGTCCTGGACGTGTGTGATCGTTTGCTTCTCATGTGGTAGAAAGTGAAAAGAAGTTGAGATAGCGATGTGCACACGCCCAAAACCTACTGTTGTAGCAGCACCGTTCATCCTCAAGCTCAACGATGTCAAATGAGTCGTGGCCAACTCAATCTTGCATGTTATTTCTTTACTGTTTTGGGCTGATCCTCAAAAATTGTAAGCTGCTTGACATTGCTTGACATGATGAAGACAATGACAATGCTCATGAAAAGGTAGCCGTCTTCAGCTTGGTAGGCGCCAGCCGCAGCTTCCAAAAGCCTCGCGGGCCTCAAGGGCCTCAAGGGCCTGAAGGGCCAGGGCCATTGACGAGTCAGCTCTCCCAAGGCCAGTCCCTGCAACGTGATTCACTGCACAGCACGAGCATTTATGCTTCACTGCAGATATCTGGAGATGCTGGGTTTGAGATCTTATGGTTGTGATTAACACTATTAATGTATGGTTGCAATTTTTAAGTAGATTGCAGTAGCATGTCTGAAATACTGTAGATGCGGCACCGTTGGGCTCACACGTTTCCATTTTGAAGGTCCAAGGATGGAAGCGAACGGAGGGCAATCCTTTCCGAAGCAGCCGAACCCTTCGGCACAAGTATCTTGGCACCCGCCTTACAGCCCAACTCAAAGCTGAGTGGAAGCTTCGGCGAGGCTGGTGGAAAATGGGTTTACCATGGTTTACTTAAAATGGGAGGGGTGCCCAAATGGCGACTGAATGGGGAAATTGATGATTGGGGTGTACCTCGTCACTGCATTTTTTCTGGGACTCTGCCAAGGACCCACGGGTTTGGAAGTTGCGCGTCGGCATTTTGAGCGCAGAAGGCATGGCTCCCCAGACCCAGCTTGGGATGGTCAAAGACGACCCCAATATACAGAGGCTAAGGTCCAACCACAAAACGTGAATGAAGGGTCCAAAATACAACACATCAAGCAGCAAGGATTTTACACGGTCTATATACACAGATATTCTTGAGCTTCTGTATTTAATGGCACCCTAGGTGGAAGCCGGAGAAAGAAGAAGAAGAGAAGCGAAGAAGAGGAGAAGAAGACAGAGCCGTAAAACGGAAGCAGCTTGTGTAGCGCTGACTTTAACAGCCTTGTGACCGCATAGGAAATGAGTACAGGTCGATCAGGTTAGTACCGTGTACGTCCTGTAAGTAGTACAGCTAGAGGACTCACTGTAGTGCTGTGTAGGCGGTTTCACTAGCTACCGGCACAGTACTTGGGAAGGAAGGAGTGGGGCGCGAGTGCAAGTAGGAGTAGGAGTAGGAGTAGTAGTCGTAGTAGTAGTCGTCGTCGTAGTATGTAGTAGTATGTAGTGGTATATAGTATATATATAAATATATATATATAGTAGCATACAGTAGCATATAGTCGTATGTAGTTGTAGTTGTAGCTGTAGTACAAAAATAGCAGTAGCAGTAGCAGTAGCGGTAGCGGTAGCAGCTGCAGTAGCAGCAGCAGCAGCAGCAGCAGTAGTAGTAGTAGTGGTAGGAGTAGGAGTCGGACTAGGAGTAGGAGTAGTAGCAGCAGCAGCAGTAGCAGTAGCAGCAGCAGCAGTAGCAGTAGCAGTAGCAATAGCAGCAGCAGCAGCAGCAGTAGGAGTAGGAGTAGGAGTAGAAGTTGTAGTTGTAGTAGTAGTAGTAATAATAATAATAGTCCTCGTCGCAGTATTGGAAGCAGTAGCAGCGGTAACGGTAGAGGTAGCCGTAGCGGTAGCAGTGCCGGTGGTGGTGGTGGTGGTGGTGGTGTGGTGGTGGTGGTGGTGGGGGGTGGCGGCGGCGGCGGTGGCGGCGGTGGCGGTGGTGGCGGTGGTGGCGATGGTGGTAGTCGTGGTAGTCGTGGTAGTAGTAGTAGTAGTCGTAGTCGTAGTCGTAGTCGTAGTAGTCGTAGTCGTAGTAGTCGTAGTCGTAGTCGTAGTAGTAGTAGTACTAGTACTAGTACTAGTACTAGTACTAGTAGTACTAGTAGTACTAGTAGTAGTACCAGTACCAGTACCAGTACCAGTACCAGTAGCAGTAGCAGTACCAGTACCAGTACCAGTAGTAGTAGTAGTACTAGTAGCAGTAGCAGTAGCAGTAGCAGTAGTAGTAGTAGTACTAGTATTTGTTCTTGTGGTAGTACTAGTAGTAGTACTAGTAGTAGTACTAGTAGTAGTAGTAGTAGTACTAGTAGTACTAGTAGTACTAGTAGTACTAGTAGTACTAGTTAAATAGTGTTAATATGTGGTAATAACAATAGTAATAGTATATAACAGGCGTCGTCGTAGCCGTAGGACTAGCATTTGTATTTGTATGTGTATTCTAGTCAAGGGGGAGGGGTGCGGAGACGATTCAGACGAAGCAAAAACACGTACCAGTAGCAAGAGAACAGAGGAACAAGTATTTCAAGCCCAGAACAGAAGCAGGAACGAGACATTCCAATCAGACACACCGGCAGGCCAGAAGATTTCAAGTTTTCACTGGACGAACGAACTTGGATAGATATTTCTCAAAGCTCTCACAGCGGATGATGCTGAGGTGCTCCTTTCATCGACCCCATGCAATTCCATTCGGCCTACGTGATATGCTCCTTATGCGGCGAAGACCCACAGTCTGATGCGGTGGAGCTGTTTCGAACCCACAATGCAGCTCGGTTTCCGACATGTTTTTGCGGGCGATTCTTCCCAGGCCTACGCTTTCTTTGTGCCCCAAGCCATTTCCCGTTCGGCGCCTGACAATTTAGGTTAGCTACACCGGGCAAGCAAGTTGGAATATCGAAGAAGACCTCTTGGATTACCAGCCTCCAGATGGTTTGGAGCTATCAATCGTTTGTCAGGGTTCAGGTGGACGCCTGTGTTCGGATGTGCTTCCAATGTTGATACATGTTCAAATCCGTGTTCCAGTTCATGTTCAAACGTCTTTAAAAGTGGATTTGGCTCAACTACATGCTGGAGTCGCCGTCTTACTGGTCGAAATTGGAAGATACTCACCTTTCAAATCAGTCCAATTTCAGGCTTGGAGAGGATATGCAATGTAGATCAATGTGGCATTACCTTATCACCAGCATCTAGGGTGCCAATGATGAAATGATAAGATAAAAAAAACACAACAGATACGGCAGATCTTGAGCAGAACGGTCTTTGTGTTTTTTGGTGACAAGGCAAAACATGGCCCCACCCTACAATGGAATCTAGCTGCCAGGGAAGCCTGATTGGTTGTTGGGAAGCGCCACTCGCCTCAGACGTCAATCCGAAGTTTCCCAAATTCATGCTGATGTTGGCGGGGTGGTGTGTCATGATTCTTGTTTCCATTGAAAGCCAAATTCTCGACATTGCTGGATGACATAGTTGTTGTGTATGTGCTTACTTGGTGGTTTCAAAGTACTACGCTATTGCCGTAGATTTTGTAATATGTGGTTTGTGCATATGGCGTGGCATGATTAGTTTGCCTTCATATACATACATACATACATACATACATACATACATATATATATATATATTCATTTTTAATTTACACATATGTTTATATATATATATATATGTATACATATGTGTATATATATTTACATATGTGTATATATATATATATATACAAATACATATGTATATATATATATATGTATATACATATACATATGTATATTTATATACACAAATATATCTATTTATATGTGTATATATATATACACAAATATATTTATTTATATGTATATATTTATATACATTTACATGTTATATTTATATGTGGTGTTCTATTTCATGTGTGGGCAAAGGTATCTTGCCACTGCTCAGACTGAACCCATTCCCAGGCTCGGCTTCAGCATCGACAGTTCTTCCCTTTGGGCTGCAACACTCGTCTCACCTTGGTCCGTGGTGGCGAAGGTATCCAAGGCTTGGAGCTTGGAGCCTCAGGGATCCAGTGCAAGAAAACCCAGTTCCACGCGAAAATATCACCAACCGAAATCAATGGAAACGAAAATGCCATCCAACATGATCCAACCATGGTCGAAGAAATATGGTGATTTTGTGTATTCAAAGCTGGGGGTTCACAGTGGGCAAAGATTTGTTTGTGGAACATGGAGGTGAAAGTGTGAGACCCACGTCCTTTATTTTCAAATTTGAATTTGGGATGGTGATATATTTATTTTTGCAGGGCATTTCGGATCCCTCGTTTATTGTGCCATTGCAAGCAAGAGGCTTACAACATTCCAAGGTTCCAGGCATGAATCGAAGGAGCACGCAAACAGACATGAAGTATGACAGTATGGCCAATCAAATGGCTGGACATGCCATAGTTTCTTTTCACAGACATGAAACTGTTTGTTTACTCTGATAGCCTCCCTCGCAGGTACACTGTGGGTCAAGATCTTGGTTATGGAAGACAATGGCACGCCAGTATCTGTTTCTCGCCATAAAGTTCTTCCGTATGGTTCCATTGTTTGGGTATGCATCGGATACACTGCAAGACATGGGGTCACACCTGTAGTATACCGTTCTGACAGGACATCCGCTATCGAACAAGATTCTCATTCAGGCTATACAAAGATGATTACATAATTGTGAGATATTGTGAGTTTGTCTCCAAGAGGGACTCGCCAGTGGCCTTTTCAGCCACTTAGGAAGGTCCTTTGCAAGATCCGTCGTCTGCTCAATGGGTTGGAGGCCAGGGTTTTAATGTTTCCAGTTTCTTTGAAATCGGCGCGCATGGCCTGCCCTTGGTGCAGGCAAAGTGCCAAATGCTCCAAATGCTGGAATTGTCAAGACAAACGGGGACGGCAACAAGTTGAATCCCGGATGCTTGCCAAAACAATTGCCACGATGATATCGGATGGTAACAGAACGTCGGACCATAAGATGTATAGAATTTTATAGAAAAGTTTTGTGTTCAGAACTGACGACTTTCACTACTCTCATCAGTGCCTCGCTTGCTTCGCACACGCTCTGGCCATAGATTTTGGGGCAGCTAAGAAGACAGAAATTGCATGATTTTTTTTCTATCGTCCTATTTGCCCCAAAAAAACATTTGCTAGGAATGGTTTGCTGGACTCCCCTCCGTTGTTTTTTGGACTCTTTGGCTCAGCGTGGATTGTCGCGGGTGCTTGGGTCCTTGCTGGGAATGCCTCCAATGTGATGAGAATGAGGGAGCCCATCGAGTGGGAGGTTGACAGCTCTCTAAGTGAGTCGGACATGGAAACAGCCGATCTTCGATCATTCGATCCAGACCCTTCGGAGGCAAAGAGAATTATTTTCGATTGTATTCCAGTGAAAGCTATCGTCAAGGTAACAAGGAATTGGATTCGCCAGTACACTGATAGGTCGATAAGGGACAGTGTGACAGTGGGATAACGCATTGGTTGCAATTTTGTTCATTTGGATATATAAGTGTGTCCCATGTTGCTTTGTTGGCGTCTCAAAGAGCCACGGCCCAGGACATGTCTGAGTACGGGAAGAGTTTGGGTGTGACTCAGGAGGACCAAGGAAACCCGGACATTCTTTGGGTGGTGCATCAAGCCTTCCACTCGCCCTTGCCTGGGAGTTGGACGGAACATGTCGATGCAGAGGACAGGGTGTACTACCACAACAGTGCGACAGATGTCAGCACTTGGAATCATCCTATGGATGATGTGTACAGAGATCTCATTCAACTCATTAAGAAGCTACGCCCAGGTCCAGAGCCATTGAGTCAGAAGGACCAAGATCAGCGGTGTGCGCAGGCAGTGCAAAACCATTTGCTAGAGGTGCATCGCCGCTTTGTGGCTGACTTGGGTAGTTGGAGCGGGCCTTTCCGATCAGAGGATGGTGAGGAGTACTTTTTCAATGAGAGAACCCAAATTAGCACATGGATCAATCCATTAGAGGACTGCGAGATCGAGATGAGTGTCCGACAAGCGGTGCTGTCTCGTTGCTTGCTTCCAAGTCTTCCGGATGGACAAAAGCAGCTGGACGTACCAGACAGCGTGACGCTTCCAAGTTTGCACTTGCCCATTTTGCCCACTCGTGGAGAACGAGCAGAACCAGAACGAGACCAGGAAGCTTTTGCTTCTGCAAGGTCTTTTTACACTGCTCGAGAGAGCCCACGGTCAGCACGCTCGTGTAGCTCGCCCCACTCAGCTTCTGGCAAATCAAAAGGTAGCGAAAGCCCACCACTACGGAGCAAGGGTTGTCCGGCCCGAGCTCTCATAAGTTTGGGTCCAGAAAGCCATGAGAATCAGATGCAGGATCAGAGTTTGGATGATACGAGAACAACTGCAACAAGCAGGTGCTCTCCGAAAATGGAAAGCGTAAAGCTCCAAGAATCGCATGGTACAGAAACCAAGGTAAGTCATGACAGAAATGCACTTGACCAGTCCGATGATGAAATGGACCTCACTTTCGGCTGCTCCGCGATGCCCAAAGTGCGGCTTGAAGAACAGATTGGAGCAGCTTCGACACATGAGGGAGACAGGGATAGTGACAAGATGTGACAAGCAGCTTGAACATGATGAGCATGTCAGTCATGTCAGTCATGTCAGCCCTGCCTCTCTCGGAGCTCAGCTGAGCTGCGCAGAACAGTTCCCTTCCTTTTTCAGCCAGATGCTGTTTAGGTCTTTCACCTTCCCTCGTTCAGCTGTGCTCCAAAAAGCGCTAGCGCACGCCGCACGCTAGAGGGGAAGCATTGGGACTCAGAATAACGTTATATCACTTTGAATCACGTAAGAGCACTTCAATATGGGTCGTCGATTGGCTTCGCTGGATATTGAGGTTCACCAGGCTATGGAACCATTTGGAGCAACTATTGTAGAGTAGTATGTAAGCTCGTCTAAGTTCTACAAGTGGGGTGAAGGGAGGCCATTTGAAGTGACATGCAGCATTCATTCTGGAAACTGAGGAATCCAAGTCACGTGGGGCAAGCCGCTCGGCCATAGGGAATGTATTATCCCGGGACGGAATGTGATTCTTTTGTTCCAAGTTTCTGGGTTTTGAGTTTTGACTCGGTTTGAGGACATTTCCTCTTCTTATACTTGAGCTGGCTGACCAGAAGAAGTTTCATGAGCTGATTTTGTCAATTACCTTGCTGATAATTGCTGATAATGAAAAGGCAACGGCTCTGAGGCACTGGGTTGAAAATCGCCCGCCAGTGGTCACAGCGATCCGATCCCAGATCGTCCCTCCTCCGATCCAATGCCAATGCAGGCAGAAACTTGGACGCAGATCCATGAGGGCTGAGAATGGCCGAGAGGGATAAGATGTTTAGACGGAAATCAGAGGAGGTATAGATCGAGTAGAAGATACATGAAAATGAAGATACTGTATAGATAGATCTATGTGGAATATATAAACGATGCTGCAGTGAATTACTGCAGTTGACCAAGATGACTTAGCATTCGGATGGATTTGGAAAATGTCAGCTGGGATGGCTGTTTGTTGCAGCTGTATTTAGGTACCTGTTTCTGCAAAGCTCCGAGAAACAGATGAATGAAGTCTAAAGTTTAACCCAACCTTTCTGGAGGTGTTGGCAAACAAGAGCGGGCATGAAAATACCAGGACAGGCAAAAATCACCAGCAGTTTATGTGGCTGACAACTCATTGCACATGTTCAGGGCATCATCGCCCAGGTGCCTCAGCAGGTGTATCCCTATCCTGGACAAAGAGGTGGCAACTGGAACATTTCGTAGACTGGAGGGCCCGTCAATCCAGCAACCAAATTGATCCGAATGGATCCAAATGGAATTATATAATTATATTATATAATGGATCCAAATGGAATTATATAATTATATTATATAATTGTATTTTTATCATACGGATCATACGGGAAGTCAGGAAGATCCAGGAACATGTTCGAAAGCTGACATCAGTCGACAGAGCTTCCCAGGAAGAGCAGCACAAAACAGAATAGTACCGCCCACCCCTAATCCATACAGCCAAAAAGGCACAATGGTCCTTGGAAGAGTGGCAAGGGACAGTTGAGTGAAGTGTCTGGTTTCCGCATTGCAATCCTCCCCTTCAAGACTCTTCATGATCCTACATGCGGCCTGCCAGCTGCAGTCCCTATGGTTGCGGTGCCGATGCAAGCGATGCAAGCGATGCCAGCCAGGCCTTGGCCTCAGAGCGTAGAAGATTGAATCCAAGATATTCCAAGATTGTATATATATCAAGATTAATTATTGAAGATTCTAATTCCATGATTCCACCAAGCCACCACCAAATTCAAGAGTTTTCTTGGGAGCCCTCCTACAACCCAGATAATAGTAAGATTAGTATAATAAGGCTGTTTTTAAACCCGCTCTTTGGAGTTGTTTGAAACGTGCATTGCGCCAGTTTTGCACGCAAGGAAACGGATAGCAGAGATATTCATATCCATTATGTTTCATAAAAATTGATAAATGTTTAATTAAAATTATCTGCGATGGATCAATTGCGCATATTCGTGCTAGTTCATGCGTCCTTTGCTCAAAGCGCTGCCATTCATGAATTTGCTAGGGCACATTTTGCCATGCGGCAGAGACATTGCTCCTTGACGCAGACAGTCGACATAACGTATCTGTATTTGACAAGACACCTTCTTCTACGGCGATTCTACGGCCTAAAATTACTGGCGCAAGTTTCGCACAAGGTACGCACAAGCCCCTTCGTATCGTTGACCCCTAGTCTAGCCCAGATTTGATTACAACCCGCATGCCCAGAGAGCATCAAACCATACGATTTAGGATGCGACGAAGACCATCCAAAATAAAAAGGCGCTTTGTGCTGTGGTCGCACAAGATACGCGTGAGATTTTCTCAAGGATTGTCCAAGGCCTGTTCAGATGTGAAAGAATTTAGGACAAACCCCATGTCCAATATTATGTTATGTCATGTTATTATATGTAACGTTATGTTATTGCTTGTATGCTCATACCAAGACACCTTATGGATACTTCTGGTATATATGATTATATATTCATATATGATCATATATATATATACATATGAATGTAATGTCATATGTATTATGTATATATATATAGTTGTATATACACATGTGCGTGCGTGTGTGTGTGCGTGTGTGCGCGCACTTAGTCTGAACGTGAACACCTAAATACTTTGGGAATTGGTGGGCTTCACCATCGGCACCATGGCGGATATACTGCCTTCAAAATTCTTCAAAGCCTCGCTCTCCAGGTATGGTTGAAGAAGCTCTTGGGAGGCTCCACATGATCCCACATCCATATTTAGCATATTTAACTGGGAAGGTGGCCGAGGGTGCTGCTGATGGTGATGGGAGCAGGATCATACAGGTGGTGATGATGATCATGATGATGACGATGATGACCACGATGATGACGACGGCTGTGACCATGACTGCGTGAGTGACCTTTGTCCGTGATCCGTTTTGGAATGGAATGGGACATCACTGGGAGATGACGGTGCCAACTCTCCTGCATAGAAGATTGGATTCATTTCGGCAGATCTCGAACTCGGACTGCTCAAGGCCAAAAGAAATCAAGTGAAGAAAAAACCTGACACCCCAACTTTTCGGGCGCGGAAAAGCGCAGAAAAAAAGTACTCTTCCTTCTCGACCAGCCTCGAAGTGAGCTGCTACTGCTAGTGATCTAGTCTTATTTTTGTTCCAGTACCACAAAGAATGACCCAAGTGACTGCAACTTGATAGGTTGGCAGATCCAGCTCTGCTGACCTGCAAGGCCATTCCTTGTGGAGGAGGACTCTGTGTTTTCAGCTTTCTGAGGCACAAAGGTGTCAAGCTGTGCGAAGCACAACTGTAAGGATAGTTGAGGAACAGATTCCACTCAGCGCCGAGCCCACAGCACCATTTGTTCTTGTGCTGTAGCACACTTTCTGTAGCAGCACTGGCAAAGGACATCATTGTTGCATTGTTCTATGAATTTGCTCACCTGACATGTATTTCCATTTAGGCAAAGCATGTGGTTTGGAAGAGCTAGTCAAGGTTCAATGCGCATGGGTTCAGGATCTTCAGATTCAGTTTTCTGATCTTGAAGTTCTAACTTTCCAGCCGTCGGAAGCGCACATGTGGCAAAATGCCACATACTTGGGAGCCTCTGTTGGAACTGGGCTGCAACCAAAGCAGTGAGCAGCATCAGCATTGACCTCAGTCAAGAAGGTGCAAAATGTGGAAACGTTTTTTGACCGAACGGGGATGGGTCAAATTGCCCTGGGGACCCACATATGGATTCGGGATTTGCGGAAGTAAAGCTTCCAATTTTGGGGCAGGCATCCAATTTTGATTCATATCCAACGCGATGGTTTGACATTATAAGAATTTTGCAAGCCCTAGAGCATCACATCCTTTTTTTTCCTAGAAATTGGCTGTATACTGTGTGCAGATGTATACAGTAGGAATACCCATTTGGAACATTTTGGAACCACATCCCGTGATATTCCGGCAAAAAACATAAACACAAGACAAAGCTACACTGAAAACACCGCCATCAATCAGATGCTTGCTTGTCAAAAAAAAGTGAGGGCACACTTTGCAACATTTGTTCAAAAACGGCTGCATTGCCGGGAAAAAGGACATTTCCCTAGCCTCCGCATTACATAACTGGAGTTGGTTCAAAGGTCCCATACACTTTCATCCGGCTGGTTGGCTGACAATTTTCCCTGATCTAAATCCAATCAGAGCTTCCGGCAGCCAGGTTTATAACCGGATGCTCCAGCAGGGTGACCTTGCTCGAGGCAGCTTAGGCTACGGCCAACACAGGTCCTTGGCTCAGGTCGTTGGCTCTGATTATGAGGCAGAAGACTGGACTTGGTCCCACGATGTATAAATTGTATGGATTGTATGTAGAGATGCAGAAGTTGCACAGCACACTCAAAAAGATGTGTCAAGCAGGGGTGTGGTGTTTGAAATCCAAGGCTAGCTTTCCAAGGGCCAGAGGGTTGGAACCTGAGACAAGTTCAGCCTGTCCATTGATAATCTTCGATCGCACAATTGGGTGCCGATCCCACGGCCCAGTGGTCAAAATGCAGGTTGAGACTATGTAGAATTGTGATGAGTTGTGAAATGGTTCCTGTTGCGAAGTCAAGTTGCCAGGCTTTGGTCGGACAAACTGTTTTGGGAGTCCCCTAAGACCCCAAGAGGAAAGACATGTAGCCAAAGCAAGATCAAAAGGCTCTTTGGGTGAATTGCCATTGGCCGGCCCAGCATTCTGCTCTCCCTGGAGCTGGTTTTCATTGGAGGAAAACACCAGCTGAAACGCAGCATTTTAGCATCTCTGCTAGGAACTGTTGGCTAAAATTGCCAACATGCAGAGGTGGAGGCAATGCTCCGGATTGACTTCCTTGCCTTTTTGATTGGACTTCGCCATGTGGAAGCCGATCGAACTTTCAATGGAAGCTTGGAGAAAGGTGACATGATGTTCTGTGTCAGGTTAGTTTTCACCACATAGCTATGGTTAAATCAGAAAGCTATGGAAACGAGTTCCGGATTGGCAACCAGATGGGGTTTGGGAAGCGCCTGAAGACAATACACATGTCCGGGGGCAAACCAGACATGAAAGATCTGACCAAGCCGTCCAACCTCACCAGTTCTATGCATTTTGCAAGATCCGCAGAAAACATCAGAAAACCATGAAATAAAACACCTTTTGCCCTCAATCAACCAAACAGATCAGCTTTTCCAGTTCTGTGAAATGAAATGATACCATGGCATACAATGGTGCCTGTTAAAGGTGTGCAAGTTCTTGAAAGTGTTCAGAAAGTCGCACTGTTGCTGGATACTTTGGCGTGAGGCCTTTACACAATTGTGAATGCGGCAACTGGTCGCAAACTGGTGGCTGATACGCAAGGCTTCTATACCGCAACCACTGATTTCATTCCGAAGACACATTTGTGGCGCATCATTCCTGATGAAAATGCCACCCACCTCATTCAGAATGCTGCCTTGGAAGTCAGAAGCCAAGCACAACTGCAGAGGCCGTGCATTTGGCACCATGCAGCTTTTCAAGCAAACGATGAGACTGCTAATTCCATGCCCCCCCAAGAATGATTCCAAATTGACCCCCCCTCCCTAAAGATACTACACCAGCGCTTCCGGGCTGTCTTTATTTTTGGGCGAATGAACGGATTAGTCGTGTTGCAAAACGTCGAGGGGCCAGATTCGTGCATGCATGGTCAATGGTCACTGCTGTTTGGCGGCATTTGTCAGTTTTTTTTGGCATTGAGGTCAGAGTCTATGCACAAGTTGGTCTAGACCGCGAAAAAGGCTTCTTCGTGATTGGCTCCGACACTCCAGTGTATCGAGATCAGAGGCCGTGACAAAGAGCCTGTGAGTTCAAGAGAGAACATAGGGACTGCATACTGTTTGCACGAAGAAGGGGGAGGCAGAGGATAGGATAAGGCACTTAAATGCACCTTACGTATGCTTGCGGTGTTTTGTGTTCCTAGTCCTTTGCCTATAGTAGGCTATTGCTACATACCTTTCCCCTACGTGCAGCTGGATTTGCCATGCTCTACTCCTACATTGTCTTTACCCCATGCATGGCAGATCTTGCAGGTGGCATTTGCAGTGGAATGAACTTGGTGAAGGCTATAGCATTAGAAACCTGAAATCTGGACGTGCTTCGGTTTGACAATGTCTGAAGATTTTTGAAGCTGTTTCTGATAGATACCTAAGGCGTCTATTGAAAAGTTTTTTGGCCATGGTCCCAGTACATGCACATACTATGTTTTCGCTTGATGACGATGGGCTGGTCCAGTCTCGCAACTGCACTGCCTCCGGATTGTAACGGACCTCTTGTATATGGTTTATCATGTCTTGCGATGTTTTATGTTCCATCCTGCAAGAAGTGACGCAGGGGGTGAAACAAGACCTGCTGCAAAACATACAGTTTCACATTTCACCTGCAGAACAGATGTTCAAATGTGGCTTCAGCTTGGGTAAGCTGTCGAATACATGTGCATGTCAAGGGGCCAAAATTTGGGCGACAATGGGCCTGCTGTTTTTTTGCATCAAACTAGGTTAACATTCATTTTGGTTTGTTGATGACGAAAGCTAGCTTTTGCTAGCTTGAAGTCCTTTTAGCATCTTTTAGCAAGGTATTGGCAGGTGCTAAAATCGCCAATCACATGAAGCCTTACACTTAACTACACCCAACCCCCCTCCCCCCATCAGCCCTGGGACATCGTCGCCATATCGTCGCAATCAGCATCATCGGCCGCTCTTTCACAGCAGCTTCCTGCTTCTCCCTTCCCAGCTGGCTTTCGTCCCTTGCTTCTGGGCCTCCAGGAATTGTTTTGCATACTCAGTTGGGATCACTTGATTTCTCAGTGGTTTCTCAGTGGCTGGTGCCCGCGGACTGAGGTGTTGTTTCAGATGGATCCGACGGGCTTATGGCAACACTGGAGGTTCAGCTCGGTTCCTTCTGGTGGCTGATCTCCCAAGAGCGAGACGAGATAGGCCTCAGGGCCCTCATATTCCTGGGCCCGACGCAGATGCGGATTTGTTTGAGTTGTTTGTCCAGGCTACATTGAGAAAAGCACGTGAACAACTAGAGCTTGGACGGCTTGGGTAGAATCAATGACCGCCAATGGTTGTCAGATTCCTTTTTATACAATCTCTCCATTGTATACATGCAGACACAGGCTCTGCATGGTTGTAACGGAAAATTTTGAATTGAGGGTTACGGTGCATCTTAAGTTGGTGCCAGTTCTTCAGCGGAAGAACTTTGGAACACAGTTTGCACATGTTTGCACCAGGTCTTGAACTTGCCAAGCAGCACACCCAATGTTTGGGCCAAGATGCTTCCCAGGAGAACTTCCACGGCTGTCTCACAAGAAAAACATAGAAAGACTGAAATACTCGGAGAGAGCAATTTGGTTCAGCAGCACACTCTGCACAGAGCAGTTTCTCTAATGCCGGTCATAAGTATTCAATTGTGATGCAGGATCTCGTGACTTCAGAGAACGCGGAGGAGGTCTTTGCAAGGCCTACTTCTTATTGATCCCTGACCTTTTCACTTGCGGTATTTAGACACTGGGTCAACTTAGATACTTTAGTACATTTTAGTACTTTAATTTATCAATGGTAAAATGTACCAACCAGCTGAAAATTAGATTTTTTGGCAGGTATCTCAGATTCACCATGGACAGCTGTATGCACAAGTTGTCAAAGGATTCACAGAGGGAAATCCAACATACATCGCCTATACCTGATGATCTAGTTTCATTTAGTTTCCATATGTTTCCATGTTTCTCGGTATGCGTTGTTCAGTGCTTTTTTGTTGTCTCGCTCAGCTTGAGTGGTTTGAGCCAGGCAACGAATGGTTTGTAGGAAGATCCAACAGGAAAGCAGCCCATGAATCGGTGCATCGCAATTGCTGCGTGCACCTTTCAATGGATAGGCCATTTCCATGCGATGTTTTGAAATCCATTGAAATCCTGAATCCATAGCAGGTCCACCCGCTGGCGAGTCGAAGTGTGGGAGCTGGTGCTGCTCGGCTTGAATGTTTTTGCAGGGTGAAGAGACGACCAAATGACCCAGCCAAGCCAAGAATGAGGCAAAGTGTTTTATTTTGAATCTGAGCATGGCATTTGGAGCCATGTTGCCACACAAAATAGAACTGCTAGGACCGGTTGCAGTCTAACTGTCAGGGGGCCCTCCTGCAGCACGACACATTTCCCACTGTT
Organism: Cladocopium goreaui; assembly: GCA_947184155.2. NCBI lineage: Eukaryota > Dinophyceae > Suessiales > Symbiodiniaceae > Cladocopium > Cladocopium goreaui. The sequence continues at coordinate 13,029 of CAMXCT020004260.1, read as the reverse complement.
CTATGTATTTCCCACCCATATTACATCAAATGCCCACCTAGAAGCACTGGTTTACTTTTGATCTATATATTTATGTCGGGTTTCCATCTGGAGGGTATTTGGCGTGAGTGGGACGGGATTGAACGGATGTATACATATGATCATATATATATACATATTATATTGTCTAACAATATGTGTAAGTATTTATTCCAGTGCAGGCATTTAGATATGCAGACATGCAGATGTGTACTTAGATGTACTTAGTTATGTTGGTAATTATGCATGCACAGATGAAAAGTGATGAAATGAATGGAAATCCGCAAGGTGTCTGAGATGCTGCCACATGACATTGCTGGCAGGATACATAAAAGCGATTGTACCAAAATCATTGAGCATTCGGTCAGCGGGTACGATTACCACTTTGATCCGTTTCCCAGTCTGGAGATCAACCTGCACCACCGAGGTTGAGCATTGCAGTCCTTTGGCTGCACATCAAGTGAGTTGGCCGCTGGTGCAGGATCGCATGCAAATTCAGCTGAGGTCACATCAAGCCTTTGCTCACTAGCTCTTTGTTGCCGACCGGCAAAAGCAAAGTCGGAGTTTAAGTACCAGATCTACAAGACGCAGGCAACTGTGATTTGGGAAGATCGGTGCATAATAATGACCGTGGCACAAATAAGTTGTAAAACTTGGGAAGCCCCTGAAGTCTCTGGGTGCATGCGTATTTGGGAGATGTAGGTTTTTAAGCCAATCCCAGGTTTGGCTCAGAATGCCATTGGGATTTAAATTTGTGACAAGCAATAGGGGATGGAATTTAAGGATGTATAGGGTGAGATGTGTTGATCGATGTTTAGATTCATGTGTTGGTGCTTGTCAAGTGTGCAGTTCAGGAATCTGATCCGAGAAGACACTGACCAATTTTTTGACATCCTTGATTTAATGTGAGCGCTTGCCTTTGCTGAGTCGAGAAGGTTTCCCTCTTGTTCTTGGCCATCAAGTTCGCTGCATTACCGGAACTCAAGGGTTCGTTTTGAATAGCCACGACAGACGCAGAAATTTCCAGACCCGTCGACGACTTCTCAGGGCATTGGTTCAATCGATCAAGTCATTCGAGTCGAATGTCCTGGCGTTCGACATGAAGATATTGAGGTACCAAAAACTACAAGAGGGAGAGAAGGGAAGAGTTAGGGGGGAGAGAGAGAGAGAGAGACAGACAGAGGATTTCTGAAAGAATCCCCATTGGATTCATTGGATCCTTTAAAGCTGACTGTGCCGGAAATGAACTCAGTGGCATCCTAGCATCATGTCAAATGCAGTATCAATTTTTATCAGTTACATGCTACATGCTTAAGGTCAGTAGGCACAACCCACTCCCTAGGTCAAGTTAATTCCGAATGGCTGCGATGTGATTCTGCACCGTCGTCCGCTACCAGGTTTGCAGGCTGGTCAATTGACCTATCGCCATGACATGGGATGACAGGGTATGCACTCCCAAATTTGATAGTTGGGGACCCAATCAGTGACCCTCAACTAAAAACAAATAGGTCTGGCTTGCTGAAGCCCCAAATCATTTCAAACCAACATGAGACTCATCAAATTGAGTTACCCAGTACAGCGAAAGGGTCGTGTGCTTTCCTTCAAGTTGTTGACGCATGTGTGCAAGTGGTATAGTTGGGATTTTACTGTGGATGGCTGCAAGCGTGCCCAGTTGCACAGCCCTTCAATTTTTTATTTTACTATGATTACTTTTTGGCAAATAGGTGGCAAATAGTTCTCCCGCGTATCCTGGACATTCTTGGGGCTGCGTGGTGTAAAGATGGTGATATGTATGCACGCATTTGTACATTCACTGCTTTTTTGCATGGAAGAGCGGCATCAATATAAAGAGCAAGCCTGATGCAACATCGCATCAAACGTTTTCCTCGCTACTTTGAAGCATGTGATAGTCGACTGCACTCTTCCAGGAAGTCTGGTGGAAGCATCGGTTTCACCTCAGCCTGTCGGAGGGTTTCTTTGAGTTTGTGGAAGAGCAAATGCAGCTCGAACATGGTGGCGTGGCCAGTCACCCGAAATCCAATGGTAACCCAAAAGACCCACGGGTGTACTCCCCAGTTAAGTTATTTAACCATATGCATTTTTCTAGCCAAACCCTCCACGGGACGACTTCAGCTGGCTCTGAGGATTCTTGATCCTGGTGCTTCGAAAGGTTCAACAAGAAAGGACCATAAGATTTGCCCAGCCTCAACACTTTCAGCACTTCTGCATGGATGCCTTTGATGATGAGAAACTTGGCTGAGTAATGCAGCCGTATGGGGCTGTAGAACAGCTATATTGTGAAATTTGCTGCCATGATTGGAGGATATTTGCAGGGTACAATCCCAGATCTGAGGCTCAATTGGGATTACCCAGCCTGCATGGATGCTGGTGCTGGCACCGAGCAAGAAACCGGCTGTGCCATGACCAGTGTGCAAAAGATGCATAAGCCTGATTCATTGGAGACATTGTCGTGCGGGAGCAATCAGAGTACGTCATTGTCATGAGGGTCTTGACTCTTGTGAGGAGCACAAGGCTCCTCACCTGTAGTGCTTCCAAAGAAGTTTGCACATCCGTAGGCAATGTTTGGACGGCTTCCCTTAAAAGTACTTCCTCAGGGACAAACAGTGCGCACATACACAGTTCAATACCTGTAAGGTAACGAGAGACAGCCAAATTTGGCAGTCTAATGGAGGTCATTCTAGCAGTTCATGGCATGGATGCGAAAGAAGTGTCAGCCAGAGCCGGGTGAAATCACCGTGTACATTTATTTTGGTTGCCCTCGCACTTGGGCGTAGTGGTCAAGGAAGGTCAATGCACAGACCGGCACTTGTGCAAGAAAATGACTCTGCCCAACAAACTCTGTTGGATCAAGAAATGATAAGAAATTCTCATGGCACCTGGTTGCTCGCCACATGCCCTGATACACAAGAAATTGACTGGATCCCTTTGCACCCCAGGCAAGCCTGTGCTTCGTAGGGCCGAAGCCCAAGTGTGCTTAGCTAGGTGGGAGGCATAAGCCTACAACAAATATCAACAGCGTGCAGATGCGAAACAGCTGAAGGAAAGCTTCTTGGTTAACCCTTTTTAGAGCTTTAGGGGGGGAATTTTGGAAATGATCTCGAAAAGCCAACATGTTGGATTTTCCTAAAAATGCCCGTTTGATAGAGCGTGCCGCATGCGTTCTTGATTGAAATTGGACCTGAGTTGGCTGAATAACCCATCTACCATATCCGAAATTGAAACTGTCAAAGACGGATGAAGTCAGGAAGCCAGAATTCTATCATATTCTATCACTTGCCATGGGAATCCAGCAGCTGAACCAAAATAGGTCCAAGATGATCCCAGTTGCCCTGGCAACGAGGTCGCTGGGTGATGTACATGCAATCCTTGAAGGTACGGTCTGCTGTGCAGCTGCAGCTGGTGCCCTGCAAGTCTGTTTTGGTGTAGCATTGCTGAGCTGCTTCTTGCCAAATCTTGCAAAATGTTGATCGCATTGTAAGGCGTGGTTTAACGGCTTAGTGCTAGCTTGGAAACGAGGGCGTTCTTTTTCTTCGGGCTTGGAAGCGGAGATGATGATGTCATGCTGTACCATGCCATGCCTAGTATAGTAAACAAACGCGTCCCATCTACAAATGTGTGGCTTACGCACTTGACACCCACCATTCCTTGTCAGAGTCAGCGCCAGCCGCCGCCTTTTTGCTTGCGCTCCAGGCAATGACGGCAGCACGTCAGCTCCACGAAGTTCTTCTGAAGAACATGTGCATGAGCATGACAAACGTGGGAAGTGCATGTAACAATATTCAATGGCAATGCGCCCAAACTAAGTCAATGACTCAATTTCTGCTGCCTTTCCATCCCACATTCAGCCTAGAACTCACATTTTCTTCAGTTCCTACTTCATGTTTGGGTCGCACGATGGCCTTCACTCTGATTTGCTCACACATGTCCAAACTCAATGGAGTTCCCGATAAACCAAAACGCACCCAAGTTGATTCTGTCGCTGGATGGCATTTTCCAACAGGTCCAAGGAAGCGAAGGGAGTCCAAGGGCTTCATTTTTTCTTGATACCTATATAAAGAAATTCACACTATTTCATAGATGTTTGTAGCGTTTTTTTAATTACTGTTCATATCTGTTCATTCCATTTATGTCTGCTCCTGAACTTTGCTTCACTTGGGTCCTGGAGCTGGCGCCATGCCGCGGATATCTTGTGGCAATGATGCCACAATTATTCTCCAAGTTGTACAGACCTTGTGTGTTTCCAAGCTTGATTATGTGCCAGTTCAGAACATATTGGCACTCAGGACCGGGGGGAAAGGGCTTTGCTTTGAAGTTATTTGATTTCTTTATAATATATACATATATACAATTATATGCATATATGTGTGTGTATAACTTATATGACCTGTGCCAAACCTTTAGGATGCCGAAGTTCTATGCGGCCACCACTGTCGGTGGCAATCAGCAGCTAGAAAGCGCAGTGTCATTGATTTGGTTCGTTGCTTTCAAGCCAACCTGGCCCACCACGTTTGCATTCCCTATATTTCCCTATGCTTTACTGTTCTGCGGTCTTCACAAAAAAGACATGCCTCAAGATGTGACAGCATAGTGCACCTACTTGTACGACCCAAATGTGGGATCTATGTGTGTGTGCGTGTGTCCTCAAAAGCTTGGAACACCACAACCTGCTTCCTCGAATCTCATGCGGACTGCACGCTCCCAAGGAGCTTTGTAGTCCCCTAAAAATCCATGGATTATTAAAGTTGCAAAAAGGAAGGGCAAAGCGGCAAAAGCGTAAAGAATTTCTCGAGATCGTAGATATGTGTTTTTCGTTTGTAAACAGGAACCTGGACATGGGAATTCCACATGAATTGTTTGCAGCTGGTGCCATAGAACTTGATTTTTGACAAGCTCGACTTTCCAGCTGATGCACTGGAACCTGCATCTCGTATCCATCCAAGCTTTTCTGTCACCACTTGGCCCAATTGAATCCCAATTGGATTGGCCAACGGCAACAACAACAACAACAGTGGATTTTGTATTGAACTTCATGCAGGCTCATGGACGGAAAAAAAGTATCCTGTATATAGATGTATATAGTCCTTCTCAAGTCGAATCAAAGATTTTAGGTTTCGCCTCTTAGCAAATAAGCAAGGTTCTTACTTTGTGCTGCCGGCAGGGACCTCAATGGAAAATCAATGAAAACCAGCAATATGATCCTTAAGCGCTGCTCCCCCTAAAGGGGGGTTGTATGCGACATGGCTGATGCTGATGAGCCAGCATCTCCAGCCCGGAAGCCTTGTGTTCTGTAACGCTGTTGCACTCCCGCTTGTCATGAATTGAGTTATGAATGCAATGAATGCAATGAATGCTTGTACATTTTGCGTGGTCTTATTGCGTCTTTACTACTAAGACCTCCGGCCTGCAGTTCAGCAAGGAATCGGGAGAGACGGGCCGCGTTGGGGGTCGTGTCTTGCAAATATGATGTGTGAATGCGCGTTTCCTTGGAATCTTGTGCATCGTTTGTGTTCGTGCAGCGTTCATTGTCAATGGTGATGAAAGCGCACAGATGTGCCAAGTATCCCTCTACTCCTAATGATCAGTTACGCAGTGACCACATTCGTGATACTCCCAGATACAACCAGAATCTTAAACGTGTTGAACGCATAGATTCAGTGTAGATGACTCCAAGTTCGGACATGACATAGCTGTTTGTTGCTGGTTCTGATGTGAGAGATGAAGAGAGAGGGAGAGGGCAGGTGCCACCAAGTGCCTGCTTTACTCAAGCACCATGGTGAACAAAAAAATGCACCCTCCAGTAAGCAGTGGCAAAAGCACAAGGAGCATTGGGACTGGACATGTGCAGTTACAACTCTCCAGGTGGAGGCAATGGACATCATGAAGGCCGTCGAGTCGGGGATGGGATCACACTCTCAGCTGCTATATAAAAAAAAATATCTCAAAGGTACTATATCTGGAAGAATGCTCTTGGCTCTGGAAGGTCTGGAAGGTTTTGAAGGTTTCATGTTTTCGAATTTGCGGGGGGTTGGTATTGAATGGTATTGAAGGTATTGAAGCTATATAGAACTGATGGGACCTCTGGCGAGTTGTCATGTCCATTGAAGCCAGCCAGATCCTGGAAGATCCAATTTACGCCAGGGAGGTGGTGTCAGCTTCCCAGCTTTGCCGCTGCATTCACTGGCACGCTTCCCGTTGCAGTGTGAATGCCTGGCCACGGCATCTAAAGTGCATTAAAATGCCATATTTATTCATATTTTCCAAATGCCTCGTTGGATCAAAGTGAGCCCGTTTCTATTCCGATGTGGAGCCATCACCAATGACCATCATGCATCCCGCAGCCGAGGGCCTACACCAACGCTGTGAAAGCGGCAGAGCAGCATGCCGGAGATGAAGAGGTGCTCTGGAAATCAAAATGTAACTTCCCTTTCCCGAAGGTCCCCCCAATCCCGCACCAATACAGAGATTCAATCTCCAATGTGCTGCAAGAAAAAGAGTGTACTATTGAGATCTATTGAGCACCGTTTTGATTACCGTTTTGATTACCGATGATAATCAAAGTTCAAGTGCTACAAGATGCTGCAAGGAGCAATCACGTGACGAGTTCCAGCTCCAAAATTCCACAAAAATGATACAGCAATGAGAGATTCAGGCTCCCACTGCCCACACAAGGTGCAAACAATAGATCCGTAGCTCCAAAATGTTGCAAATACAAATACAAAGAAGACATTCTAGCTACAAAATACTGCACACAATTATATAACCAGGAAAAATCAGGAAAGCAGCTCTGAAGTGCAACCCTTTGTATCTCTACAGCAAGGAACGCTATTTGTGAAGGTGGGGTTTTAACTCTGCAGATCACCTTATGACGACTTTTCTTGAGATTTTGATGGGTGTTTCGCGTGTGGACACGAGAGGCGCATGTGCCTTCATGATTCCATTTGTGATACTGAATTATGACACCCATCTTTCTGTTTAAAGAAGATGGAAGAAACTTGTCGGCATCGCAAACAGGCCCCAACACTCAAGCGAACACATGGTGACAGGTGGCCACCCAATATGATCCACTTAAATCAATTGGAAAAGGATATAAAATTCAATGGACACTGGTTGGCCAGGTGCAGTACTCCTTCTGCTTTGCTATGGCTTTTTGCGCGACGCGCTATCCCAATATAGCTGGAGGCTTGGAGGATTTTGGAGGCTGTGCACTTGGTGAACTTTGGGAAAGTTACCAACAGCAGCATTTACTTTTCTGAGGTCATGAAAGCTGGAGGTTTGGATGTGGGAGACCCAGTGGAGCAGCAGGTATTGCTGAGAGTAGCAGTATGGAAAACATGCGAGCATTCAGACACTGTGCAAACGGCATTTCTCATTGATGAATGGCTCATGCTTGGCTCAGAACTTGTGGCCTTATTTGTTTGGAAAGGTGCGTTGACAGTAATTTTAATCATTGAATCTTGTTCATCCATTTGATGCTTCCTGGTGATTATTTGCTTCGTGCGTTCGCGGAGGCTTATATATATAATCTTATATAATCTTATATACACGTCAGCACGACGGTTTTGTACCCAGTTCATTTGTAAGCTTCTCTGTTGAAGGTTTTTTCCAGCATTTCATTTTATTTACAGGGTTTCCCCACCAGTCCCCCAGGGCATCCTCTGACAACTTCCGGGTTTTGTGCTTGTTGCCTCAGTCTCACCTTGCTGCGCAGGGAATCTTGAAAGCCATGGTGCGATTTCCCAAGAATGAACGGTCGGAAGCTTGGGGCCACTGTTGGAGCTGACAGTTGCTGAGGATGCTTGAAATCTCCTCCATACCCACTACCGAACTGTTTGGAGGCTGCCTTGGCTCATTTAGGTTTTTAGCTTGACCACTCTTTCAGGAGTAAATTCAACAGTATTTTCTTGCGCCAATAAATGGACATGCGGTTTTTCTCTCGATGCATTTTCGCCCTTTTGGGTGCTGACTCTTTGGCAGTGACCGAACCCGCAGTACGTGTTTGTCAAACTGCCGGCTTCAACTTCACAGTATCCAAGAACATTTCAAGATGACAGATTTTCTGGAGTTTTCTTCAGGCTATCAACTCTCACGTGCAAAGTTGTAAATAGTCAGCCTGATCATCTAAGCTGATTCAAGGATCCAGACCGTCGGGGGAATGTTTTGGGCGGAAGCTTGGGGTGCTTGGGCACACGCTTGCATGCTTGCAGCATCTTGCAGTCATTTGCAGTCTCGTGCAGATTTTGTTCATTTTACTGTAAGTCTTTTGTCGTTCTGAACGTGTTAGTGGGGGTAAGACTAAGGAGGTCCCACAGTAAATACAGTAGCCTGTGCCTGCGATCTCTATGGCATTTGTTCGATGGAGCTTGTGTGGTGCTGTGAGGCTTCAAGCTGAAAGTTGCGAAGCTCTTCGGAATATCGCAGCTTCGATGAATGGATATTCTCACGCTGCTGTTCCACCGGATTCTCTTGCCATTTTGATCAGGGATTTTCTATCATGCAGTCAAGCATGTTCTAATTTATACGGTATTGACTGGCCGCATTTCTTGCATGCGGATCAGAATGACAATGTGATTGTTTTACTTGTTTCCCTTGCTTGATTCACTTAGGCAGAGATGCCAGACGGGGCAGACACCTTGTTCAACACAAACGCAATGCAGGTGAGACCCTGGCAGTAGCAGGTACTTTTTCCACCTTGAGCTGGCCACGGATTAAAGCACTACTTCACTTCTCAGTAGGCCTCCAAAAATTGAACTGTACCATCACCATCCATCACCTATCTTCTAGATTCTTATAGATTCTCATAGATTCTTATAGGCTTGTTTGGTGTCGTTTGCAACAATCCAAGTTTGGGAGAAGCTTGTGAAGGTGGTCCTGGATTCCATGCGCATGAACGCGCAGGTGGTGCCCCCAGGGAGACAAAACACTTCGGGGATTTTGGGCATGGGTCAAAGTTGGGAACATGAACCCTTCGTTCGTAGTATACAACCCGACCTCATGTTTGTGCACCCAAGAACTTTACCCAGAACCATCTGAGCCACTACAGTAGGTGAATGTGACCGGGAATTTTACAATCCAGCCTTGACTTCATAGTGCGTTCACACAATTTACCAAAAAAAGACATCACAAAAGAATCCTGCCCGAGGCAGAGTGGGTCCTTCAGGCGATTGGAAGGGTTTGAGGAGTTGCGGCTTATGGGTGCTAGCCAAGGATTTGTCATGAGGTTGGCTACATATGATATATTTCCATGCTGATCCATGAGGCAGAAATTGGCAGCCGTACGTACTATATAAGTAGACATAAGATGATGTAAGCAGGTTGTAGAATGTGAGATGCTCTGAGATGGTCAGACAAGGTGAAACATAATTAGCATTGCAGTTGTCCCACTTTGTTTTGTTCGAGCCAGCTGCTAGGAAGGTTTCGGCTTCCTTTGCCGGATGGTGACAGAGCCGACCTGCTCAGAGTTTTTCCAACAAAAAATATGCCCGATAGGAACGAGCATGATAAATTTCTCTGTTCATCACTGTTCATCGGCATGTGGCAAATTACAAGTCGGCCCTGCTCTGCAAGACTTGCAAATTCATTCTTGAGACTTCTATGGGCAGTGCAAGGCTTCAAAGGTGGCTAGGTCCGATTTTCGGAGAGAGCTTCCTCAGAACAGCGTTCGGATGTGCCTACCGTGAAGCAAGTAACCAAGAAAGCCAGCAGGTTCGAAAAGGCAGCAGGCTTGGAAGGATTCACGAATATTACTACTCTTGGTAATTTTTTGGTTGAATCAGACAAGATTTCCATACTAGTCGGCTTATTGTTCTCAGGTGCGATGGTGCACGGGACAAGCTCTTCAAGAGAGACGGCCTTCAAGTTTGAATCTCAAACCTCGAACTGCGGCATCAATACTTTGTGTGATGGCTGGACATGAAATGGAAGAAGCCCAGAAATCCATGGATTCCTGATAAGATTAGTAAGCAAGAATCCTGAGCTGTGTTGAGTTGCTGGCTCTGCGCATTTTGCATTGCAGCGTCCCTTTTGCTGTGGGTAACGAAGGACGGCTCAACAATACAATATCAAGCACTGCAAGCACCACAATTTGGCAGGTCATCATGGACTCAATGGAGACCTTTCCGCGAGCCAGTTGGGTCAGTGTCTCCTGTTTTGAAGCTGTGCAGCTTTTGATGAGGTTGTTGTTGCAAGCAAACTCCTGACAGGCCAATTGTTTTTTCATTTGCCATTTTGTGCCTTGATTCTCGTAGTCTTTTCCTCTCTGAGCAACTCATGTTCATCATGGCTACTCTTTTGAGATATTCATCATTTAGGGCACGCGAGGGAGTAAGCCGCGAAGCACAGACATGAGTTTTACATAGTTTTACACCAAACTGCAGCGGTCTACATGAAGGATTCGCACGCCAAATCTAGAACTGGTTGGAGTCAAAAAAGGAGGAGTGTTTAGCAGTCTAGCCTCACAGGATTCAGACGTTCAACTGTGGTGGTATTTGGCCACCGTGAATCATGGAAGAATGATGGCAGCTGCTCTGGCCATCCTACAGCCTGTTTCATAGGAAGGAAGTGCCTTGAGGTGAGCCACCGCCATGAGCAAGCTGAAGGCGCTCGTGTACCCCATACACCAATGCTTTGTGGATCTACGCAAGAATCAAAAAGAACATAAAGAACTTGGGCCCTAGTTCATTCAAGGCAAATATGGAAGCAGTCAGTCGCAAGATCAACAAGATTGGAGTCCCAACGCTAGTTAGATAGCAAGCAATGTATTTCTTTGAAGCCGGCTTTGCATCAAGAAATCCCCGGAGTCAGTTGCCGCACACTGACCACGAATCAGGACAAAGTGCTGGGTCTGGCAGCGTTCGCCATGGTAATCATAGTAGGTGCGGTGCGTGCTTCACGAATTTTGCATGACCTGGCTGCCTGGTATTTTCGGGTTGACAGGAATGGCCATCACTTCAAATCCAACTCTGAAGTCAAAGGCGGCCGAATTTGCGTTTCCTGGCTGACTTCCAAGGCAAAACTACACTTGCTATTTGATTGGATGGCAAGAAGCCAATTTTTTCTCATTCTTTGAGGTTCTTCATGCGGCAGAATCCAATCCTGGGCATAGCACCCCGGCAGCAGTCAATGTTGTTTGCATTCCACAGCGTTCAAGCGCGCATTCATACCTAAGATTTGGTTAAAAGTCTTTTGGCTGCTCTGACATGATGCTGCGCAGAAGCGTGGCAGGCAAAGCTGGGGATGCCCTTTGAAAGACCATTTTACTTTGGTTTGGAATGTCAGGGCAATAATGACTATAGATGCATATACCATAGATGCTAAAGACAATAGAAGCAGAGGGAGGCTTGTTGCCATTCATTCTGCTCTTGGCTGAACATTCCCAACAGTATGTCCAACCTTTGGGCTGCACTTCTTGCGGCTTGGTGCTATAGGGTGGCTGCCCGAACACTCGGGCCATCTCGGGCCTGTCGCAATGCGAGGACCTATTCATTGGTTCAGTTAGAGGCATCATGGAGTCCCAGCAGGGGTACGAGGTAGAACTCCATGATGCCTTCCCATCCAACAGGGTCCATTGGGAATGCGATGGCTGCATTTTGGGGAACGCTTTGCTATGCTTTGCTATTCGTGCTTTTTCTTGCTGCTGACTGTTGCGCTAAGGTCTTGCACGCGGGATTCTCCACAGTGTGCTGCCAAGAAGCCTTTTTCAGAGTGAATGATATCATTTGGACATATTTGCATCGATTTGGATCCATTTGACCTTTTGTTCCTTCTGGGCTGGCATTTGTTGAACATTGGCACAGGAAGCGAAAAAGTCAGGATGGCACAGCGAATCTAGTTTAGCAGTGCTTGAAATGTTACTGGCCACAGGCGATTACGGTATCTGGAGTGCCATTTTCCCTGGTTGATTTGGGTGCAGCTTGGGTCTATGGTTTCACGGCATCTATGGGATGCCCGGCTGCAAAATGGTGTCGCCAGTTTATGCCAGTGTTCTTTGTTGATGTTTGCTGACAAAAACCTGATCCCTTGCAGTTCCAAGAGAGCACCATATAAGACTCCCAAGGCATGCTTCTATTTTCCAAGACGTCGCTCAGCTGCAATGAGCTGCAGCGGGGGGCGCAACGTGGAAAAGAGAAGCGTACTTCAGGAGGTTGGGGTTTGCTAGTGATTAATGTTGATTAATGCATGCTAATGCTGCTTTGGATTCAATGTGGCACCGTGCGGCACCTTTCATTCTGCAGCTACCTGAGGTTGGGTAGCATATTGTGTTTCGTTGTGGCTCGGAGCGTTCTTCCAGCCACAAGACGCTTACCTTTTCTATCCTTGTATGGTCTCGTATGCTGTTTCAGAACACCTTGCATGGCCCATCCGGAATGTAGAGGAGAATTCGTGAACTCCTTCAGTGACACCATCATTTGAATCCTTTGCAAGAGACCAGGATATACCAGGCTTTACAAGCCATATAACATCATATGGCACAACTTTTCTATGCTGTTTGCCGTTCAGAGTTTAAACTATTCACCGGGTGTTGAGTTCGATCACCTGGTCAAGCTGAACAACTTGCACCTTTCCATTGGAGACGCATGTCTAATTCCACGTGTTGTTGAGATTACTGGAACATTTTTTTGTCAAGTTCGTTGTTGCCCGTCCCTGCTTGAGGAAAAAGCAGCGTTTTGGCGCATCCAACAGTGGCCCGCGTCGATCGCATTTTGGCGAGCAGTCCCATTTACTATGGGAAACTCGCAAAAAAATCGCAGGTACCGGCACTGATCCATCAGTGCTAATCAGATCTAATCAGTGCACTTATGGTGGATGGAAGTGAAGCCTTTTGGAATATATATGTAGTTGGTGTCAAACAGCTTGTTTCATTGCTTCATTATTGAGAGGCTACTCCAATTCGCAAGATACAATATGATACTATATGGATATCATGTGTTTTTGTTGCTTGTTGATATTGTTATTTCTTATTTGCATTTCTGTGCACATATATATATATATATA
>CAMXCT020004259.1:25916-41914 GCA_947184155.2 Cladocopium goreaui | reverse complement strand
GGAATGTTGATTGGAACATGTATGGGTAAACATGTCCGAGAAACCATGTTTTTTTCCCTTGGATTGGGGATGGATTGACTATCAGTGTGCTTGACAAGTAACATTTTGATCCCATGATAGTCCCATGATCCCATTTCATATCCCATGATCCTGCCATCATTTCCCATGAGAATCTGATTATACCACCATAATCAGATTATAATCAGATCATAATCCCTTTTGTTGGTTTCCCTTTATATCGCCAGATCCCTTTCTATTTTCCAGTAATTGATGATGATGATGATGATGATGATGATATACAAATATTTTTAATATTATGGATATATACACATATATATATAATCATTCATATATATATATATACACTCTGGTAATGCAACATGGCTTGCTGGGAAATAAAAGTTGTTCCAATGGAAAAAAACATCGAACTAAATGGGCAATTTTCCATTGCCATATATCCCATACCTTGCACGTACTATTCCATCATTCTCATGAACCCTTACCGTTTACAGATTATAAAAGGAGCCACATCCTGTTCTATCCTTATATCCCCATTATATCCCCATTATATCCCAAGTGTATCCCAAAGACATACAGTATCCAGATTATACACTCATATACATTTAATATATATATATATATAAATACCCATATGCCCAAACACCCATATACATATACGGGTAGGCTATTGTATATATACATATGTATATTTGTATATATACATATGTATTACTGTTGCACCACGTAAAAAAAAAAACGATCGAGAACAATCATCTACGTAAATTTCCGTACCTCAGTGAAAAAGTTTCGTGGAAACATCAATTTGAACAAATTTTCAAAATCTACAGGAACTCCAACATATTCACCTTATCAGGTAGTATCTTATTTTTCATGAAATGGCGTTCTGCTTCCGCTTGGGAGGCTACAAGATGGCCTCAAGAACGATCTCAAGAGGCCTCTTGAATTTGGAGGGGCTTTACTGCCAATCGATGTTTTTTTCTTAATCGTTTTCTAGTCATCGGTTTGCAGATTCAGTCATCGCTGTGCAACTTGTTCGAACAACAGGAGCATGTAACTTCACTGCTTTACAGCTTTGTAGCAGCTTTGTAGCAGCTTTGGAGCTTTGTGCCAGGCTGAAAAGAGCCAACCTTTGCAGACGAGCCCACAGGCACTTGAAAACATAGCAAACCTCAAGCATTGCCAAGCAAGCCTTCCCAAAACTTTGGCAAATTCCAGAGCAAAACTTTGACAAGCTGATGTGGCCCATGTGCAAGGCAGTTGTCTCAAATGGGAGGGTCTCTGCCTCGGTCTATGCCATTTGTGTCATCAAACATGGCTAGCTGGAAATCCCCCCAGATTGATGCTAATGGGAGATTTATGAACAAATTGCAGATTTTAGCATAGCCCAAGTTTGAGGTGGTTCACAGGCAGGCACAGCCATGTGTACCAGGGTTCAGGCTCTTTGACGGTATTCAAAACCTGCCCAATTTGTGCACAAACTTAGTTGAGAGGCGGCCAAAAAGTCCATGAAAGGATATCACAGAGGATTAAGATGGATTACCCTAAGTTTATCATGTTGATCCAACTTGTGTCTCCGGAATCTAAAACCACCAGCGTTGAAGCGAGCGAAGCTCAAGAGACTGCGGAATGGTCAACATTCTGCCATTTGGGGCCGCCTGCTGCGCAAACATCAGCAACAGATACGCAGGCATTCTATTGATGTTGTAAAACCCGACAGTAAGGTGACGTGCTGGAGTTGCATGGAATATTCCACCATTCTTGTTCTTATTGTCTTTTGATTTGCAATCCCTCGTCATCTTGAGTAGAGTGCAGCAAGGAACGTGCCTTGAGAGGCCCGGCATTTCCAACATTTGAAGATATTCAACGCATCTTGCAGGCGAGATCTTCAAAGTCTTTGCCACCGAAAAAAGAGGTCCGAATGCCGATGGGAAATCATGATTTTCACGAGATTCCAGTTTCGACAGTTTCAGTGAATCGGACATTGACATCAATGAAACACATCACTGAAACACAGCTCATCAGAGTTGCTTTAGCCACGTCTGAGGCCTCGGCAGGGAGTGAACCGATGGCCGGAAAGGCTGGCTACATCCATGACACTCAACCCCAGGTGCGCACTGGAGTCACTGGAGCCGCATGATCCTGCAGGTCCTGCAGGTTTTCATTGTGACACAATACCTGGTGTTGGAAAATGGCTACTTACGGTAGGATCTGTAGAATCTGAAACCAGCCACTTTTGATCCATTTTGCAGGTTCAATCATTTTGACGCAACCCATGTAAGTGTGAGTTTGAGATCAATTAGATCCTTACACCATGTTCCTTGGCGTGTGGCTTTGGCTCAAACTACCCTAACTTAGGGCCCTGGAGCTGTTGGTTGCAAAAACGGTCCCTAGCGCAATTCAAACTGGTAGCGGAGCTGGTTGCCGGAGAGTTCACTCCCGACATCCGGACTCTCACGGTGATAGCCTAGGTCCGAAACCTGTGTGTGTTTGTTGTGTGTGCAAGTGTGTAACGTAGAAACATCCTGAAGGCTCGCTGAAATCCCATCGAACGCCATGTCGATGGCCGGCCTGAGGTACTGCCCGAGCAGTCCTACAGGACCGTTGGAAACAAAAAGTGGAGCCTACGTGTACAGTGGAGATCCGTCCCACTTTCACGAATGGCAATTCAGAACCCTTCTTCGTGTAGAACTCTGCAAGAAGAAGATGGAACAGAAGGCCAAGGAAAAGGCCAAGGAAGCATCCAGTTCCCCGGTCAGCCCTGCTAGCAGTGACCGGAGGAGACGCGAGCCGACAGAGGCGGCTGAGCAAGAGGGTGCGAAACTGCTGCTGAGGTGTCGCCCCAGGCCCCTTCAGGTGAGCGCTCAGCTGGACTTGGTGGCTTTGCTTCACCCCGTAGTCAAGAGGAGCACGATCTGTTGGACGTGTCCCCATGAAGGGCTCAGAGGAGATGCATTTCTGATGGCAAA
Source organism: Cladocopium goreaui (assembly GCA_947184155.2). NCBI lineage: Eukaryota > Dinophyceae > Suessiales > Symbiodiniaceae > Cladocopium > Cladocopium goreaui. Next base: position 38,927 of record CAMXCT020004259.1, on the reverse strand, counting down.
AGACTTGGGTCTGAATGCATTGATGGATGTTGGCCCTCCTACCGGACTGGAATTGCCGGTGGAGAGAATCAAGGAGCATGTGTTCCCTTTGAGGTCACATGAGGCAAGGGAGCTTTTCAGGCTTGGTCAACAGGCAAATGGCCCCCTCAGTCGACAGTCTGCAGAGACGATCTTGTCCTTCATTGGAAGGAGGAAACGATGGTGGATTCAACTTAAAGAACTTGACCCAGAGATGGCAATTTCCACCCAGATGCGAGCTGAACTTCTCCTTGAGACATCAGGCCTGAGCAGACAGGAACAACTCATGGTCAAGACTGCCTGCCCGAAGCCCAGCTTTGAGGGATACAGTGAGATCTTGTTGGAACACCACGGAAGGATCCATCTGAGGGATTCGAGGAATCTGGCCCCTCCTTCAAGGCCCTTTCAAGCGAAAGGAGCAGGAAAGAACAAAGGAAAGGGGTGGTATCGATCAGGCTACATTGCAGGTGAGTATGATGGCCATGCAGGTGATGAAGCAGCAGTTGATGGAGACAACTACGACTGGAATGAGGACTACGACGACGGAGCCTATGTTGGGTATGGCGATGAGCCCAGTACAGAGGACCCAGATGATTGTGACTGGGTGTCAGGTGAAGACCTTGACATTGCTTTGACAGCCATGGCTGCCTGTGACATGGACGAGACCTCAACAGAGGGTCTTGAAGAACTTGGAGAGGCATGCCAACACCAGTTGCAGGCCTACGCTGCCGTGGGACGTGCCAAGGCGAAAGGACCCCTTAAGGGATCAGGAAAAGGCAAAGAAAGACAAGGGCAAAGGGAAGGGCAAGAGGGTTGTGAAGACCCAATTGTCCATCCAAGACAGGAAAGTCAGACTTGCCAGTCTGAAGAAGAAAAACAGTCGTTGCCTACGCTGTGGAGGCTATGGACACGGGGCAGGTGACCCAGAATGCAAAATGCCGAACGAGAAGCCGAATGCCACTGCATCGGTCCCAGGTCAAGTGCCGAGCCAAGGGAAGGTTGGTTACTTTGCCCTGAGTGATTCCTCAGGAGATGATGGTGGCCCATTGCCTTGTGTGGCCATTGGAGCAGGGAGCAACAAGAAGACATGTGGGTATACTGGTTATAGGACTCCCCATACATCCCCTGCTACGGCCAAAGCTAGATCCCCACGACGACCATCCCCTGCCTCCAATGATAGTAGTTTTTCCCAGGTGTCAAGTCATGCATCAGGCCCACGTGTGCCCATGATGCCTGCCTTTCGTGCCAAGAGAGTGGATCCAATGGGTGACATGACTTTGCCCCCTGGAAGTGACCATGTTTTCACGTTTGAGCAGCACAAGGGGTATACGTATCATGAGGTGATAATACCCTGGGTACTATATTTGGGGACGCAATGAACCTGGTACTTCAAGAATCCTGAGCCAATTTTTGGATTGGGTTGATATGTACTATGATGTTGACCATGGAACCCATCAAGTTACCCCAAAGATGGCCCCAGAAGAAGTGCAGCCAAGACCTGCACCGGTGCCGGGATCGAGACACAAGACTGTCACGAAGAAACCTCCCAATCCCCCTGTGGAGATTTCTGGCCACGTTTGCAAGGATTTCAGCCTGTTGGGATCCAATGCATACGTCGAGCGCAAGACATGCAGGGATTGTGGAAGAGTCACACAGACCCCAAAGAATCCAACATACACCCATGACCCTGAGACATGCAACCATGCAGTCACCGACAAAAGGGGATCAACCAAGAGCACCAGCAGAACGTTTTGTCTGTTGTGTAGAACCCATGTGGACGAGATGCCATGTGATGAAGGACAGCGCAGGGAAGCCTTGGGAAGGGCTGTGAGTCAGTCTGCTGCACCCTTGGTAGATCTGGCAGAAGACTTGTTGACGTATGAAAGGTTGGAACTACTTTTGAGCACTGATGACTCAGTAGCTGTGATGCACCAATTTCAACAGGATTGTGAAATTGAGTTGGAACATGACCCCAGCATGCGTGCCAGTGTCATGATCGACATCTTGCGCAACGCAATTGAGGCCGTGGTGGAAGCCAGAGAGGCTACCCATGCAGGGTATATGGCGCTTTCCCCTTTGGAGGACGATCTGGAGTGCAGTGTGCTCCCAGTGGTTGATGTTCTCAATGATGAACATGTCTGGGGAGTGTTGGACGAGGGTTGCAACTCAACGGTTTGTGGACATGAATGGATGGAAACATGCAAAGCCAAGTTGAAGAACATGGGTTTTGATGTCCCTATGCAGTCAGACGAACAGAAGGCATTCAAAGGTCTTGCAGGCAATGTGCACACCAAGGGTCGATACAGAAATCCATTTGTGTTGGAACCTGAAGGTGGTAAGAAGTTGCCAGGTGTTTTGGAAACGTATGTGTTGGTGAGCCTGGTGATCCCACACCTTTGTTGCTGTCACAACATGCTCAAGCAGCATTGGGTTTGGTGAAGGACATGGCAACATCCACATGCACACTTGGTAGAGATGGACCCACCTTGAAGTTGCACAGACCAAGGATTCAGGACTCTTGTGTGTTTGCCTGAGCAAGGGGTTGATCAACATGTCGTTCAAAGAAACACCAACGCAGATCAGGGAGTTGAAAACCCCTGACAACATGGCATATGTCAGCACCACTCCTCGCACCATGGCCCCTTCTGGACAGCAAGTGCTGATCTACACTGCAGGGAAAGATTTTGCCCTCCTTTGGACGCCTACTGCAACGATCCATCAGCGCGCAACTTGGAGAGACTCTGCCAGAACTTTGGCTTGGGTGACAGGGAAGTCTTTGTGGTTGACACCTTGGAGCTTGGAGACCCTCATCATGACAAGAGCTTGAGGAGTCACATTGGGACTCACCCTGACATTTTGGCAGGGCTTGTGCGCAACGATTGGACGATGCAGATCATGCACTCGTCAGGAGAGTGAAGCAAGCAGTTGAAGAAGGAAAAGCAGTTGCAGTGGTGGCCTACTGCAGGAGGAACCGGCACAGGAGTGTGGCCCTGGGCTGGTTGGTTACAAGCGCTTTGGAGTTCTTGCAGATCAGTTGCAGCTTGACACATGCAAATGCTCGAACCAGTTGGGCTCAGATGTCAGGTGGGTGTCGTGGCAGATGTGATCACTGCCAGCATGTCAACACAGATGCCAAGACCGAGGCAGAGGATCATGCAGGGACATTGTGCGATTTGGCTCGTTGTGAGATGAATGAGAAGGACATGAGCATGCTGGATGAGGCCTGTGAGGTGAGAGGTATTGGATTGGCACCAGTACCAAAGGCAGCACCCACAGCACCAGCACCGAGGGCACCAAAGACCAGAGCAAGCCCTCCAGTGCCTCCTGAGCCTTCAAGGGCATCCTCAACAGGATCTGCAGCACGACCTGCCCCTGCAACACGACCTCCACCCAAAACACCACCAAGAAGATCACCAGCGACGAGAAGGACACCCTCGCCACCGAGGAGATCGAGATCAGCGCCCAGAGATGGACAGCAGACAGAGGCCTTGATTGCAAGGATCAGTGAGCTGACGTCGGTGGTGTCTCAGCTGGTAGCTGAGAGGGATCAGGCGCGAGCCTCAGCCCCTTCGTCTTACAGAAGGCGACGAAGCAGGAGTGACTCCCGGGATTCAAGACGACGTGGTCGATCAAGGTTTTGAAGGGAGAGTCGATATGGTGAAGCGCCTTGGCGTCGAGAGGTGTCGTACCGACGACCAAGGACGCCACCAAGACCACCTCCGAGAAGCCCATCACCACTTCCTCGTCGACGACCTCCAACAAGAACTGTGAGTGTGGAATCTGTCATGGCCGGCTGGCCAAGCCATTTGGATCTGCCTGCAAGGGAGGATGATGGCACCTCCTGGAACAAAAGGGTCGATGCCCACGGTCTTTCTGTGGAGCTGTTGGATGCCATGTGGTACGCAGCTGCTGTGGACCATCAGACTGGCTACAAGCAGAAGTGCCTACGTTGGGTTGGGCCGTACTTCCCAGGTACAACAGCTGAGGAAAGAAAGGTGCAAACAGTGGAGCAGAACAACATGGCTGCGAATGTGAAGGTCGCAGTACTTGGCCCAGACTACATCGGGTTGTGCTTGCAAGAGGAAGCCTCTGGTGGAAAGACTATCAGAAGGTCTTGGGCTTCACCATCCATGAGACATGAGGGATGGAGTGTCACCACCTATGACTACATCGACAGAAGTTAGACTGTTGATGGAACATACCCAGTGGAGACCGAACTGGAGTATCAACACGAGTCCACTGGGAGGATCTTGGTGTATGCTCCCACAAGGGAAGCAGAGGCAACACCGCCCGATGAGCCTGGGGAAATAATGGAGGTGGAGACAATGGAGATGGCAACAACGGAGATGATGGCCATGATGATGGACAAGAACAAGAGAAAGACGACGATGTCGAAGAGATCACAGAAGAGAACACACAACTTGCTCTGGCAGGTGATGAAGGTGGAATGGAAACCATGGATACCCTAGAACCCATGGATGTGATTGAAGAAGTTCCCACAGCACATGCTGCCGTAACTGCCCCAAAAGAGGAAATCCCTGAACAGAAAACCCCTGAAGCTAAGGCTAGTAGTTGAAGGTACCCCAGAAAAACTTGCAATGCCTCACTTTGCCAAGGCCTTGACGATGCATCCTAGCAAATACATCGACCGCAACAGCGACGATGACGCTGACCCAAGTGGGACTACTGGGTCAGAGGCAGTTGCGACTGCAGTGAAGCTGGAGGTGAAAGCAGAGCCTCACCCATGTGCGCTGTTGGGAGCCTTGATGTCCAGTGAGTCAAGGGTGATGGACAAAAAGGACAAAAGTGTGGTAACCTCAGGGTTGAAGATCATGCAGCATGAGGATGAAGTTATGAAAGCTATGGTAGGGATATCCCATTTGTCAGAATCGGTTCACATGTTGGTTTTGAAAGACGCCACGGTCAATTTGTCCAGTTGGAACGATGTGCATGTCATGACAGTTGACCCCAACTGGGAAGACACATGCAAGAAACTTGCAGCCAGGGTCTCATCCCAGAGCCCTGGACTGGTTGCAGTGTGCATGGAAAATCCCACTTGGAAACAAATCCAAGATGTCCATTGTGAAGCTGACATGAACCAATGCAAGGGTTATTGCTTTGGGGGTGATCTGTGCCTGTTTGTTGCAGTAGACCGCAACGATGAACTGTTCAGGCTGGCAGTGGATTGGAACGAGGGTCAAGAGAGCATGACACCAAGGACGTTCCAAGATGCATGTGGGATGGAGTTTCATGAGCTGTTGAAAGGTCATTCAGAGAAGCTTTACCTAGATAGGCACGCACAGACATGTTTGTTGGTGAAGCTATGGATGAGCTATCTGGATCGGATGACCAGATGCTGGATGACCCCAACAAGCCTCTGACACCAGCAGAGAATGAGCAACTCATGTTGGATCAACTTGCAATCCCTGGGGCCCCATTGGATGAGGTCCAGAGGAGAGCGCACTGGAGAGCACTGCCCACACGAACTAGGATTGCCATCCGGCGCCTGCACAGGCAATTTGGCCATCCAACACCTGCTACCTTGAAGAACATCCTGAAGGCAGGAAGGGCAGGCAGCTCGATTGGTGAGGTGCCAGGCATGTGGGGACTCTGCAAAACCCCCAAGAGATCACCCAGTTGGAAGTCATTTCAACTTTGAGTTTAACTCTGTGTTGGGTTTTGGCGTACTGGAAATGAGAGATCATTTGGGGAACAAGTACTCCGTGATGTCGATGGTTGACATTGCAACGGGTTTTCACATGTGTGAAGTTGTCAAGGAAGGTGGAGGGCAGCCTACTTCGAATTCAGAGGCATGTGCCAAGGCGTTGATGACCAAGTGGATTGCTTGGGCTGGCTGGCCAAAGGCATGCATCATGGATCGAGGCCTTCACAACCGAGGCGCAGTGACCAAGATGCTGGCCAGTCACGGGTGCAATATCGAGTTTGCCCCTTTGGAAACCCCAGCAGCTATAGGAAAGGTAGAACGTCATGGGCGTATCCTAAAAGCAATGGTCAGAAAAGTGGTTGCTGATACCGAGACAGCAGGACTTGCAGACTTTGAGATGTTGCTGCAAGAATGCACATCCACAAAGAACAGCATGCAGAGAACAAACGGTTACAGTGCAAGTCAATGGGTTTTGGGAAACAACCACGCATGCCGGGCTCAGTCACAGACATGTCAGAGAGCGCTGACTTGGATGTGATTGAAGCGAAAGCAGATCCAACCGTGGCGTACCACAAGGTACACGCCGCAAGAATGAGGGCACAGAGGGCTTTCGTCCACTTAGACACAAGCAACAGGGTTGCACGTGCGCTGACACGCAATGCAGCGCCCCAGCACAAAGAGTATGCAGTTGGTGATTTGGTTTGTTACAGGAGGGACGCACAACAAGGTGGCACAACATGGAGCACAGCATCCCGTGTGATTGGCCAATGGGTTGTGGTTGTTACACGAGGGGGTTCCAATCTTGTGCAGCACGTCACGTGTGAGGTCTGCCAATGAGAGCGAGGCCCTGGCTTTCTCCATCTTGAATGGGGAACCTGTGCTGCCAGATGCCATTGTGTCAGGCCCTCAGCAACAGAAGTACATCCATCTTGAAGATGAACAACAAGGACCAAAGTTCCCAAACCCAGTTGGGATCTTTGATGATGATGAAGAAGCCCCTCAGGGGAGCAGCGCGCCGTCAAGAGCCCCAGCAACACCAGGAAGACGGTTGAAGGCCAAAGATAAGACGGACCAATCTGAACGACCAGGCCTGTACACGAGAGCTGCTCCAATGACTCCAGGAGCACTACCTGGTGACACGATGATGGCTGAGTTGGTGGATGGAGACCACTGGCGCATTTCAATGGATGTGGCAATCAGAGTCCATACAGAAACCAGGAAACGAGAGTACAACATGAAACACGATGGTTGATGGTGAGCTGCCAGAAGGGTTTCAAGACTCAGGGTTTGCAACAGTAAGAAAGATCTTCAGGAATGGGGATGTAAAAACAAACGAAACGGGTAAGGTAAGTAACGTAGAAGAAACGGACGCTTGGACCGGTTTCACCGTCTTTCGAAGGGCACAAGACCCATTCGAACGCGCGCGAGCCATGGATCTGGAACTGGATATGGAACCTCTAAGGTCCTTCATTGCACAGCGCAGTGTGGAGGCCGAGGAGACAGTTCAATCTGGGAGGGTGGCCAAGACAGTGGACATCAGGAAGGTCTCACCAGAGATCAGAGCCTTGATGATGGAAGCTCGAACTGCAGAGTGGGAGAAGTACAAGAGCTTCAACGCTGCAATTCCCATTTGGGGAAAGGAGCTTCAGAATCTGCTTGAAAGCTCAGTTGGTGATTTGCGGTAACTTCGAAGATGTCAGTCGCGAAGATGTGAGGTGCGATGCTCCGACAGCAGATGCGGAGTCCCATTGCCTCCTGGCGAGTTGGGCAGCTTCGGAGAGGTTGCGTCTGAAGGGAAGTGACGTGACCAATGCGTATTTTCAAGCAAAGCCACTGACGAGGTTGCTACTGATGCGGCAGCCGACAGGTGGACTTGGAGATCCAGATGTGCCTGCAGAAGCGTGCCTGCTCTGTAGGGTGCCCATCTATGGTTCAATCGATGCAGGTAGAGGTTTCTACTTGCGCATGGATTCAGAAGTGAAGACAGCAGGTATGAAGGCGTCAAAGGTGATGCCTGCCCTGTACTATCATCAGGACGAAAACGGTGAACCGGATGCCATGCTATGCACCCACGTGGATGATTTACTGTTTGCCCACAAGCCAAGTGGAGCGAAGGTGATTCAGGAGATCCTTGGAAAAGTTCTCGGTCGGAAAGACTGAAGAAGGAAGCTTCAGGTACTGTGGACGTTGGTTTACCCAGCATGATGATTTCACAGTTGAAACCGATGCTGAGGAGAACACCAGAGGAATCAAGCCAATTTCGATTGACAAGTCCCGTAAGGGAACTGACGTTGTCATGGAAAAGGAGTTGACAAGTCTCCGTTCAGTGACGGGATCACTGGCGTGGGTAGCGCGGTACTGTCGTGCAGACTTGGCGTACAAGGTGAATGAACTCCAGACAATCCAAAGGCCACGGTGTCAGACTTGAGGCTGGCAAACAAGGCTGTTGAACTGGCACGCCAGAACCAAGACATGAAGCTGGTGTACAAGGCCAATTGGATTGCAATTGTCATGACTGGAAGGATCTTGCAGTGGTGACATACAGCGATGCGTCTTTTGCAAATGAGCCTGGATTTAAATCCCAGCAAGGCAGAATTCACTATCTGTCTACGGCTTCGCATTTGACTGAGAAAGATCACAGCATACATGTGATCGGCTTCGCTTCGTCAACCTTGAAGCGAGTGTGCAGAGCCACATTGCAAGCTGAGTCGCACGCACTTCAGAGTGCAGTGGAACACGGTGACCGCTTGAGGTGTGTCCTGTGTGAGATGACAGGCAAGCTGGTGTCGATGACAGACTGGCACGATCAATGCCAGATGAAGATGAAACACGTTTGGGTGTCTGACTGCATGAGCTTGGTCGAACACCTGAATGCAGAAGTGCCCAAGAAGGTCCAGGATAAACGACTGGGCATAGAGCTTGCGGCATTGAGGCAGTCCTTGTGGACAGGGAATGGCCAGAAGAGCAGTCTTGAGTACTCGCCCTATGGGGACGAGCTGTGGTGGATTGAGACTGCCCGGATGCTCGCAGATGCATTGACGAAGTCAATGAAACCCTGCGTTTTAACGAGGACCTTGACATCCGGCCTGAATTCGCTCAGACTTGCATGATTGATGTGTGGCAGATGCCATCAGCAGGAATAGCCCGCTGCTGTAAAGTGTATAGACAGTTTGGAAGCCACGCAAGGACATGTAGATAAGACGGGTGTGAATTTGAGATCAATTAGATCCTTACACCATGTTCCTTGGCGTGTGGCTTTGGTTCAAACTACCCTAACTTAGGGCCCTGGAGCTGTTGGTTGCAAAAACGGTCCCTAGCGCAATTCAAATAAGTAATGGGGTGCGCCCCGAAGGTAACAAACCACTGGATTTTGGGGCAATTGCCCGTTGTTGCACAAGCCCACGTGCAAAACGGTCAAACATTTTGCATTGGTGGAGATTAAACAGGAAATTTGATGCACTTCACCAAACTCTAGCATGGACTCTGAGGTTAGTGAGAAGATTTATATAAGGTTCACATATCTGGGATGAATTGTGATATTGGGATGAAACCAGGGTAAGTATGAGCGCAAAATAATTCTGATAGTAGGACAAGTGGCTGATCCTGCAACTGCAGTGAAGTGACAACAAATGCCGCGACATGGTGACATGGTGCACCCATTGGTAAACCCCTAGCATATATATTATATATAATTTTATAATATATATATATATGGCTTATAGATTTAGATGCCCTTTCTGGAAATGTTATGGTTTTTCATGGCCAATCTCTATTCAGCACCCGAACCGTTTGATTTCAGGGATTGACCAGTGAGAAAATGCATCCCAAATCTTGGCATCCAGTGGGTGTCGTCAAAGAAATGGCTGGAACTGTACTCAACCAAATTTTTGCCTTAGGAACAAGATTGTAATTACAAACCGTAGTGCTTTAATCTTCCCGCTGTTCAGGTTGTGTGAAATTGATATGGGTTTTCCATGGATTTCCATTGATTTCTATGGATTTTCATGGATTTATGGATTTTTATAGATTTCTGATTTCGATGGACTTTTATAGATAGATTTGTACAGCTTTGCACACATTGGAAAGGTTCGATGTCATGATCAGCATGTCACCGTCCACTTTTCATGGAGCCAAACTTGACACAGGATAAGGGATTCCATCAATCCCATAATTTCGCTCCCCTGTCCGTTTCTTTGATGGAGCCTGCGATTGCTTGAGGACTCGGACTTAAGCCAAGGACATCCAGGGATAGTCCATGATTATAGTACATCCCTATGGTCTCCTATTGTTGTATTGAATGTCCCATTATGAAATCTTCCTGAAATGTACGGTAATTCTAATTTACTCTTCAAGTCCGGATGACTCTCGGCCAGGCTGAGCGCACAGACTTGCCGCAGGTGAGACCAGTCTCCTGCACAGCATTCCATGTCAACAGAAGACTGCAATATCCGGTGCACATCCAGATCTCACTTGAAACATCCCCGAGGGAAAGCAGTGTTCTGACATTCTGCGACAGGACGATGTGATTCAAGAGGTCAGCAGTCAGCTTCATTGGCTTTTAGAGTAACTTCATTGACTGCTAGTCGGTTCTATTTCTTTTCCGTTACCTTCAGGTTTCCAGGCTCTTTCAGGTTTTCAGGAATATGGAACACCACAGCACGCATATCGTGCAAAATCACCTTGACTGGGCTATCTGGGCTATGGGTGCTGATGCATCGCGATGCATTGTAGTATATTTTAGTGTGCTTTCAACATTGTTGCCTTCAAGTGTCACTGTGGGAGGCGTCGAACTTGTCGCTTCAAGACTGGGCAGAGGTGCAAGATCACAGCTTTCAAGTTGGCCCGTATTCCACATACAAATACCTTGGATACTAAACCAATGTGAGTTCAGTGTCAGATCATAATGTCATAGTACAGGAAAGGGTGGAACTTACGTTTTCTCCATGATAATTTGAGACATTGGAATCCATTTTTGCAGCTTGTTTCCCGTTCCCAGAAGCGTCACTGCGGTGTTGCTTGGCAGCATCGTTTTGTGCAGTAGGGGATTTAGGCCTGGTGCGCTAGCAGATGGTCCTTTTTTTTTGGAAACTTCTGGGCAAACCTTGCCATATCTTGCCATGTATCATCATGGATTTGGACATGCACATTTGGCCCCATTTTCGAGCAATGCTTCTTCGGCGCACTTGCAATACATTGCTGTTGGTTGAAAGTAGCTTGTGATGCGGCCATTGTTCGGAATAATTAATGTCATTTGAATCCTCAGGACGAAGTCAAAGCGGTTTGTCTTCTTTTCTTTCAGGTGACAACCAAAATTGAACATGTTTTGTACCAACTCTTGGCCCATGAAATGTTGTTGACCCACTTTCTAGCAAAGTATTTGGTAGGTCAGGTGGACACAATTGGACACATCTACTTTGTGTGGTCATTCAATAATCTTGATTCCTTTTTTGTTGTCACATGCCACGTATGAAAACGTTGCAAACAACATCGGCAGCTGTGAGTTTCTCAACATCAGATCTACCTGTCACGCCACATCTCTAGCTGACTTATAATATAGACTATATAGACTATATAGATATAGATGTCACGCGATGTCACGCCATCACTCAGATCCACCTGTCACGCCTGGAACTGAAGTGCTAGGCGCAGGAACGCGAGCAGATCGAGGCCGTGGGGAGACGGAAAGGGAGACGGAAAGGACACTGCATGACATGGATTTTCGTGAGTCAACGAAAAGTCAACGAAAAGTCCGGAGACATCCGGAGACCTGTCGGAAAATCTCCGTGAAAACCCGGAAAGTCGGGGTCGCCTTAGTGCTGAACACGGACGTCAGAGGTGATTTCAGTGTGTGTTTTCAGCATTAAGGCGACCAGGGCGTACTGAGATGTGAGTGCGGTGATTCCGCAAAATGATCAGAAATGAAAACATGAAATGACTAGTGGATGACAGGAAAACATCAAAGTGGATACTAGTGGTCTAGTCAGGAAATCTGCAGCTGTGCCTCCATGATTTTGGGAATTGATCATGTCGGAAAGCATTTCAGGTGCATAATTTGGCCAGGATGATAGCCATTCGGCCATTCTTTGTTGGCAATTCTGATTCATTATTGTGATTATATTGCATCGATTGTATCTGATTCAATTCTTTTCTCAGCCCAATGAAACATGTCCCATTGTTTTTTTCGATGGGTTGATGCAAGGAAACGTTTGCAGGAAACCACGGTTGAAAACTTAAACTCCCAAATGTTGCGGCTTCCTGAACATTTGAGCCAATTCCGGTAAGTATAGTTCAGAATTATTGACCACCATTTTGAAATGAAATGACATGTTGTTGTCCACTGCCACCCCATTTTTTGTTGGTAACTGCAGTTTTACTATGGGAATCAACTGATGGTTTGGGCTGTGATTCCACAGTGGGAGAATCATCGTGTTAAACATGAAGTTTTTGTGAAAATTCAGTCCTCCCAACATTGATATTTTCCCAACGTGGAATTATTCAGAATGATAGTTTATTCGTTGGTACCCTCTGGGTGCCATTTAACATAGCTATTGGAAATGACCCATTTAGATCCATTTAGTTCTTTGATTTACCTATAACACGGTGATTTTCCAGTTCGCAAGCACCATCTGTAAATTGATTAGCATGGCTTCTTTTTACTGTTTGGGTATGTAGTCTCAGAGTGAAATGGGAAGTTTTGATTTTTTGCACTGTGACCCCTGTGCAGTCGCATCAGGAGTGGGTCTTGACATTGTTCAGTGATTTCGCGTTGATTTGGGCTCTAGCTGGATAAGGTAGTCCATCATCACATTCTTTGATGCATCCTCCGGCAGTTCAGCATGGCAAGCCACGTTGAATTGCTGGGAGGTATACTTCAATGTTACATAGGTGACTCAATAGCCACAAGACAAGTCAATGCAGCAAATTGAATCATCCTTGGAAGGCTAAGGACAAGAACAATCTTACATCCTCGGAAACTAATTACTACTTGTACCAAGTTGAGCAGTCTTTGACTCTTGTTCTGAAACGATACCATTCTACATGTGTAGTTTAGCCAAGAGCGGCCAAGAGCTTGGGATCAAAAATCACTTTGGTTCGGATTGAAACCCGGTTTGCAGATGGGGGACCGTGCTGAAGAGAGTGCTTCAGAGGATACCACGTGGGAAGCTCACAGAGCTCAAAGGAAATTGAAAGCTCGCAGGAGACTAAACAAACTACAAACTCTTCAAAACTCTTCAAAACTCTTCAAGTTCAAGCAGACGACATACTCCTGCTCCATGTCCCCATCCGCAGCAAGGAGACCATCCTTTTCGCAGTGTGGGCCTACTTGC
>CAMXCT020004259.1:0-23316 GCA_947184155.2 Cladocopium goreaui | reverse complement strand
TCTATCTAATCTATCTAATCTATCTAATCTATCTAATCTATCTAATCTATCTAATCTATCTAAACTGTCTAATCTCTCTAATCTGTCTACTCTATCTACTCTATCTACTCTATCTACTCTATCTAATCTATCTAATCTATCTAATCTATCTACTCTATCTAATCTATCTAATCTATCTAATCTATCTAATCTATCTAATCTATCTAATCTATCTAATCTATCTAATCTATCTAATCTATCTAATCTATCTAATCTATCTATCTATCTATCTATCTACCTATCTACCTATCTACCTATCTACCTATCTATCTATCTATCTATCTATCTATCTATCATCTGCAGCGGCGACATGCCTTTGAAGAGCGAGCCACATGGCAGGACTTCCTGCCAGGTCCTGCAGAAGCGTTCTCGCTGACAGACTCGTACCAATGCGTTTTGGAGAGCTGAGAGACTCGTACCAATGCGTTTTGCGATTTTTCCAGTCCACCTGTCTAAAGTACTGCGCCTGCCACGGAAAATTGATGCCAGGTCATACGAAGTGCTGCACCTGTCACGCAAAATCATCTTAGCAAACCTGCACATCTGATACTCCAAAATGCAACCCCTCTCAGGAAATCAGCGCCCTGACCTCCTAACATGTCTCATGAACATGTCTTTTGTACTGCGCCTGCCGCGAAAATGCATCTCTGCAGATCCTCTTCAAATGTCCCGCGCCTGCCACGCAAAACGACATCTGAACCTCCAAAAATGGTCCGTACATGGTGTGTTTTGTACATTTTGACTTGGAAATGTGCTTCGCGCCACAGCGGCGTGCACTTTTGCGACATCTCAACTTCCAAAAGTGGTCCGAAGTTGGTGTGCTTTGTACATTTTCACTTGGAAATGTGCTGCGCGCCACAACGGCGTGCACTTTTTCGACATCTCAACTTCCAAAAGTGGTCCGAGCATGATGTGTTTTGTACATTTTGACTTGGAAATGTGCTTCGCGCCACAACGGCGTGCACTTTTTCGACATCTCAACTTCCAAAAGTGGTCCGAGAATGGTGTGTTTTGTACATTTTCACTTGGAAATGTGCTTCGCGCCACAACGGCGTGCACTTTTTCGACATCTCAACTTCCAAAAGTGGTCCGAACGTGGTGTGTTTTGTACATTTTGACTTGGAAATGTGCTTCGCGCCACAACGGCGTGCAATTTTTCATCTCTCATCTGGCCAGCTGGCTCCGCACCCGCCGCTTTAGCGAGCCTACTTTTCGACCCTCTGGAGCCACAAATCATTGGAAAAACGCAAAAAAGGCGACTTTCCTACCTTTTTCGCGCATCTGCATCTTCTTTCTTCTGACTCTTTCTCTTCTACTTTTCTCTCTTCTAATCTTTCTCTTCTCTCTGACCCTTTCCATCTCTGCTTTTCATCAGTCCATATTGTCGGAAGTTTGACTTCTAAACTTCCTTCGATCATAATTTTGTAGATGCACTCCAGGCCCCACCTTAGCCCCCATCTCAATGCCCCAAATCTGTAGGAGTGATCGAGCAAGGTGCAGGGAAAGCAAAAGGATTCATTCAAAAAGCGGTCAAAAGCAGAAATTCAGCATCAAAATCGTGCCCAGGAAATCTGAGTTACACGATGTTAGGTTGGTCCCTCAGGGGGTGACATAGTCATTTTGGGGTTTAGTCTCCAACTATGCTCAATCAAAAGTTGGAAGTATAGTTATCCTTTTTTCCAGAACAGCAGTCAATACCTCATAAAAGGTGCCAATGCCTGTCTGTCATGTTTAATTCGATTGACCTTTGCATTTTTATTGATTTCAAACGGCCTAGTGGTTTTGAATTTGTTTAGACTGCGTTGAAACTGGTTCAGGTTGATTTTGTCTAGCTTCTAGCTGGCTTTGTCTGTTTCCAACTGATCTAGAGGTTTTCCGCAGGTATTGATATCTTTCAAAAGAATGTTAAAAGATGCTAAATGACTTTGATCTTTTGACGTTTGTGTTTCATTTGTTTGAAACGTGTCTTTGTCATGTCTTGACGGACTTGGCTGAACTCCATGTTGTGTCTATTCTCCGCGTTTGGATGCTGTTTTTGTAAAAGGTTTGGATGCATGTTTTTAAAAAGGACTTTAGATTACCAGTCCTTTTGTCATGTGGAGGTGTTTTTTTGCATATCCTTTCCTCTGTTGATTCACAATTTTCTGCATACATTGCAATTGAATATTCATTTTTCTCGCCAACAACCTACTGACACACAACCTACTCACACACTAGTACTCACACACAACGTACTCTCACACAACTTGCACTCTCATTAACTGACTCGCCAACATACTACTCACACCCACAACGTACTCACACACACACAACTTACAATCTCATTAACTTTCCCGCCAACAACCTACTCACACACAACTTACTCGCCCACAACGTACTCACCCACAACGCACTCACACACAACTTACAGTCTGAACAACTGTCTCGCCAACAACCTACTGACACACAACCTACTCACACACTAGTACTCACACACAACGTACTCACACACAACTTGCACTCTCATTAACTTACTCGCCAACAACCTACTCACACACAACTTACTCACACACACATAACTTTCTCACCCACAACGTACTCACCCACAACGTACTCACACACAACTTACACTCTCAACAACTTACTCGCCAACAACCTACTCACACACACAACTTTCTCACCCACAACGTACTCACACATACACACACAACTTTCTCACCCACAATGTACTGACCCACAATGTACTCACACACAACTTACACTCTCAACAACTTACTCGCCAACAACCTACTCACACGCAACGTACTTACCCACAACGTACTCACACACACACACACAACTTTCTCACCCACAACGTACTCACCCACAACGTACTCACACACACACACAACTTACACTCTCAACAACTTACTCGCCAACAACCTACTCACACACCAAACTTGCACTCTCAAAAACTTACTTGGCAACAACCTACTCACACCCACAACGTACTCACACACAACTTACACTCTCAACAACTTACTCGCCAACAACCTACTCAGACACACAACTTACTCACCCACAACGCACTCACACACACACACAACTTGCACTTTCATTAACTGTCTCGCCAACAACCTACTCACACACAGCTTACTGACCCACAACGTACTCACCCACAACGTACTCTCACACAACTTGCACTCTCAGTAACTGACCCGCCAACAACCTACTCACACCCACAACGTACTCACACACACAACTTACAATCTCATTACCTTTCTCGCCAGCAACCTACTCACACACAACTTACTCGCCAACAACCTACTCACACACACACAACGTAGTCACCCACAGCAATCCCACAACATACTCACCCACAACGTACTCACACACAACTTACACTCTCATTACCTTACTCGCCAACAACCTACTCACACACAACTTACTCGCCAACAACCCTTCACACACACACAACTTTCTCACCCACAACGTGCACACCCACAACGTACTCACACACAACTTACACTCTCAACAACTTACTCGCCAACAACCTACTCACACACAACGTACTCACCCACAACGTACTCACCCACAACGCACTCACACACACAACTTACAGTCTGAACAACTTTCTCGCCAACAACCTACTCACACACTAGTACTCACACACAACGTACTCTCACACAAGTTGCACTCTCATTAACTGACCCGCCA
This sequence comes from Cladocopium goreaui, assembly GCA_947184155.2. Classification (NCBI taxonomy): domain Eukaryota; class Dinophyceae; order Suessiales; family Symbiodiniaceae; genus Cladocopium; species Cladocopium goreaui. The sequence goes on along the minus strand of CAMXCT020004259.1, from coordinate 19,602 downwards.
ACAACCTACTCACACCCACAACGTACTCACACACACAACTTACAATCCCATTAAATTTCTCACCAACAACCTACTCACACACAACTTACTCGCCAACAACCTACTCACACGCAACTTTCTCACCCACAACATACTCACCCACAACTTACTCACACACAACTTACACTCTCATTAACTTACTCGCCAACAACCTACTCACACACAACTTACTCGCCGACAACCTACTCACACACACAACGTACTCACCCACAACAATCCCACAACATACTCACCCAAAAACGTACTCACACACAACTTACCCGCCAACAACCTACTCACACACACACAACTTTCTCACCCACAACGTAATCACCCACAACGTAGTCGCACACAACTTACACTCTCATTAACTTACTCGCCAACAACCTACTCACACACAACTTACTCGGCAACAGCCTACTCACACACAACTTACACTCTCAACAACTTACTCGCCAACAACCTGCTCACACACAAATTACTCGCCAACAACCTACTCACACACACACAACGTACTCACCCACAACGTACTCACCCACAACGTACTCACACACAACTTGCACTCTCATTAACTTACTCGCCGACAACCTACTCACACACAACTTACTCGCCAACAACCTACTCACACACACAAGTTATAATCTCATTAACTTACTCGCCAACAACCTACCCCCACACAACTTACTCGCCAACAACCTACTCACACACACACACAACTTACGATCTCATTAACTTTCTCGCCAACAGCCAACTCACACACAACTTACTCGCCAACAACCTACTCACACACACAACGTACTCACCCACAACGTACTCACCCACAACGTACTCACCCACAACGTACTCACACACAACTTACACTCTCATTGACTGACTCGCCAACAACCTACTCACACACAACTTACTCGCCAACAACCTACTCACACACACACACAACTTACAATCTCATTAACTTCCTCGCCGGCAACCTACTCACACACAACTTACTCGCCAACAACCTACTCACACACACAACTTACAATCTCATTAACTTACTCGCCAACAACCTACTCACACACAACTTACTCGCCAACAACCTACTCAAACACACACAACGTACTCACCCACAACGTACTGACCCACAACGTACTCACACACAACTTACATTCTCATTAACTTACTCGCCAACAACCTACTCACACACTAGTACTCACACACAACGTACTCACACACACACAACGTACCCACCCACAACGTACTCACCCACAACGTACTCACACACACAACTTACACTCTCATTAACTTACTCGCCAACAACCTACTCACACACAACTTACTCGCCAACAACCTACTCACACACAACTTACAATCTCATTAACTTACTCGCCAACAACCTACTCACACACAACTTACTCGCCAACAACCTACTCACACACACACACAACTTACAATCTCTTTAACTTTTTCGCCGACAACCTACACACACGCAACTTACTTGCCAACAACCTCCTCACACACACACAACGTACTCACCCACAACGTACTCACCCACAACGTACTCATACACAACTTACACTCTCATTAACTTACTCGCCAGCAACCTACTCACACACAACTTACTCGCCAACAACCTACTCACACACACACACAACGTACTCACCCACAGCGTACTCACACACAACTTACACTCTCAGCAACTTACTTGCCAACAACCTACACACACACAACTTACTCGCCAACAACCTACTCACACACACACAACGTACTCACCCACAACGTACTCACCCACAACGTACTCACACACAACTTACACTCTCATTAACTTACTCGCCAACAACCTGCTCACACACAAATTACTCGCCAACAACCTACTCACACACACGCACACATTTACTCACCCACAACGTACTCACCCACAACGTACTCACACACAACTTGCACTCTCATTAACTTACTCGCCAACAACCTACTCACACACAACTTACTCGCCAACAACCTACTCACACACACACAACGTACTCACCCACAACGTACTCACCCACAACGTACTCACACACAACTTACACTCTCATTAACTTACTCGCCAACAACCTACTCACACACAACTTACTCGCCAACAACCTACACACACAACTTACTCGCCAACAACCTACTCACACACACACACAACGTACTCACCCACAGCGTACTCACCCACCACGTACTCACCCACAACTTACACTCTCATTAACTTACTCGCCAACAACCTGCTCACACACAACTTACTCGCCAACAACCTACTCACACACACACAACGTACTTACCCACAACATACTCACCCACAACTTACTCACACACAACTTACACTCTCATTAACTTACTCGCCAAAAACCTACACACACACACGCAACTTACTCGCCAACAACCTACTCACACACACACAACGTATTCACCCACAGCGTACTCACCCACAACGTACTCACACACAACTTACACTCTCATTAACTTACTCGCCAACAACCTACTCACACACAACTTACTCGCCAACAACCTACTCACACTTGCTCAGAAACATCTTTGCGAATTCTGATGTGGAATGCATCTTACGTGCAAAAACACTCCAATTAAACCTGACAGGAGCCATTGAATGATCAGAAGTAAGAAACCTCAGGTTGAAGTTTGGTTGGCACTTGACAATGCAGTTAAACAACAACAGAAAACACAGTATGACGTGTCCCCCAGCTGCGACTTGAATGCGCCCAGGAGCGACACTGCAGGTACAGAAGTTTGCGTCCAAACTTCCATCCAGTTGATTTCCATAGCTTCGTTGGCGTGACTAGGAAATCAACCGTCACGCCCCCTGCAATTGAAAAGGAGATTGGATAAACGCCTGGTAAAATACTCAAAACTGGTTCATTGTAATGGCAAAGAACCTGATAAGAAAAAGCAATTCCGTCAATCAAGGTAGAAGTTTTACATCTCTTCAGATGTTCCACGCACACTCCCCGCTGCCGCGAGGCTTTTTAAGGCCCCGACGAATGAGATGAAGGTGAAGATGAAGGAAAGATGAAAATGAGATGACGATGAAAATGAGATGACAATTACTTGACCGGAACAAAAGAGGGGGAACGCAAAAAGGAAAAGGAAAAAGAGAGAACACCAACACCAACACACCTGGCCCGAAACGAGCAAACCCTGAAAGGGCAAGGAAAAAGAAAAAGCGGACGGACGACGGGCCAAAAAACCAACCAGAGGGGGGGCGAAAGAAGCGCCTGACACAACCTACAAGGCGAGTGCCAAAGCCTACCTAGGAACGCGAAGGACCCAAACCTGACCTAGAGAGGAAAGCGCGCATGAGATAGGGGACCAATGGGGAACTAGTTGATGAAATAAGATGCATCCACATTACGTGCATTTTTCGTGATAAGGCTCAAAGGCCGTCGGCTTTCATGTCACAACCCTGTAAACGGCTTAAGTTGTCAACCCCTGAATTACGTGCACAATTGAACCTCACCAACGATCATAAAAAGAAAGAAAAACCACACCTAAAGCATGTCCTGTTGCCTGATTTTTCATGAAAGAAAAGGTGAAGCCAGGCACAGCGGCACGTTGTTCAACCAAACGACATTCGACAGGGTGAAAACCAAAAAATGGCCAGCTGTTCACTTTACTTAAACGAATTACTAATTCAAAAGTGTAAATTCAGACAAAAGAAAAGGTGAAGCCAGGCACAGCGGCATGCTGTTCAACCAAACGACAGTCGACAGAGTGAAAACCGAAAAATGGCCAGCTGTTTCACGTTACTTAGACGAATTACTAATTCAAAATGTCAATGCAGAGGTCATTTCGAAGTGTCAAGTCTTAGCTTGGAAAAGCTTTCCCCGAAGGGTTCATGCCACCTTGACGAATCCAGCATGAATCACACACTTGCTCAGAAACATCTTTGCGAATTCTGATGTGGAATGCATCTTACGTGCAAAAACACTCCAATTAAACCTGACAGGAGCCATTGAATGATCAGAAGTGAGAAACCTCAGGTTGAAGTTTGGTTGGCACTTGACAATGCAGTTAAACAACAACAGAAAACACAGTATGACGTGTCCCCCAGCTGCGACTTGAATGCGCCCAGGAGCGACACTGCAGGTACAGAAGTTTGCGTCCAAACTTCCATCCAGTTGATGTCCATAGCTTCGTTGGCGTGACTAGGAAATCAACCGTCACGCCCCCTGCAATTGAAAAGGAGATTGGATAAACGCCTGGTAAAATATTCAAAACTGGTTCATTGTAATGGCAAAGAACCTGATAAGAAAAAGCAATTCCGTCAATCAAGGTAGAAGTTTTACATCTCTTCAGATGTTCCACACACGCACACAACGTACTCACCCACAACGTACTCACCCACAACGTACTCACATACAACTTACACTCTCATTAACTTACTCGCCAACAACCTACTCACACACAATTTACTCGCCAACAACCTACTCACACTTGCTCAGAAATATCTTATCGAATTACTGATGTGGAATGTATCGAACGTGCAAAAACAATCCAGTTAAACCTGACAGGATTGGTTGAAAGATCAGAGGTGAAAACCCATGCGAAGGAAATCAGACAACTCGTTCTGATGCAGCGCATTCATCCTCAAATGACAATGGAAGTTCAGATTGCGAAAACCGTGCACAAATGAAGAAGGAAAAACCAGTTGGTCGACATGCCGGTTCTTGGCTTAGCCGGTTGCCATTAACGAGAAATCGAAATGATGTTGCAGGTACGTCACCAGGCGTCCCTGGTGATATCCTAGGATCATATGAGGAGCTTCGTTGGATGGAGCCTCATATGTCCTCTCCATCCCCCTGCTGAAATGAAAATGAAGACTTGGTTTGAGTAAACGAAAATAAAAACAGGTTTAGAGCCGTTCAAGTGCAAGGTAGAAGTTTTACATCTTTTCAGATGTTCCACACACACGCCCCGCTGCCGCGAGGCTTTTTTAATGAAAGTCAACATCGAAGAAGGGCTCTTATTCGTTCCCTGAAGCTGGAAATGACTTCAAAATACAGGGAATTGAGTAGAAATCTGCAATCGAATTATCCGCAGGATTCAGAACACCTTCAGGTCGAAATTGTCGGATCTCAATCGCTGATGTCGGAAAGCTCTTCCATTTGTTGAGCCTGCTGTGACAAAAGGCAAGTGGTCTCTGCCAAATGGCTGGCAAGGTGAGCCAAGTCGGCTGCCGAGAAGACCTGAACCGGATTTGTGCTCAAGTCATCGCCTGGATTTTCCAATCTCTCCAATATGGCCAAGTTGGCCTCTCTGTCATTGTTGAGAGTGTTCCACAGAATGGTGGCCAACTGATGGATCTGGGCCGGTGCCGAGGGTTGTCCTGCATGGACAACTACAGAGTCATTGTCTTCCATCCCTGAGCCTGACTGAGATTCTTGGCTTCCGTGTGCTTGGTTTCCACTATCTGACACTTGCGGGCGATAATGCCCTGTTTCTTCAGACTGCACCTCAGGGATGTGGAACTATCGACGCCAGTAGTTGGCAATTTGGGTGGAGTGTTCCCAAGAATTGATCCATCCGTTGCGATCCGCACGGATGTGACCAATGATTCCATTGAAGAAGAACTCCGGTTGTCGGTTTCGATGCGTTCCATATTGGTCCACTTCTGTCACCATGAGGCGACGGAGCTCGGGCTGGGATCGATCAGCCGACGGTGAGCGAACCTCCATCAGGAGATAAGCATGGAGTTGACGACGTTGTTCTGTCATCTCCATCTGGAGCGGATAGGCTTCTTCTCGTGTAGGAATGATGGGGGCCTGAAGATCGGCCGAGGCAGGTAGGGGTACTGATAGGGCCGTAGTCGAGTACCCGAAGTGAGATGGATGGTCACCGGAATCAGTGTTTTGAGCAGAAGGCCAGGCTGTAGATTCAGTGAACTCAGTGCCACTGTGAGGCGGATGATTTGAGTCCGAAGATGCAGCAGTATTGCTTGGGAATCCCTGGGAAGGAGGATGACGTCGTGGCATGCTCATCGAGGTTGCAGGAGAGGTGAAACCGGCAAGGATGGAGTCACGTTTGGTCATGATGCAGCTGGAGCCAAGTGCTAATAAAAACAAGAACAGTGAAGCACGACGACAAATACTGAGTGGAAAAGAGAAAAGAGAAAAGAGAAAAGAAACACGAAAGACAAGCAATGACTGGGTAACAAATCGGCGAACGGTCTTTGTTCACCTCATGGAAGCATGTTGCGATGGGGGAGAGCCTCATGACAGCTCACACGCATGATATATGGTTGGGAGTGAGACGTAAAGTGACGAATATTATTCGGAAATAAAATGCCAAATTCCTGCCCTTCAGTCCAGTGAGGACGATATTCATGAAGAAGGTCAACCAGGAGGTCTTCATTGTGGAGAGCGAAGGTATCCCCAGTGTCGTCTTGCCAACGGATGTCCATTGAAGATGGACGGAGATAGCGGTCCCAGGTGTACCAAATGTGTTGGCTGATGATGTACAAGAGGTTGTACACCGTGAATGTCTCAAGTCTTCGGGTCTGAAGTAAGACATTGTATGAGAACAAGGCCATTTCTTCAGCGCGATTGAGATACGGTAGTGCTGCACAAGTGGTGGTTTCCATGGCATCATCATGAACATTGAGCATGAGAGGTCGAACGCCATCCAAGTTGACAATCACCAGCACATTGCGAAGACGGGGAGGAGCAGGGACTTCATGCCATGAGTCGCGAAATGCGTGGCGATCTTGTGACCCAGAGGGTTGCCACATGGGATTATCACGAGAACGAGAACGTTCAGGGGCAATGCGAGTTGAAGCTGATGAACGAGCCATATTGCCTAAAAAATGAAAAGAAGGAAAAAAGAAACCAAAGAAGAGCCAACCAGAGAGAGCAGAGGGGAGAAAAGGAAACCAGGGAAGAGAGGGAAACCCCAAGAAGACAGCAAACAGAAAGGAAACACGGAAGAAATGAGGAGGCAGCATCGCTCCTCTTTTTCTGTGTTCGCACCGGTGCGATTCAGTCTTCAGCCTCAGGTTCGTGAGGTGGATGAACACGGCCATGTTGGTCCGTTTGCTTGAGAATGCCCCAGCGAATTTTGCACACCTGGGGATCACGTTGTAATCGTGCCCCTATCGTCTTCCAAGAAGGACGGGACTTGGTGTCCTGTTTCATATTGGTCAGCTCTTGATCATCAGCATTGGTCCATGGGCGAAAAGGAAGATCACGAGGAGGATCAGGTGGAATTGGCGGGGTACTGTGCAAGGTCGCCGGTGGTGTTTCATGTGGATTCGAAGTCACTATGGGAGTGGAAGAGCCAGGAGGTGCAGTGGATGTAGTGGTTGGTGGTGGTGGAAGGCGATCGTTCAGATCATGAGCAATATGATCATGGGTGGAAGCTGCTCTGGATGCTGCGTCGGCATCAGAGTCATCAGAATCTAAGTCAGCAGGTGGTGCCTCTGAGATGATGGGAAGATGGCCCGGACGGCCACATCCTGCACTGGTTGGTAAACGCACATCTGAGATCGACGAGGCTTTTTGACGTTTCTTCGGCTGTGGATCATCAATTGAACTCACTCGCTGTTTGGATCGAACAGGGACCGGGATTGTGGGTCTGGTAGGAGCGCGAGGAGGATCCGTCACCGCGGAGGTGTTCGGAATGGGATCCATAACTGAAGTCATTGGGATGGAGGGATTCCGGACAGTCACAGGCGGACCTGTGGTTGAATCAGTTTCTCGGTGGTGCATCCCCCGGCTAGGTGTAGTACTAATTGGATGCACGGAAACCGGACGTAAGTTCGGTTCAGGATTCACGACCAACTGCGATGGAATGCCTCCATGTGTCACCATCGTCGGTGGGGACGATGTCGGTGGTAGTGGGACGAAAGTGTGGAGGCCTCTTGACGCTGGACGGTCCAAGCGAAAGTGGGAAGGTGGCATCGCGTCTTCCCATTCAATGGGTGGTTCAAAGAAGGGCAAAAGTCCCGCGAGATGGTTGAGATGCATAATGGCACGAGCCAAGTGGTGATGAAAGGCACGACCTTGAGCATGGTCCATCAGGGGCGAAAGAGGGACAACAAGCGGAACGAAGCGAGGTTGAGACAAGAAGCTGCAGGGAAGTGGAGGAGTGACACTAGCGGGACAGGACATGGACGGGAAGAAACCAGGAGAGGAGAGGAAGGGGAGAGAAGGACAGAGGACAAAAAGGACAAAAAGGACCCACTTACAACTAAGCGACAGTGGCAGTGCACATTTTTGATGGCGGCTGAAGGTACTGATGCTGAGTCTGTAGGGCAGTGGCATTGCACATTTTCGATGGCGGCTGAAGGTTCTGATGCTGAGTCTGTAGGGCATCTGAAATTGAAAAGCCAGCTCGAGTGTACAGCTGAATTAGTTGCGAAAGACCTTGTTGGACTCGGCATTGTGGAAAAGCGCCCTTGATGACAATGTGACAGCGAGAGCGAAAGCCACTGAGAAGAACTTTCGGAGGTGAGGCAGAGAATGGTGACAAGACCTGGGAGACATTGGTTGGTCCCTGGTAGATCAGCTCGAGTGGTTTCGTTTCAAGCATGAACCCGAGAAATTCTTGATCAGGTTCGGTTTCGAGGATGATGGGCTTTCCATAGAAACCATCGTCGAGCAGGACTTCATATGGTGCAAAGTCAGTGAGGCGTTTGTCCCCAAAGATGAGATGGTTGTCGACGTAGCGAATGTGACGGATAAACAAGTGGTGGTTGGAAAGGAGTTGACGAAAGGTGGACCAGATTTCTTCACTGATAGAGACCACCATTAAGCATAAGGCTGGGGAAAGAGGACTTCCCATGGGGCTGCCTCTGCATTGGCGAATGCATTTTTGGCCCAGAGCAAACGTCTGCATGTTGAGTGCTGATTTGATGAGATGGGGAACGTCTTTGATGACGATCTTCCGTGTGACATTGAGACGACGGAAGGTTCGTCCCTTGATGATGTCTCCTGGATTGTTCGACTTTCCGGGGTACACTGAGAAAGCTTCGTCGTCGGAAACGTTCATTTTTGGACGAAGGAGGTCCAAAAGCATGAACCAGGATCGAACAAATCTGTCTTGATCGATGCTTGTGAAGAAACCCGCTAGATCTTGGTTGACCAGAATGAGGTCGGCGTGGACAGGTGCCGATTTGAGGATGGAGAGAAGTGTATACACGTCTCCCGTGGCAAAATGGTTTGGACAGGCAACCGGAATGAGCTGGAAGATCAAACGGGCAAGGATGTTGAGCATCGGTCGGAAGGTAGACTCGACAAAGGAGATAATGGGTCTGCCACTACGAAAGTCTTTCTTCCGTTTGGCTAGGATGTATCCCGCTGGAAGTTGGCGACCAGAGCCCACTGCCCAAGGATATGCTTTGCCGTGTTGTCGATGGAGAGATTCGGTGAGGGAGTTGACAATGGAAGAGGGCTCATCGGGTAGCTGTTCAAAGATTGAAGGATCTTGGAAGGTCTGTTCAATGGAGTGGTAGTACAAGCATGGACAGTAAATGCGTAGAGAGGATGGATGTTTGTCTTCGCAGTGGAAAATGGCGCCTTCAAAAGTGGACTGAAGTTGAGTGATAGAGGACTTCGTGATGTGGTTGGTGATTGCTTGGGTATGTTCTGACCAGAGATGATGGCCAAAATCAGAGATGTTGGACGCTGGCATGGAAGGTAAGCCATTTTGTTTTGTCCAGGTCTCGAGACCCAGTTTCAGCTGGGCAAGGTATTCCTTTTTGGACGGGAAGACCTTGTTAGAAAGAGACCCTTCTGCGACCACCGCAAGGTCTGGTGGAAGCGTGGAGTGAAGAAGAGAACCTGAAAGAACCCAGTGATCAGCTGAAGGGTTTAAGGCTGCTGACTTATACGATGACCAGGACTTGCAACAGCAACTGGCTGGATTGGATGTGGACCAATCGACGATGGCCTGTTTGTGATTGCAGAGTTGATCCAGAACAGCGGCATGTTTGATGAAGACCGTCTTGAAAGAAGGAGTGTGGCATGGGACTTGATGGTCCAGCATTTGATGACGCCATGCACGGAGGAATCGTTTCAACTGGGATGGGAGATTCGGAGAAAGAGACCAGGGTGCTCTCAAGGCTGAAGCGCGTGGAGCAGGTTTTCCGCGCCACCATTTGATGGTGGTATCGATGGCATTCAAGGAAAGAGTCCGGAAAGGCTCTTGAGTGTTGTTTGCGAGGCGACGGAGAGCGTAGCAAAGGGTGAGACCACCATCATTGGATCGAAGCATCTTCATTTGTTCGAAGCGTGCCTTGGTATTTGACCCCAAGGCGTGGATGATGGTCCACATTTCAAGACGGTTTTGGAACCGCGAAGAGGACAAGATTTGGCGGACGATTGCCGGGGTGAATTTGTGTCGTGCCCGACGCCAGAGGGTCGCCAGGCCGAACTGCGAGTTGGTGTTGAGAAGGGGTTTTTTGAGGATACCCTTCTTTGGGTGGAAGAATTGGCAAATGAACGGATAGTTGAGTCTGGGTTGCCACTCTTGGATTAGGGCCATTTCCAAGCTGCGATAGTCGGTTCTGTTGGTGTACACCGGGATTGGAGCCCACATGTACAGGTTGTCGTGGTCTTGCCAGTAGCGCAAGGCCACCTCAGCTTGGACAAGTCGCTCGTTGATGAGTTGAAGATATTTCCTGGATCGACTGTACTCTCTGTCCAGGGTGCTGTGCATTGCAGAGCCCACATAGAATTTGGGTTGCAAGTTTGCAATGTGGGTGAAACGAATGTAGACGCTCTGAGGCTGGAAAAATGGTCTGGAGAAAAGATTGTGGGAGTGTAGGGTGTTACCCCACAGATGGGTGAGGTCCGTACATCCTTCCAAAATTGACTTCAGCTTGGGATTGGGTCGGAGACCATGGAGGATTGCCAGCATCATCATACGAGTCTGTATGATGCGGAAGCCCTGAAAAAGGTGGACGCTGTAAGTCATGGTGAAGGGGGTCAAAATATAGATGACGAGAGTCATCGAGTGGATGATATGCAAATGGGATTGAAGCACTTTGTGCTTGAGTTTTCGACGAAGCTGAGGTGCTAGTCAATTAGTGAGGCTGATGGCTGCAGTCATAACCTTGAGAAGGTTGATAGCGTCAAGGTTCTTTCCCAGCAGGCTGACTGGGATGCCCATCATCACGGCTACGCGGGTAACCGTCTCAAGAGCCTCTGAGGGTTGATTGTCCCACCATTCCTCTGTCTTGGCGATGTTGTCATTGAGGACTTTGCGCTTTGGATCGGACAGAGGGAGGTCTCGGAGCCATTTGCTGAAAGCTCGACTCGCTAGTGTTGTTGGCATATGCTGGGCAAGACACGGATTGGTGGTGGACGTGCCGACCAACAAGGGGGAAGGATCGAAGCTGGGTGGTGCAGTGGTAGCTGGATTGGTGGTCTGTCTCATCAGAGCAGCCTGGATAGGCGATGCAGCAGGACTTGAAGCAGAGGGTCCAGTGGGACCCGGAGTGGATGGTGCGGTGGCATCTTCACCAAGCTGTTGGCGCAGCTGAGCCAGTTGGCTACGGAGCTGAGTTGGCTCGTGTTGGGTGTCAGGATCAGCTGAGCGAGTAGGAACCCAACTGTGGATGAGGTCTGCAATTTGCTGCGCAGCATACTTGGTGTTGTTGGTCTTGTCCAAGAGTTTTCCATCTTGTCTGGCCTTTGAAGAAGAGACCTTGTCAATGTCGATGCCTTTGTTGCGCAATTGAGTCAAGAGCTCCGTCATGAATACCACAGCTGCGATGTCCCCAGTTGGGATCAAGTAAAGTTCACGTCCATGAGCCAGCTTGCGAAGCCAGAAGTTGTTGGCCTGCTGGTACAGCAAGGCTGCCAGCGGTAATTTCAAAGGATCACACCCTTCGATGTCCAGCTTTGGTGTGAAGGCAGATGGACGGATGGTCCGAGGGAATGTCAAGCCGTTGATCTTCTGGTTATCGAAGTGCTCGGTGTCCTCTTGCCAATGAGGATTGAGATCAAAGCCATATGTGCGAACTTCATCAGTGGTGGTGTTGCCTCCTGGTGAGGTCGTGTGTGGAGTACCCCCAACGCGAGGTTGGGACGACGGAATCGATGGAGTGCTTGGTGAGGCAGTTTGAGTTGGTGGACATGGCAAGGTAGGTGAGCAAGGCGGAGACATCACGCGAGGTGGAATTGGATATGGAATTGTAGGTGGAGGCGATGCTGGAGGTGCAGGTGGAAATCGTGGATTGGGCTGGAAAGCCACTGGGATAGGTGGAATCTGATTGGTGGATGGGTTCATGAAATAAGCTCCCGACTGTTGTAGGTTGAACTGAGGTCGAAACTGAGGTCGAGACTGAGGTCTGGACATATGGTTTGAGTGCCAGACTGCTGATTGCATAGGTCCACACCATCGAGGAAAGAAAGGTAGTTCTGGTCGAGCAGGAGGATCTGGAGCACGAGGTTCAGCAAGATTGCGACCAGGAATGGGGGAGCGCGAACGATCGGAGTCCGCCATGGGTGCACCAGCGAGTTAACTGCTGAAATGGAAACAAGGCTGCATGGTGAAAGCTATTCACAAAAATGGAACATGGAAGGACAGAAAAGCCAATAAAAACAAAGACCCTAAAAAAGGAGAAAAAGAGAAAAACCAACAGACAAAAAACTCATCAAACAACATCAACAGGAACCCTGGACCCCAAGCCATCGAACCATCAGCGATGGAGCACAGATTGTGGCAGCCGTGCAATTTTGGTCAAACGCATGTCCAGGGTAAACCTAGAAAAGTTGGTTTGTCCGGAGTCCTGTTTAGGCCGAAATCACTAATAGTACAAATGATGACCTCAGTCCTGAGAGCCGGTCAGCGACGATGACGTCGAGAGTGTCGTTCTTCATTGCCACGATAAGTGCAATCATCCGAAGTTGACTCCCCAGGGTCGGGCTTCATGGTGAGATTTGGCCATTTCATAGCGATGAACTTCAAACCCACGTGGTGGCTGTTGGCGATGGTATATTTTTCCGGTGTGGTGACGACTCCTTTGTCAGCCACACCGAGCTGAGCCATTTCATTGCCACCAGCTTTGTATGCCGTGTGCTCGAAGGCACCCTGGTACATCGCCCCGACGAGGATCTCCTGCTGTCCCTTTCCTTTCTTGCCAGCAGAGTCAAGGAGGTCTCGTTCTGCCCATGGTGGGATCGTGGTGTCGTTGTTGGACACCTGTCGTCCCAAGAAGAAAGCCCCGAACGTCGGTAGTTCACACCGTTGGGGATTCTTATGGTAGGACCAGTTGGCTGGTCTGATTTTGCCTTCCAGGAGGATTTGTTGGGAACTGGAGAGTGAAGTTCCGTGGATCAATGCCCAAGTGTAGTTCCTTTGCTTGCCGAAGGGAGGTGGCATCTGGAAGTGACTGGTATCTGGTAGTGGCATGATGAGGGCAATCATATTGGTGGATGGAAGTTCAATGGTGTAGCAAGTGGACAGGTCGAAATCAGGAAGGATGTTGGTGCTGAAAAAGAGCTTAACAGCTCTCGAGACCACCTCTTGAGGGATTCGTGGATCCACATTTTGAAGTTCCTCACATGCCTTCTCGTAGCTTTCCTGGTCCATGGTGGTGGTCACCTGGGGACACTCAGAGGATGGAATTTCGTTTGCCGCACGCATTCGATTGGGATGTTTCGAGGCAAAGTTGACAACACGAACCCAATCTTGTTTGGATCCTGCATGCAGATCAATGGCGACATGTCCCGGAGGAACCTGGGTGGATGCACGAGATTGGATGGAACCTGACCGGTGTTGGGAGCGACGAAAGTGGTGATGAGCAGTGTGCTGGTCGGATGGGAAAGCTGTGAGAGGTCTGGTGGATGGATCGAAGGAGGAGAAGTTGGTGGTTGATGGTCTGTCATAATCGATCCATCCAGAGTGGTCGTAGTGTCCAGAGGACCGAGAGTGGTCCTTCCATTGGTTCCAGGATTTCCACTTGTTAGTGGTGTAGTGGTCATAATGGGTAGATTTTGACTGAGTGTCTGGATAGTGACTGGATGGTGGTGGGTAGTGTTCCCACTTGGCCGGTTGAAGATTGGTCCTCGGGTAGGTTGCTTCTGGATGTTCATACTCATCACGTCGTCGTTCGTGGTGTTCTCGATGTCGTGGAGAGGCTGAGCGGAGAGTGATGGAGGTAGCTCTGCTGCGAGGTCTCGACGTGGACCGTTGTCGTCTGGAGGAGGAACGTGGACGAGACGAGCGATGTGCTCTCTTGGTGGATCTCTGACGACGAGGGCTGCGACGGATGGAAAGTGGACGTTTGTCCGGGCGGCTGTGGCCAGAGTGGTGATGATGGGATCTTGAGCGTCGTTGTGCAGGTGGAAGTGTAGGTGGAAATTCAACTGGTGGATGAGGGTGGACTGGAGTTGATGGAGAAAGCGGAATGGGTGGAGCATCCGTTGATGGAAGGTGACTGGTGGCACGTTCTTGAGAGGGTGGTTGGTTCTTCTCTGCCCAGGCTACATAGTTGATTCCACCGTATTCTTCATCTGCTGCATCATCTCCTCTGGATTGAAGGTTGAACCAGAGGCTTGCTGTGTGGATGGAGTTGCCACAGGAGGTGAAGGTTCAGGCACATGAGATGGAGTGGGATGGGTAATTGGAATGGGCGTAGAGTGATGCAATGGGAGGAGCTGTTGAAGATGTTGGATATGAGATTGAGCTTGAGATGCCAATTGTTGATTGAGGATGGAATTTTGCTCTCGTAGAGCTGCCAATTGGGCCTGAGTCTGAGCTTGAGACTGAGCTTGTGACTGCTGATTCATCATATCACCTCCACAAAATTGACCTTGAAGTCCCATCGCTTGCGGACTCCAGAAGTTCCACATGTCGGGCCGTCCAGGGAACATGGCGACCAACAGTGGTTCGTTTGTCAGGTTTAGTAGTGTAAAAACACAACTTTTCAAATGATACATCCACAACGCATGCAGGATTCGTGATAAGGCTCAAAGGCCCTCGGCATTCAATTCACAACCCTCTGGACAGCTTACGTGTTCAACCCCTGAATTACGTGCACAATTCAACCTCACCGAGAAACCAAAAAAGAAGTGGCCAAACCTGGAAAGCATGTCCTGTTGCCTGAAATTTCATGTAAAACGGCTGCGGGCAGTCTCTTGAGTTCCAGTAAAAGGCCGATTGTTGTCGTGGCTTCCAGCTATGCAAATCGGTAAAAAAGAGATCCCCGAGACAGCGGGAAGTTGTTCAACACACATCACGACCGACGTGTGAGACTTAGAAAAAGGCCCACTGTTCACTTTACTTAGACGAATTACCAATTCAAAAGTGTAAATTCAGACATCGTTTTACCGTCCACAGTTAGCCTAGAAAGGCTTTCCCCGAAGGGCTCATACCACCTTGACGGATCCGGCATGAGTCACACACTTGCTCAGAAATATCTTATCGAATTACTGATGTGGAATGTATCGAACGTGCAAAAACAATCCAGTTAAACCTGACAGGATTGGTTGAAAGATCAGAGGTGAAAACCCATGCGAAGGAAATCAGACAACTCGTTCTGATGCAGCGCATTCATCCTCAAATGACAATGGAAGTTCAGATTGCGAAAACCGTGCACGAATGAAGAAGGAAAAACCAGTTGGTCGACATGCCGGTTCTTGGCTTAGCCGGTTGCCATTAACGAGAAATTGAAATGATGTTGCAGGTACGTCACCAGGCGTCCCCCTGGTGATATCCTAGGATCATATGAGGAGCTTCGTTGGATGGAGCCTCATATGTCCTCTCCATCCCCCTGCTGAAATGAAAATGAAGACTTGGTTTGAGTAAACGAAAATAAAAACAGGTTTAAAGCCGTTCAAGTGCAAGGTAGAAGTTTTACATCTTTTCAGATGTTCCACACACACACAACGTACTCACCCACAACGTACTCACCGACAACGTACTCACACACAACTTACACTCTCATTAACTTACTCGCCAACAACCTACTCACACACAACTTACTCGCCAACAACCTACTCACACACACACACACAACGTACTCACCCACAACGTACTCACCCACAACTTACTCACACACAACTTTACACTCTCATTAACTTACTCGCCAACAACCTACTCACACACACCTTACTCGCCAACAACCTACTCACACACACACACACAGCGTACTCACCCACAACGTACTCACCGACAACGTACTCACACACAACTTACACTCTCATTAACTTACTCGCCAACAACCTACTCACACACAACTTAATCGCCAACAACCTACTCACACACAACTTACTCGCCAACAACCTACTCACACTTGCTCAGAAACATCTTTGCGAATTCTTATGTGGAATGCATCTTACGTGCAAAAACACTCCAATTAAACCTGACAGGAGCCATTGAATGATCAGAAGTAAGAAACCTCAGGTTGAAGTTTGGTTGTCACTTGACAATGCAGTTAAACAACAACAGAAAACACAATATGACGTGTCCCCCAGCTGCGACTTGAATGCGCCCAGGAGCGACACTGCAGGTACAGAAGTTTGCGTCCAAACTTCCATCCAGTTGATTTCCATAGCTTCGTTGGCGTGACTAGGAAATCAACCGTCACGCCCCCTGCAATTGAAAAGGAGATTGGATAAACGCCTGGTAAAATACTCAAAACTGGTTCATTGTAATGGCAAAGAACCTGATAAGAAAAAGCAATTCCGTCAATCAAGGTAGAAGTTTTACATCTCTTCAGATGTTCCACACACACGCCCCGCTGCCGCGAGGCTTTTTAAGGCCCCGACGAATGAGATGAAGGTGAAGATGAAGGAAAGATGAAAATGAGATGACGATGAAAATGAGATGACAATTACTTGACCGGAACAAAAGAGGGGGAACGCAAAAAGGAAAAGGAAAAAGAGAGAACACCAACACCAACACACCTGGCCCGAAACGGGCAAACCCTGAAAGGGCAAGGAAAAAGAAAAAGCGGACGGACGACGGGCCAAAAAACCAACCAGAGGAGGGGGGGCGGACAGAAGCGCCTGACACAACCTACAAGGCGAGTGCCAAAGCCTACCTAGGAACGCGAAGGACCCAAACCTGACCTAGAGAGGAAAGCGCGCATGAGATAGGGGACCAATGGGGAACTAGTTGATGAAATAAGATGCATCCACATTACGTGCATTTTTCGTGATAAGGCTCAAAGGCCCTCGGCTTTCATTTCACAACCCTGTAAACGGCTTAAGTTGTCAACCCCTGAATTACGTGCACAATTGAACCTCACCAACGATCATAAAAAGAAAGAAAAACCACACCTAAAGCATGTCCTGTTGCCTGATTTTTCATGAAAGAAAAGGTGAAGCCAGGCACAGCGGCACGTTGTTCAACCAAACGACATTCGACAGGGTGAAAACCAAAAAATGGCCAGCTGTTCACTTTACTTAAACGAATTACTAATTCAAAAGTGTAAATTCAGACAAAAGAAAAGGTGAAGCCAGGCACAGCGGCATGCTGTTCAACCAAACGACAGTCGACAGAGTGAAAACCGAAAAATGGCCAGCTGTTTCACGTTACTTAGACAAATTACTAATTCAAAAGTCTCAATCGAAGTGTCAAGTCTTAGCTTGGAAAAGCTTTCCCCGAAGGGTTCATGCCACCTTGACGAATCCAGCATGAATCACACACTTGCTCAGAAACATCTTTGCGAATTCTTATGTGGAATGCATCTTACGTGCAAAAACACTCCAATTAAACCTGACAGGAGCCATTGAATGATCAGAAGTAAGAAACCTCAGGTTGAAGTTTGGTTGTCACTTGACAATGCAGTTAAACAACAACAGAAAACACAATATGACGTGTCCCCCAGCTGCGACTTGAATGCGCCCAGGAGCGACACTGCAGGTACAGAAGTTTGCGTCCAAACTTCCATCCAGTTGATTTCCATAGCTTCGTTGGCGTGGCTAGGAAATCAACCGTCACGCCCCCCCTGCAATTGAAAAGGAGATTGGATAAACGCCTGGTAAAATATTCAAAACTGGTTCATTGTAATGGCAAAGAACCTGATAAGAAAAAGCAATTCCGTCAATCAAGGTAGCGGTAGAAGTTTTACATCTCTTCAGATGTTCCACACACACGCACACACACACACGCCCCGCTGCCGCGAGGCTTTTTAAGGCCCCGACGAATGAGATGAAGGTGAAGATGAAGGAAAGATGAAAATGAGATGACGATGAAAATGAGATGACAATTACTTGACCGGAACAAAAGAGGGGGAACGCAAAAAGGAAAAGGAAAAAGAGAGAACACCAACACCAACACACCTGGCCCGAAACGGGCAAACCCTGAAAGGGCAAGGAAAAAGAAAAAGCGGACGGACGACGGGCCAAAAAACCAACCAGAGGAGGGGGGGCGGACAGAAGCGCCTGACACAACCTACAAGGCGAGTGCCAAAGCCTACCTAGGAACGCGAAGGACCCAAACCTGACCTAGAGAGGAAAGCGCGCATGAGATAGGGGACCAATGGGGAACTAGTTGATGAAATAAGATGCATCCACATTACGTGCATTTTTCGTGATAAGGCTCAAAGGCCCTCGGCTTTCATGTCACAACCCTGTAAACGGCTTAAGTTGTCAACCCCTGAATTAGGTGCACACTTGAACCTCACCAACGACCATAAAAAGAAAGGAAAACCACACCTAAAGCATGTCCTGTTGCCTGATTTTTCATGAAAGAAAAGGTGAAGCCAGGCACAGCGGCACGTTGTTCAACCAAACGACATTCGACAGGGTAAAAACCGAAAAATGGCCAGCTGTTCACTTTACTTAAACGAATTACTAATTCAAAAGTGTAAATTCAGACAAAAGAAAAGGTGAAGCCAGGCACAGCGGCATGCTGTTCAACCAAACGACAGTCGACAGAGTGAAAACCGAAAAATGGCCAGCTGTTTCACGTTACTTAGACAAATTACTAATTCAAAAGTGTCAATTCAGAGGTCATTTCGAAGTGCCAAGTCTTAGCTTGGAAAAGCTTTCCCCGAAGGGTTCATGCCACCTTGACGAATCCAGCATGAATCACACACTTGCTCAGAAACATCTTTGCGAATTCTTATGTGGAATGCATCTTACGTGCAAAAGCACTCCAATTAAACCTGACAGGAGCCATTGAGTGATCAGAAGTAAGAAACCTCAGGTTGAAGTTTGGTTGGCACTTGACAATGCAGTTAAACAACAACAGAAAACACAATATGACGTGTCCCCCAGCTGCGACTTGAATGCGCCCAGGAGCGACACTGCAGGTACAGAAGTTTGCGTCCAAACTTCCATCCAGTTGATTTCCATAGCTTCGTTGGCGTGACTAGGAAACAACCGTCACGCCCCCTGCAATTGAAAAGGAGATTGGATAAACGCCTGGTAAAATACTCAAAACTGGTTCATTGTAATGGCAAAGAACCTGATAAGAAAAAGCAATTCCGTCAATCAAGGTAGAAGTTTTACATCTCTTCAGATGTTCCACACACACACACAACGTACTCACCCACAACGTACTCACCTGTAGGCCACTGTAGGGACTGTTTGATCCCCTGGAGGAATTTGAAGCATGCACTTTACAGAAGGGATGCTTGGACCTTTCCTGATCACTTTGCTGGTCCCAAGATGTAGA
>CAMXCT020004258.1:10000-36936 GCA_947184155.2 Cladocopium goreaui | reverse complement strand
GGAATAGGAAAAAATGGGACGAGAGACACATGCAGCATTACCTGTGAAAACACAATGTTTTTTGCAGTTTGGAATAAGTTGCGAATTAGGGAATAGAAAAAAATGGGACGGGAAGCACAAAGGTTGCACTTACCTGTGAAAACACAATGTTTTGTGCACTTAGGAACAAGTTGCGAATTAGGGAAAAGGAAAAAATGGGACGAGAGAGACATGTTTTGCGCATGTTGGAATAAGTTGTGAATTAGGGAATAGGAAAAAATGGGACGAGAGACACATGCAGCATTACCTGTGAAAACACAATGTTTTTTGCAGTTTGGAATAAGTTGCGAATTAGGGAATAGAAAAAAATGGGACGGGAAGCACAAAGGTTGCACTTACCTGTGAAAACACAATGTTTTGTGCACTTAGGAACAAGTTGCGAATTAGGGAAAAGGAAAAAATGGGACGAGAGAGACATGTTTTGCGCATGTTGGAATAAGTTGTGAATTAGGGAATAGGAAAAAATGGGACGAGAGACACATGGCAGCATTTGACCGGTGAAAACACAGTTTTTTGCAGTTGGAATAAGTTGCGAATTAGGAATAGAAAAAAATGGGACGGGAGCACAGGTTTGCACTTACCTGTGAAAACACAATGTTTGTGCAATTAGGAAAGTTGCGAATGGGAATAGGAAAAAATGGGAGAGAGAGACATGTTTTGCGCATGTTGAATAAGTTGTGAATTAGGGAAAAAAATGGGACGAGAGACACATGCAGCATTTACCTGTGAAAACACAATGTTTTTTGCAGTTTGGAATAAGTTGCGAATTAGGGAATAGAAAAAATGGGACGGGAAGCACAAAGGTTGCACTTACCTGTGAAAACACAATGTTTTGTGCACTTAGGAACAAGTTGCGAATTAGGGAATAGGAAAAAATGGGACGAGAGAGACATGTTTTGCGCATGTTGGAATAAGTTGTGAATTAGGGAATAGGAAAAAATGGGACGAGAGACACATGCAGCATTTACCTGTGAAAACACAATGTTTTTTGCAGTTTGGAATAAGTTGCGAATTAGGGAATAGAAAAAACTGGGACGGGAAGCACAAAGGTTGCACTTACCTGTGAAAACACAATGTTTTGTGCACTTAGGAACAAGTTGCGAATTAGGGAATAGGAAAAAATGGGACGAGAGAGACATGTTTTGCGCATGTTGGAATAAGTTGTGAATTAGGGAATAGGAAAAAATGGGACGAGAGACACATGCAGCATTTACCTGTGAAAACACAATGTTTTTGCAGTTTGGAATAAGTTGCGAATTAGGGAATAGAAAAAATGGGACGGGAAGCACAAAGGTTGCACTTACCTGTGAAAACACAATGTTTTGTGCACTCAGGAATAAGTTGCGAATTAGGGAATAGGAAAAAGTGGGACGAGAGAGACATGTTTTGCGCATGTTGGAATAAGTTGTGAATTAGGGAATAGGAAAAAATGGGACGAGAGACACATGCAGCATTTACCTGTGAAAACACAATGTTTTTTGCAGTTTGGAATAAGTTGCGAATTAGGGAATAGAAAAAATGGGACGGGAAGCACAAAGGTTGCACTTACCTGTGAAAACACAATGTTTTGTGCACTTAGGAACAAGTTGCGAATTAGGGAATAGGAAAAAATTGGACGAGAGAGACATGTTTTGCGCATGTTGGAATAAGTTGTGAATTAGGGAATAGGAAAAAATGGGACGAGAGACACATGCAGCATTTACCTGTGAAAACACAATGTTTTTGCAGTTTGGAATAAGTTGCGAATTAGGGAATAGAAAAAAATGGGACGGGAAGCACAAAGGTTGCACTTACCTGTGAAAACACAATGTTTTGTGCACTTAGGAATATGTTGCGAATTAGGGAATAGAAAAAAATGGGACGGGAGACAGACAGGAGGCATTTACTTGTGAAAAGCCAATGTTTTGCGCAGTTTGGAAGAAGATCAGCAGCATGCACATTGATGTTTCCACAACAGAGTTTGGAGACCAAAAGATGTGAAAACATCAGAGAACGAGACAGTAGATGGACAAAATATTCAAACCCTGCAGCACGCACTACGTTGAACCCCCGCACCCCCAAATCTCAATGTTTCAGCGCGCGTGTTAGCAAAAGTGATGTTAGGGGTTTGATTTTTTTCGTCCATTGGGGCTAACGCACTTCAGGTTACAATAACATTGAACTTTGGGGGCGAGGGGGTTGTACCGGATAGAAGGGGTTTGAATATTTCGTCCATCTACGGTAGTTATATGTATTTTTAATGATGATCTTCCAATTAACAATGGTGGTTTTCCATAACTTTAATAATGACCAGAGGGTATATTTGTCATATGGAGGTTTCCTAAAATGCGGGTGCCCCCACATTATCCATTTATAGATGGATTTTCATGATAAGCCATCCATTTTTGGGTACCTATGAGCAAGGTAACTATGAGCCAGGAGATGAACTTTGGACGTTGCGTCATTTGGCAGCCCACACGACAGCTAGCAGCCTCACCCAAGCCCTCAAGTCACTTGGGTGGACATCCGCAAAGGCACTCAAGCCTGTTGGGCCTAATGCCTGGTCAATTGCCGCGCGTGGAAGCCCACCAGCCATGCATGTAAAATTGAATGGATCGTTTGTGGTCATTACTCCAGTGTCCAAAACCAAGACAGGCGTCTCAGCCCAGGCCTTGCCAGTTCCGCTGAGTGCGCAATTGTCAGGTGCAGGTGGAACACCTGTTGTGAATCAATCACAGCCGTCCAGATTCAATGAGCTCAAATCGGAACTCAAAACACACATTGAGTCGTTGATTGAGGATAAGTTGACCGAAACCAGGTCCAATCTCCAAAATTTGAATGCCAAGGTTGAGACCACGTGTAGCAATGTTGCAGCCCTGCAAAAAGCGCAATCGGAGACTGACGGCAAGATAGGAAGCTTAGAGAAAACAGTCCATGAAAGCCATCAATCGGTAGTTGGTTCAATGTCACAGATGTTCCAGAAGCTTGAAGCCTCCATGAACGACCGATTCAACAAGATGGAATCGCATGAGTCCAAGGAGCCCAAAAGACAGAAAGTCAATGAGTGAAACGCATGTCCAATAAGGCTGTGGTGTATGGTTCGAACCATCCAATGGACGCTCAGGAGCAGTGCCACCATCTTGCAGTGGCTAGCCGACCGGTATCCCACTGTATGGAATGGTGTACTAATTCGAAATACATATGCAGTGCACGCTGCTTGGACCTTTTGCTATCCAAGCCAAGTTTTTTGTCATTGCGACGTAGCATTCAGTGTCTGCTGTGTGCCGAAGTACAGCAGCCAGGTACCATACTGTCAGCTGGCTTGTATTTTGACTGCCCTATTCATTCCCATGCTTGTCATCTTGACTACATATTTGTTTATGATTAGCTTTGAAATCAAGGTGTTGTTCAATGCTGCCTGCAAGCCAACTGCTTTCTATCAAAGATGTCTCAGTCCGCACCTTCGCCAAGTTGCTAAGTGCCTGAAAACTAGGAGGTGCGAGCAGAATTTTATTGCCAGTACGGTTTCAAAAACCCATAAGTTGAGGTGTTGGCAACAGCCTCAAATAAGTTTTTATGAGTCTTTGCTCCGCAACCAGTCTTGCATGAGCAATAATGCTGATTATGACAATCATTCCCAAGAATGTGTTTTTAATTGGGACGCTCGAACTTTGTGGTTTTTCAACCTTGAAAATAGGTTTTGGAGCCCCCAAGGTTCGGCCCCCAACTTTGAGCCACATTCATCCCTTTCATCTTCGGACCCCAGGATTCTGGACCGCAGATTCTTGAATCGTCAAAGTATTCGCTACCATTCTAGCCAGACTAGTGGTCAAACATGTCATCAAAATTTTGTACTCTGGGTATTACTCGTATTTTTTGCAGGAGCTTGTCGAATTGGGGAAGCGGCCAATCCCGGGCCTCCTCCAACTCCACCTTATGACCCCAAATTGTTGTCAGATACTAATAATGTGCTTTGGGTTGGCAACTGTAACCCTGGGCAACTTTTTGGCAAAGAAGATATTGTGCTAGAGTGGGGAGGCGGAATCTGGACTTTTAGTGAAACTTCTGCAACAACCCCTGCAATCAAGTACCTTCGCTCAAAATTTAAGGAAAAAAAACGTAATGCCCTTTTTGGGGAACCTGTTCGTCCACACCAAGATTCTTCCATCATGCGTGGTCGGGCAGGGGGAGTTGCAATTGTTTCCCAATTACCATGCAGAAAGTACAATTTCCCTGCACCAGATTTCCTTCATTCATCAACTAGATTCATGGACTCGGTTGTTAATTTGCATGGGAGCCGATCTATCTATGTATGCTCAGTGTATGGAACAACAAATCATACTCAACATGATTTGGCAGTTACTGAAAATATATTCAACCAGGCCGCTGAAAGAGCTCTCTCTTTCCGTGGTCCGGTAATAATTTGCGGCGATTTAAATGCGCCCCTCGATAAGTTTCCAGCTTGGGCCAAGCTCCAGCAGTTTGGCTGGGCCGACTCAGCTTTGTTGGATCAGAGAATTCATGATAGAGAGCCCCAACCCACTTCTAAGGGAACTGTTCGACATTCGTTTATACTTTGTTGTGGAGAGATGGCCAGTTCGTTTCTCACTTGTAGAACGGCTTGTGAATATGAATTTGATGCTCATCCGCTGCTTGTTACAGGTTTCTCAATTTCCACTTTGTGCACGCCAAGTTGGAAATGGGTTCTTCCAAAAGCATTGGATAAGTTTATATTTAATGAAGCTGAAATTGATGCGTATGGTGACAATTTTTGTCGATTGAATGCTGCGAAATTCCAGGATGCGATCCACAACATGGATATGGAAACAGCAGCAAAAATCTTTACCCATGGAGTGGAATCAACGTTAAAACATTCAGCAATTAGTTCTGAAGGAACCTATCAGTATATTCAACCTGGTCATTTTGGACGTTGGGTTAAAACACCACTCAAACTCAGGCTTGAAAATGTCCCTGTCATAAGACCTGCTCGAAACGGGGAATTTACTCCTATTGTGTCTCAACTAACCTTCAGCTTAAGGTACAGGACAAAACAATTGCGAAGAATTAAAGCACTAAGTCAACAATATTCATCGTTTCTTAAAAACAAACAAGAGACAACGCTTAGAGCATGCCGTAAGTTATGGAACTGCATCCTCCAGGCCAATGGATTTTGCAATGGTTTCCACACATGGATTGGGAAACACCTGGGCTTATTTGTCCCGCTGAGCCTCCCATCCCTGGAGTACATATGGGAACTTGAACGTGAATTTGATGCTTTTCACAGCGCTAAGATTCAAAAATATTATGCTTCTAAAAATGCAGCCAATAAGAAATCAATTGCAGACGATATTCAAGGTGGTGGCCACAGAGCTTTTGCAAGTGTTCGTGATGCTCCTGCTCCTCCTTTGACATCAGTCACCAAAATTGCCAGATATCAGATGCGCCGAGTGAAATGGACCAAGGAAGGCCGTAATTGGCTACCCATGGTTAGCACCCAAGGTATTTCCCATGAATACCCGATAACCTTTCAAGGTCAAAAAAGATCCATCAGCAGAATCCAACCCCAAGGTATTCTTTTAGAGTCCCCCGTTACTCTGAAAGATTGCAAAGATCTTGAAATTACACAGCCTGTGACATCAGCCCATCCTGAACTAATGCACCAGTGCTTGATCGCTGAGTGGAGCAAAATGTGGAAACGTGACCCGTGTCACGAACCTGCCAATTATTGGGATGATTTCAATCCCTTCTTACGATGTATTAATGATTGTCCAACTTGTGAATTTCAGCCACTTACCCCAGATCGCTGGCTTGCAAATCTCAAAGGCGTCAAAAAAAATTCTGCAAGAGGAGCGGATGGCTTCTCCACTTTCGAGTTGCAGCTTGTCCACGGTCCTTTGCTTCATTTTCTGTTAGACATCCTGTCTACGATTGAGAAGGGGGCAAAGTGGCCAGACCTTTGGACCCAAGCCAGAGTAGTGGTACTATCTAAGGGGTTTGAGCCTAAATCACCATTAGATATTCGACCAATTTCCATTTTGCCTAAAATATATAGGACGTGGTCAAGACTCAGAAGCCTTGAAGTGTTACGCCATATTGGTTCAATTTTACCCCCGCAAGTTGCTGCCACTGCAGGTGGCATCTCTGCCGATTCTTTGGCGGCTTATACTGCTACTGTAGTTGAAGATGCTTTTTGGAATCGGGAAGATAAGTGTGGGGTGGTAATTGACATCATCAAATGTTATAACATGATCCCATGGACACCAAGCGCGATGTTGTTGGAAAAACTCAAAATCCCCCATCAGTACATTACAGGACTGATGTCCCTGTTAAAAAATATTCGCCGATCCTTCGATATCCAAGGAAATTGTTCACAGTTCTTCAATGCTACCACTGGGATAGCAGAGGGGTGTGCATTGTCCGTTTCCTTGATGGCCGTGTATTCTTTGCTAACTTACAAAGTATTCCTTGCGATGCACCCGGGCATTCAACCTTTGTGCTATGCAGACAATTGGGGCCTGATTGCCAATGCCCCATCGCAGATCAAACCAGCCATATTCACGCTTTCAAAAATTGTTAACAGTCTTCGAATGGCCATTTCTTTCCCAAAGTCTTGGGTTTGGGCAACCAAGCTTTCGTGGAAAAATTCTCTTAACAACATTCAAGTAGATGGCCACACCTTCCCATATAAGACCCATGCAGTAGACCTTGGCTGCGACATTAATTATAACAGAAGAAAATTAATTACTGCTGGGAAAAAGCGTATTGAAAAAGCCACACGTGTTCTTAAAAGGATCCAGAAAATTAAAATACCTGTGCAATTTAAAAGAAAAATGATCCATTCTTGCGGATTTGGAACTATGGCCTATGGGTCTGAATTACAGCATATCCCATGTGCAGAATGGAAAACAATCCGTACAGCAACATTGGCCGCAATGCATAGGAAACAGGCAAGTGCGAGCCCGTGGATTGGAACCATGTTCAACCCATGCCCAGTTGACCCACAGTTAAAGGGGGTAATTCGTGCCTGCTTGTTTTGGAGAAGGTTCTTCCGAAATTTCCCCTCCTTAAAAACTGGGTTTCTCGATCGAATTGTTAATTCACAAGCAGGACCAGGCCCGGCAGTTAGTCTGGGTAAGACCTTCAGAGCTATTGGTTGGGCACCTTTGCCAGATGGATTCCTCCAGCATACTCTTGGATTCCAGTTTAATTGGGTTGCGTGTTCAGTGACATTCTTGAAGTATTGGCTGCGCGTCTTATGGACTACACATGCTGCCCACAAAGCCCAATCACGGAAAGATTTTGATATAAGTTCTGTTGATGAATATTTGATGATGAAAGTCTTGAATAAGTTTCCATCCGACCAAAAACAACTGTTGGTGACGCACTTTACAGGGGCTGCTTGCACCGGCAACATGTATGCAAAGTTCAATCCCAATGTTCACCCCGAATGTTCTCTTTGTGGTGTAATTGACGATCGTGAACATCGCATTTTTAATTGTAAAAAGTATGAAATCCAAAGATTCAATGCCAAACCTCTTTTCAAATGGTTAGCAAAACAATCAGCTGCAACGAAACTTCTTGGCTTGGTTCCCTTGGATTTGAGTTTTTCAAAAGTGTTGTGGGAAAATCAGTTAGAATGGCCGGAGAATGTGATTCCCCTGGTCGATTTGGAGATTGCGCATGTGTTTGTTGATGGCTCGGCGTTCCATCAAGATTTGAAAAATTTGTTGCATCTCAGCCGGTGCTGCAGTGAAGTGCCAGCCTTTTCAAACTGATCACACAAAGATCTTTGCTTCCCCGGTTCCAGGTGTTGATCATAGTGCATATCGCGGTGAAGTCTTTGCAATATGGGGCGCTTTGTTGAGTTGCTATCGGGTTCACCTTTACATTGATTGTGAAGCTGCCCTAGCGATGTTAAAGTATCTTTGTGATTGTCATTCCTGTAATGTCACACCCAAGATTCAGGACCATCATGATTTGTGGGAAAGGGTTTGGGTTCAAATTCGTAGCCGTCCCCCATGTATAATTGATTCCACTAAGACTAAAGCCCATACTGATGTTGAGAGTATTGACGACCCTTTTTTGAAATGGCAAGCAATGGCAAATAATACTGTAGACGCTTATGCGAAGCAAGCCCTCCTTGATTGGAATCCCACGTTTGCAAAAGCTTCTAGCCATTATGCCATATCGGCAGAAAAACAAGAATTCCTGATTGAATATTGTAATTTTGTTAAGCACTTGGCATCCAAGGTCACGGATTCCCCGATTAAGATTCAACCTGATGCCGTCATAGATTTTACAACACGTATCCCCGTTGGTCCGTTCTTTGTCCATCATGTGCCCCAGGCCTGCCCTGAAAATTGGCCTTTTGGTGAAATTTTTTGGAATAGGTTGAGCAGCTGGGCACAGTTGTTGCAATGGTCCAATGTGGAATCCAGGCCAACAGCCATGTTGGAACTATATATAGACTTTGCATTATATACAAAAACCATAGTACCCCTTCCAGTCAAACCTAAGGGAAAAAAATCAGCCAAATGCCAATATTATCTTGTTGATCAGAACTTGGAATATGCTGAAACTGAGTTTAAACTTTCACAGCAAAGTTTTACTTGGAACCGTATTGTTAACTGGACCCGTCACCACCAGTGTCCTATCTTCCCTGGTGAATGGGTCTCGCAATCAGGCGCCCTGAAGGATCTTGGAAATAGTTTTTGGGTCCCTGCTGTTAAACTGACTGCATCTTTAACCACCGGTGCCCTGCCGTATCAAAAACTACATTCTATTTTTGTCACCCCAATGGGGAAAAAGAGGAAAATGTGTATGCCATTCCGTCCTTAGTGGACACACAGATCGGCACCTGTGTATCCACCCTGGGAGGATGCATTCATTTGCATTCGATCCGGCATCTGTCATTTTGCATCCGTGCATTCGACTGTCCCATGGTGTGTCTCGTCGTCACCCCTGAATTTGTTGTTTTTTGTTGGTTTTGTTTGTGTTTTTATGTTTGTTTGATTAATGATCACAATCATTGGTGGGGACTTCACGCGTAGCTGGTTGTCTCTACCGCTGTCACACGGCATTAAAGTCAAAGGCGGAAAAAAAATCCATTTTTGGGTACCCATGTTTTTGGAAGCCTCCATACGTGTATCCGACATTTTCCTCTGTCCTCGGAAAGCACACAGCAGGTGCAGTTTCGGCTTTGTCACCGGCGGAAGCGAAGCTGGCGAAACTGGAGCCGTCCATGTCGGGGAACAGCAACCTGAGTCGATCAACCATGACTGTTGGTTGAGCCACCCAGCAGAATCTGAGAAAGTCATTGAGATTTTTGGCACAAAGATTCAGTCAAATTGGGACATTATTGCTAACGGTCAGGTTAATCATCATTCGATTTCTAGGATTGTTGAATTGAGCATTTTGAAACCACAGGATATTTGAATGAGGTAAAGGCGCTTCCCCTGGTTCTCTGGTACTCAAAGATCCTACGCGATTTTCCCGTGAAGTGTTGGGACTTCCTAGCCCTCTCATGGCATCCAAGATTGGGCATACAAGCAAAGGTCTATTCAACATTGTGTAATTGAACATACACATTCAACGGATGAAGGGCCCATCGTTGTTCAAACTTCAAATTGGATCTGCCGGACAACGCACATCAATTTTCATGTAGATTCTGTTCAAATGTTAAAACCAGATTTTCGAAAGGGATGCAAACTGGATACCGTACCCTTTCAACTAGTTGGTATTTCAAAATGTTGCAACCCCATTGTAAGATTCAACCAGCCTATGCCTATATTACTATCCCAAGTATGCCCGTTAAATCCTTATTATATTTCTGTAAAATCTTCAAGACACCCTTCGGCAATCAGGCATGGCTGGAAAACCCTCATTTAGTTTGTTGGTTTACAAATACATCTACAGTGCCTATTTATATATATATATATAAATAATATATATATGTATATTGCCCAAACAGTATGTCCACACTGAGGGGGTCTTACGGCAGGAGGTAAGGCTGGTGTTTGATCGAGGTGTTCACTCTGGTTTCCCGCCCTTTTTCCTGTAAATTTCCATACGAAATTGTTCTAAAATTGCTCTTGTAAGTCCATGTGCGTTTCAGCTTGGCAGGCTCGCACCAACTCTGCGCCGCGGGTTTGGGCGACGGCATTTTACCTGTAAATTTCCATATAAAGTTGCTCTTGTGAGACGTCCAGATGCATTTCGACTGGGAAGGCTGGCACAAACTGTGGGTCGCGGTCTTGGGATCGGTCCTCCTCCTCCTCCTCCTCCTCCACATCAGCATCCTCAACATCATCATCTTCCTCCTCCTCAACATCATCATTCTCAACATCATCATTTTCCTCCCCCTTGACATCATCATCCTCCACCGCATCTTTCGCATCATCATCATCATCATCATCATCATTATCATCATCATCCGCCACCACCATCATCATCATCATCATCCACCTCCCCTCCAGCAACATTATCATCCTTTTCATCCTCCTCCTCAAAAATGCCATCCTCAACATCATCATCTTCCTCCTTCGCAACATCATGAGCCTCAGCACCCTCCTCCACCTCATCAACCTCAACCTCCTCATCCTGCACCTCATCATCCTCAACATCATCATCCTCAACATCATCGTCCGCAACATTATCATCCTCATCACCATCACCTTTACCATCATCATCATCATCATCATGATCATACATTATCCTCCCACTCCCCCACACTGTTTGGTCTCGGGCCGGGAAAAATATTATATATATATATTGTATATATATATATGTAAATGTAAAAATATATATATATATATATAGATGCAATTGTTGATGGCAACTTCCGTTCCCATTCAAACCTCCATTTTTCATGGGGATTTCCCAGCCATGCTTGACGCCTCAACTTGACGAACCCTCCCACTTAGTGACTGGATCAGAACCCTCTTATTGTTGGTTCATATATCAAAATGTGTATATATATATATATATCACCATCATGCACCCATTTATATGCAATTTTCCCACTACAATGTTGGGCCCTCCAGTTATCAGTTGGTTCATAAAACCCTTGAACTATATTGTACAGTACCTAACTTAAACCATAAAGTTAACCTAGTGAAACGTTGACGTTGACTTAGCTAACCAACCCCACATTGCAGCATCATGAAAATCCCATCATTAATCCCATTCTAATCCCATCATAAGCACATTAAACCACAATTAAACCACCATTTATCCCATATTTGGTGCGTAAGACAAATCCCATGGAAACTCCAAGGATCCTCGAAGTTACCATGGAAACACCCCGAGGCCTAGGAACCCATTGGGCGCGCCGCCTAGGCTCGCGCCAGCCGCATGTATCGCCTGCATCTCGGGGATCACCAATGGCTGGCATCTTGGAATGTAATGGGGATTTAACCTTCTATATATATATATAATATATATATATATATAATATATATATACATATACGAACTGTTCAAAAAGGCCATAACATGCAGTTACTCCATATCTTAGTTCGCGTTATTCATTTTAGTACTCATTCTTCGCTACAAAGGAGCTCAATAATTAAGAACTTTCAGGGATTTCATTGTATCACAGATTAGCCAAAATGCTTGAATATGAATAGGGAATGAAACATATGAAGCAGGAAGAATAAGTGCAGGGTACAAGGCGGTGCCCCCAAGTTAAGGGTCGGTTTAGTGTCACCCATCTAAAAATAGTAAAAATCACAATAAGCCAAAGTGAACTGGCTATAAACCAACTTAGCTCACTATGGCACCTCATGTATCTCGTCATCCTCCGTTTTTGTTCATTTGCAAAAATGACAGACCAACAGTGCAAACGAAGAGACAATTATATAAACCAAATACGAAAACAAAAACTAAACACATGAAAATAACATGAAAACCAAGACGAAAACAATGACAATGAATTTTGGAAATGAACAAACATGAAAACACAAAATAAAATATTCTGATTAGCCCCTGTCTGTGGCTCCAAGTTTTTCTATAAATAACTAACAGCTATATCCCCGTGTTTTGAAGGGTATGAAAACATTTTGAAATCATTAAACTGATGTCCCATTGCCGTGTTTGATTAACAGAGGGTAATCAGTATCATCGTGAGAGAGACGACCAATGCACAACAATGCAACGTGTGTGCGTGTGCAACCAATACAAGCAATCGAAAGAGCTGGTGTATGAAATTAAATACAAATTTTGATCAGAATGGGAACAAAATTCAATTTAGCAAACATAGACAAAATCGCAAGTTAATGGCAACATAATTGGAATTGGGTACAATGATAAATACTATGAATCCGAAGGTTGTTCCATGTTTCCATGTTTTTGTCATGAAATGGGTTTGTTTGGTTTTTCAAAAGTTGGACACCCAATATCCACTAATTATTTTCAAAACAGTTTTCTCATGAACACAAATGAACAAAATGCCATTTCAGGTGTGTACCTCATTCTTGGGCGAAGCAATATCCTATATTGGTTGAATCACTGCCTACTTTTGAAGTTGAAATCTGCTTATCGGTCTACATTGCACCACAATGCGACCAACACGGACAAACGCACAGCCATGGCTCAGCTTGCACAGAATATTTTGTTGGATTAAATCACCAAAGTTGAACAAAGAAAATGTGATTGAATCCAACAAAAATATGGTAGTCCACTAAATTGGTGATAATTGTATATGTTATATGCTATATAGTGACTATGTGGTTTAAATCACCTAGCAATTACTTGGGGGTGCACTTGAAACTATGAATGGGTATCGCTCACCTCGCTCGAAACCTGCTAGTGCTTTGTCCGGTGTCATTGCTCGGCAGGTTCACCCTGGGAAATCACCAGCTGAGTGGAACTTTTAATGGGAACATCTTAATTTTTTTTTTGGTGGTTTCAACCCCTCTGAGAAATTTGAATCAGTTGGGATGATTATTCCCAAAATATGGAAAAACAGTGTTCCAAACCACCAGCCAGTAATGGACAATGCCATTCTAATGAAGGGTTTTTCTGGGAAAATCGTCGAACTAAACAAGGGGGATTTCCATGATTTTCCGTTGCCCTGTTTGATTACCGGAGATGGTTTTGATCCCCGACCAGCAGCAAGGCGCCTCTGGCATGGACGCTCTGACCTGGCCAGGCCCCGATCTTTTGACAAAATGGTGGATTTGTTAACAAATGAATGTTGGTAAGCAAGAACACATAAATAATCCATCCCAATTGTTTATTGATATCTATTGAATGCATTGGGAAATTCAAACTTGGGCATGGGTTCGAAAGCAGACCCAGTACCATAATTTTGCGGTTCGCGAAAGAAACCATCCCAAATCTAAGTCAAGGTGCACCGAAATTTGGGAATATCTATGCTTACCATTATCATTGTGACCTATATCATGTCTTGTCTCACCCAATTAGGTTTGGTAAAAACAATGTTGTGGAGTTCTCACACACGTGACTGATTTCGCATTGGGAAAACAAACCCCAAATCGCCGATCTTATAGTTTCAACAATCACCAGAGACAACACCATACACAAATTGATCTACCATCACCAAGACCAAACATGCATCAAACTTAGCACATTTTTCAGTGGAACACGCGGTCGCAGTCGTTCGACCTGCACTGGCCAGGTCCCGCGAGCCTTGGTCGAAATCTTTGTATCACCCAAAGAACCCAGCGCCCGTTGCCTGTCGATGAGGACTGTGATGTCCCAATGAGAATGTTGATCTTTCCAAACAGAAACAATTGCATAAATATAGATGTCATGATTACATGTAAATACTTACGAATGTTACATGTCATCATCATCAGCTAAATTCCCAAATTGTGCCAAACATGGTGTATATTAAACTCATACATGGATAACTGGCGATAACTGCATGCTGACACCCATGGTTTTCAAACAACGAAGGAAAACAATGATGCACCCGTGAAAACATGGAGGTTCCCCAATCTAGCGATGCATAGTCAACATCTGTTTGAAAAGTGCCTGGGCACCAGCTACTCCAACTCCGACATGTTTTGAACTACTCCTCACAAACGCCTTGGATTCCCCACTACATATGCACGGAAAGCATTGGGTAAATTCAGTGGACATCATGTTGGGTCAGGATGAACAACCGCAATTCGCAAAATTGGTTACCATCCATGAATAAAAGGAAACCTCCGCAAAAGGGTTGGGTTTCCCAGAGTGCAACCCCACAAGATTGGCGGGAATTCCACGGTCAAACCCCCAAACTGTTCGATGCGGAGCGTGGCTAACCACCCCTTGAGCTAATATCCGCACAAAAAGTCATTCGGAATTCGGAGTAAATAATTCTCCTATGGCATCAAGCTGTTGTTTTGCCTAGCCGTAGGGACGGATACAATTTGGTACTCCTGTTCCCTCGCTGTGACGCCTTGATTCCAAGTTGGTTTCAGTGTGTGCGTGCTGTTGATAAGATCCTTTCTTTTGGCTGTAAGCCCATAATTTGGCCAATACAGGGGTTTGACAAAGTCATGCCTAAGTCACTCCTTTTGCTTTCCCCGCTTGTGAACGCAACATCAAGAAGTCATGCCTAAGTCATGCCTTTGGGCCTTCCCCCATTCAGAACGCAAGCGTCAAATAACCCTTTCCAAATCAGAACCTTTCACTTTCACCCTTTTTTCTCTTCCCTGTGCTTGCGATTCACTGTTTCTTCTTTGCCCACTTTCTTCCCCAAACAGGTTTATCTGTATGGGGTTCTCAATAAGAATTCTGTAAATAGATACTGGGTAGCTATGGCCCTCTCACACAGAAAGAGGCCAATGCAGTTTGTAAGTTCTTACTCCTTTGAAAAGGTTGCAGTCCTGGGTCGCATTATTTTGCTTCTGCCTCCGGGCTTGCATTCCTGGCATGCTCGACCGACTACGGTCTGGTTGCTCTGGGCCGCCTGGGTATACAATGTTATACACTTGTCTCCCACTTGTCTCCACTGGTGTCCCACTTGTCTCCTACTCACCTGCACGTCGCATGATGTGCCTGATGTGCCTCAACAGCACCCACCACTTGGGTTCCTTCCTGACTTCCTTCCTTCCTTCCTTCCTTCCTTGCTTCCTTGCTTCCTTGCTTCCTTCCTTCCTTTCCTTCCTTCCTTCCTTCCTTCCTTCCTGCCCCTTCCTTCCTTCCTTCCTTCCTTCCTTTCTCGTTTGTTTTTTTTGATCCTTGTTTGTTTTTTTGAGCCCTATTTGTTTTTTTTGATCCCTATTTCCCCACCTGCCAGGTGAGGGTTGTTAGATTTTATCACAGTTGTTCTCCTCCTCTGCCTCCTCCTCCTCCTCCACCTCCTTCTCCTCCTCCTCCTTCTCCTCCAGCTTCTCCTCCACCACCTTTGCATCCACTTCCAGGTCCACTTCCGCCTTGCCAACTCTTCGACAACTTCCGCATGCAGTGGGCACTGCTGGACCTCAACTGCCGTCCGCCTTGCCAACTCTTCGCCAACTTCCGCATGCAGTGGGCACCGCTGGACCTCAACCTGGGACCTTCCGAGCTCAGTGAGCACCGCTGGACCTCAGCCTGGGACCTTCCGAGCTCAGTGAGCACCACTGGACCTCAACGGCCAGATAGAATGCCAGAAGATATGCCAGATAGAACACCAGATAGCATGTCAGATAGAATGCCAGAAGGTATGCCAGATAGAACGCCAGATAGAATGTCATATAGAATGCCAGAAGATATGACAGATAAAATGCCAGAAGATATGCCAGATAGAATGCCACAAGGTATGCCAGATAAAGTGCCAGAATGTTTGCCAGATAGAATGCCAGAAGATTTGCCAGATAAAATGCCAGATAGGATGTCAGAAGGTATGCCAGAAGATATGCCAGATAGAATGCCACAAGGTATGCCAGATAAAGTGCCTGAATGTTTGCCAGGTAGAATGCCAGAAGATATGCCAGATAGAATGCCAGATCGAATGCCAAAAGATATGTCAGATAGAATGCCAGAAGATTTGCCAGTAACAAAACGTGTAAATGTCATGGTGGGGATCACTCGAAGTAAAGTAATTGTTTTTTTCACCCCTCTCCCACCCAGCAGCACTGGACAGGCAGAGACAAGAAACAACGACCAAGCAAAGAGAGAGACCAACTGCAGCAAACATCCACCAGCAGCACCTGCCCAAAGAAGAGAGCAAGAGGAAGGCAAGAGCACCAACCAAAGATACCAAAGAGCAACCAAAGAAGGGCAGGGAAGGGGAAAAAGGACCAGGACCAGGAAATCTAAGCCTGGAAAAACGAGATCAAAAACGAGATCAAAACGAGATGCAAACGAGATCCGAGCCCTGGCAGCAGCAAACTCCCGGAAAGTAAAATCGGAAGGTTGAATCACATGAAGGGGAAGCCTACAGGCAAAATATTGCGCACATTGGGGCATCGCGCATTGACGCAGCACAAGCAGGCAGAACCCAGCAGCAGCAGGCAGAACCCAGAAGCACAAGGCAGAACCCAGCAGCACAAGGCAGAACCCAGAAGCACAAGGCAGAAACCACAAGCAGCACAAGGCAGAACCCAGCAGCACAAGGCAGAACCCAGCAGCACAAGGCAGAACCCAGCAGCACAGGCAGAACCCAGCAGCACAAGGCAGAACCCAGCAGCACAAGGCAGAACCCAGCAGCACAAGGCAGAACCCAGCAGCACAAGGCAGAACCCAGCAGCACAAGGCAGAACCCAGCAGCACAAGGCAGAACCAGCAGCAGCAGCAGCAGGCAGAACCTAGGAGCAGCAGGCAGAACCTAGGAGCAGCAGGCAGAACCTAGGAGCAGCAGGCAGAACCTAGGAGCAGCAGGCAGAACCTAGGAGCAGCAGGCAGAACCTAGGAGCAGCAGGCAGAACCTAGGAGCAGCAGGCAGAACCAGCAGCAGGCAAAACCTAGGAGCAGCAGGCAAAACCTAGGAGCAGCAGGCAGAACCTAGGAGCAGCAGGCAGGCCCCAGAAGCACAAGGCAGAATCAAGCACAAGCAGGCAGGACCCGCCACAAGCGGGCAAAACCAGCACAAGCGTGCAGAACCCAGAACCCAGCAGCAGCAGGCAGCAGTAGGCAGCAGCAGGCATCAGCAGGCAGAACACAGCAACAGCAGGCAGAACCCAGCAGCAGCACGCAGAACCCAGCGCAAGCGGGCAGAACCGAGCACAAGCAGGCAGATTCCAGCAGGCACAGATTCAGCAGGGGACGGAACCATACAGAACCTAAATATGATAAGTTTCAATGGGCACGCCTCTCACCGAACTATTGACAATGGCACCACCATAAAGATTGCAATCAATACCATACAGGGTTAAGTAGAATCATGTCAACAATACACTGCCCACAGCGATGAAACAGTATTCAAATCAATAACAGCCAGTCAAATAAAGAAAAGAACTATCAAAATCTAAACGAAACACTGCGCGCACGCAGGTGTGATACGACTTCAGGTCACTTGGAATGACGTAAGCCTAGTGGTAGTAGTTCAGAAGCAATCCAGCAGCAGTTTGGCAGTAGCCAGCGGCAGCAACTGAGCAACAGCCAACAATTGAGCAGCAGTTTAACAGTAGTTGCTAAATACAGTTGAACGTGCAGAAGTCACTGATAAGAAAGCAGCTGCAACAAAAAACGTTTCCCCCCAACTGAACGCAACAAAAACTACATATACCCAAAGCATAACTAGATACCTAAACCCAAGCTAAACGCAAGGAAAAAAAGAAAAACACCTAAAAACATGGTTGCGCTGTGATCACCAGAGTTTGCTTGCGTTTTCCAAAAAGGCACGACTTCCAGGGAAAGCTTCGACGCAACTAAATCTAGAGATTTCTTAAAAAAAGGAACGACTTTGTCGATTGCCTGTAGTAGCCATTCCTAGATCCATTTGCAAAACTCACACCGTCACGTCAATTAAATTCAATCTATCTGTATTGATATTCAATCTATTTGGATGCCATGTTTTACTTTTTTCCCCAATTCTAGTCGGCCTCCCATTCTCGGAACCCCTGGGTCGGAAACCTGGGAGCATTGCTGCGGGTACCCATAGCAGCAATGCCCCAGGTTTCGCAACCAGGTTTGGGAGAGCAGGCGCTTTAGCTCATGTGCCCCGCTCTCATATGCCACCTGCATTTATTGCTACAGGCAGCACGTTGGCCCCAAGGCAACGGTTGCAGCCCCACCCCCCGCCAACGGTGTGATCCCTTCAAGGGGATTCGGTAGGGCGAATGGTTGCAACAACGGCTAACATTAAACTAGTTTAAGCCTTCCCAGGCACTGAGTGTTCGCATGCAGCACTGAGCCTTCCCAGGCATTGAGCCTTCCCAGGCTTTTATACAGCACACAACCTTGAAGACGATAAGCAAGTGATAGTCAACGAAGCCTAATATGGCTGGGAAGCCGGGAAGCCTGGGGCTGAGAAGCCTAAATGGGCTGGGAAGCCTAGAGAGAAACATCAAAACATATCTAAACATCGGAAGGCTAAGGACTTTGATGCCAATCAGTCCAGAACAACAAGCTCCCAGCACCTGTCTTCAGCCAGGGCCCCAGAAATTCAATGCAGTGAGTGACCTTAGAGATGATATTTGGGCAATCCATTTGAAGTCTGGTTGATGTATATGTATGGATCCGCCTGGTTTAGCTTGAAACCCCTTACCCTAGTAGTGTCCAGTCCCAGCCTCAACTTCAATCTTGCAAGGCATATTCCAAGCATTTTGCCCGCTGGAAATTGCTTCAGGCCTGGCCGCAGCATGGGGGTTCGATGCCTGTGAATATGCGATATCACTTGCATGCACACGACAACATGCATCACACTAGCAAAGTAAAGCAGCAGCTTTGAAACATTTTAACGCCCCCAGGGTTCACATGCGTCACATGCGTGCAACCTCTTAGTACTGCTGGCCCTTTCGCCCAGCCAAAATTTGAGCGCGAAGCTCACTTTCCAGCCATGCCTTGTTTTGCATCCCGCTGGCTAGCTGACTGGCCCTGACTCACCCTATGTTGTGCCCATTGCTGCATGTAAGAGACACGCAGACGTCGCATATCGCCATCAATGGCCTGAATACAAGCAGCCAGACTGAATATATGTGTGCAAAGACATTGAACACATTATACAGATATATACAGATATACACTAGAGTTATATATGTTTAAAATGAACGAACAAACATCATTAAAATGATCATGTTGTTGTTCTAACCTTGCCTCTCTCATGAGCTCCGCGCTGATCTGCGCCGCGAAATCCGTGATCTCTTTGGGGGGTTGTTCAGGTCTAGCTCTCCCAGCTGCTTCAGCATTCCCTGCTGATCCAGCAGACCTAGACATGCCATCAGCTGCTTGGGGTTGTTTTGGTACGCCCTTGGAGGCCCACTTGGAATGCCATTTGTTACTGTTGGCCCTGTGCTGGTCAATGCGACGTTGCTTCTCCCTGGCCTTGCTTTCAGGGGTCATGTCTGCGTAGCGTACCCGTCTTGCTGGTCGGGCTGCCCCTGGGTTCTCTGCAGGTTCTTGCTGGGGAGGCTGCTCAGTTGCCGGGCTGGCCCTGGTTGGTTTTCTGCAGGTTCTTGCTGGGGAGGCTGCTCAGCGACTTGCCGGGCGTCTGCAGGTTCTTGCTGGGGAGGCTGCTCAGCGACTTGCTGCTCCACTGCAGTCCACATATCATCGATCTTAACCTTGGGTCATGTCAGGCTGAAGTTGAGCTGCAACTGCATCACCTCCATTCTCATCAGGGGGCAATGGCATCAGAAACTCCATCATCTCATCATCATCTAGCTCAGAGGGTCGCAGAAGGGCACGGGTCACCTCACCATCCATTTCTTGGATAGAGCCCGGATTTTTGACATAAAAATGCATTTAATGAATCAACATAACATTTGTGGGGTTCAAGGTTTATTTAGACTCTGTGTTTTTCAAAAGACAGCCTTTACTTGGCTTCATGCATTAAGATTCACAGGCAGGTCAGGGTACAAGCACGGCATCAGTATCGTCAGATCATCATCAGACGCATCATTAATTTTTGAAGCCGGCCGTTTCCTGCCCCGACTTCCCATCCTGAGGTTTGAGCCTTAGCAGCCCTGCAGAAAGAACCTGCTGTGGTGTGGCTTCCCAGCCAAACCAGCTTCCCAGCTGGATAGGTGGACATCGGAGTTTGATGGCACATGGGCGCTACATGGATGAAACAACTTCCCAGTTGCAATACATAAGAGACCTATGTCCCAGTTGCAAAAAGTAAACATGACATGGCATTGTCATTCCGGAGACAGGCTCAGCCAAGGTCCCGACGCCTCGTGTGGAAGTCGCCTCCTTGCGTCCTTGCAAAGACAACGACCGAATTCTATATAAACCTGATTGGGAAGTCATCTTGACCGGGAAGTCATCTTGACTGGGAAGTCAGGCTAGTTGTGACGAGCTTGACAATTGTCTGACTGCCAAGTTCAAGTTGGACGACCAAGTGAAGAAAACACACACCCCACCTGCTGCATCAAAGAGAGGCAGACTGATCACCACCTGTTCCATGGTCAAGGATAACGAGTTTTGCTCTCTTTTTTTGGTGAAACTGCAAAACAAACAACTCAACCCGCCAACCAAGCAGTAAAACAGCCGACTAACGAAGACATCAGCGCGCCTCGCGGTAGTCGCACGCACCAGCCTGGGCAAGCGCAGCAAAACAACAAGTAACTTTTTAACTTTTAGGTTCAAAGACTTGGGATGACAGTGAGTGACAAAAGCTCCAACATCATGACACTGAATGGATGCTGACCTCAACCTTTTTGCCGCTTCCCAGCTCGAGAGTCTGTTCTGTCTGCATCTGCCAGCCTGCTATCCCAGCAGTGGCACCCAAGTGAATGGCCTTTTGCAAGTGAGGCTGATGTTTGGAAAAAGTCAGCCCTAGGCGTCATTTGCCCCAAAATCTCATCGCTCTGAATCTGTGGGCCTTGTACTTCAAAGCCATGTGGCAGGCTAGTATGGGGAGCAATTGAAATCAAAATCCCACTGATGACGACGCATGCCAACAGCCTTCATGATCATTTCACGTCTCATCCCACCCGTTCAGGCTCAAGAGAGATCGAGATGCGCCGCTTTTTGAGCTCCGGCCCGGCCCCATAACAACTGTCAAGCTGTTGCTTTTGACCGAAACATCACTGCTGCCACTCATTCCACTCACCGATGGTGCAGGGCCTCATGACTGTGCATAGAAGCAACGGCCATTCAAATTTCAAAACACCAATCATGAAAAGTAAGCACAAGCCTCATGATATGTAAAAAACAAAAATCAAATGATAGAGTATCCCATGCAACACATGCCAAATCAACTTATAATTCCAAGGTGCTTTTCGGATCGAATCCGTTGCCAACATCCACAGGGACCATGAAGTTCATCGGCTCTTCTGGAAGCTCTCCTGGAATAGCAGCAAACAATCAAATTTAGGTGGTTCAAATACAAACGCTGCTAGTTGCAAAAGGTTCAGTTGTGATGGTCAAAAAAAGGTCATAGAAATGAAATGGTTCACATACAGCTAGTTGTGAAATCCAGGCAGGACGGAAACAAAAATGCAATGGTTCACATCAAGCTGCAAAGGGTTAACCATGAAGGGAACAAGTTGTAATTGTTCGCATGCATTTAAGCTGCCAGAGCCAACGGAAATGAATTAATGCTTCCCAATATGCAGAAATCGAATCCTTCTAGCCACGCAGGCCACGCATTGCCCTCCTGGTCCAGAGGCCACATGTTGCCCACCTCATCCACCAAGTAGATTGCCTCATCAGGCACAGGGGCTCGACCACTTCGGCAAGAGGGCGGAGCTCGCAAGACTCTATCGGTGGCAAAGGCGCCATTGCCATGTCAGCAGCAGAACCACTCATTGTCTTGGGAACTGCGAGTAAAAGCTGACCGTTGTGGGGGGCACAAAATGCTGCAGAGAAGAATTGAATCCAGATGCCAAAATTCAAACAGGCAAGTCAACGCACTGAACCAACTAATTGCACAACTTCAAGCTCTTGGTTTCCCAACAATGTCACAAGGTCATTCAGGGCGATGGTGATGCATTGACCACCTTGGCAAGGGCGTGGAGTTGATCAAACGTTTTTGCATAGACATAATTCTGGACTTGTCCAATAACATGTCAACTGTCGACTGTTTGATGGACGTGACTGCAAAATGTTTTCAAGCACATGATTCTGAAAACAATGGCCCCAGCTGAGGAAAAAACGCAATTCACTGTAACTGAGGATGCTGCCTTGATGGTGAAGATGAAGATGGATTTTCGCCTGTGACAGTGGTTATGTCCACTACAGGCCTTCCCAGGCCGTAGGATTCCCAGCCTCTCGGCCTTCCCAGGCATGGGCTTCCCAGCCCGCTGGCCTTCCCAGGCCCAAGACTTCCCAGTCCAATAGTCGTGGCCTCCCATAGAAAACTGCTATAGGTGCCATGGCCCGAACCTGGCGAATGTACCCCTATAGCTGCCCGAGCAGACAGATTAGCCCTTCCTCCTGCTCTCATACGCAAAACCTGTCACAGGAGCGCGCGTTGGAAAAAAAGACGGGACGTTTATCTAATAACCCTTGGTTTTTCAAACCCCACGTCCGGCCAACCGTGTGATCTCTTCAAGAGATTTGGTAGGGTCAGAGCTGCAAACAAGTCAGTCAAGCAACGGTAATTAAATGAAAGAGCCCTTGGAATTCCATGGCTTTGGAAGAAATCCCTCTACCCATGGATCAATTGATCCATGCTAAAGCACTATGTACAAATGCAGGTCAGTTTCAAGACACTATGTACAAAGCAGGTAAGGTTTCAAGAAATGCAATCTTCCTTGCACAAGGTTAGATTTTTTGCTCGCCCTGACCGCCCCACCCAAGTTTTAATGTAATCTTCGCATCCAGATAGATTGAATAACCATCAAGATAGTTGAATATCCATCCAGATAGATTGAATTTTAACATACATACGTCATGTTCCACAAATTGTTGCCAAAAAACAAGGGTTGCAAACAGGTAAAGCAACTGCAGTCATCTAACCAAAAAACAACTTTTCCATGGCATTCCAACATTCGACTTCAACCGCCCTCAGCGCAAATGGTTTACACCACCAACTACCTGGTAAG
This sequence comes from Cladocopium goreaui, assembly GCA_947184155.2. Lineage (NCBI taxonomy): Eukaryota > Dinophyceae > Suessiales > Symbiodiniaceae > Cladocopium > Cladocopium goreaui. The sequence continues at coordinate 13,835 of CAMXCT020004258.1, read as the reverse complement.
CCGTAAAAGTGCCAATTTTAAACATTGACACTTTTTCCCCACCTGCCAGGTGAGGGTTGTTAGATTTTATGTCAGTTGCCTCCTCCTGCCTCGTCCTCCTCCTCCTCCTCCTCTCCTCCTCTCCTCCTCGTCCTCCTCGTCCTCCTCGTCATCCTTGTCGTCCTTGTCGTCCTCGTCGTCCTCGTCGTCCTCGTCCAACTGCGACCCGCGATCCACAGTGTTCTCTGCCGGACCTCAACCACGACCATCCACGCCCAGTGTTCCCTGCCGGACCTCAACCACGACCAGCCACGCCCAGTGTTCCCTGCCGGACCTCAACCACGACCAGCCACGCCCAGTGTTCCCTGCCGGACCTCATCTGCGAGTATCCATGCCAAGTGTTCCCTGCCGGACCTCATGAGATATGCCAGATAGAATGCCAGAAGATATGCCAGATGGAATGTCAGATAGAATGCCAGAAGATATGCCAGATAAAATGCCATGAGATATGCCAGATAGAATGCCAGAAGGTATGCCAGATAAAATGTCAGATAGAATGACACAAGATATGCCAGATAGAATCCCAGAAGATTTGCCAGATAATATGCCAGATAAGATATGCCAGATAGAATGCCAGAAGATATGCCAGAACATATGCCAGAAGATATGCCAGATAGAATCCCAGAAGATTTGCCAGATAATATGCCAGAAGATATGCCAGAAGATATGCCAGATAGATGCCAGAAGATATGCCAGAAGATATGCCAGAAGATATACCAGAAGATATGCCAGATAGAATGCCAGAAGATATGTCAGAATATATGCCAGAAGATATGCCAGATAGAATGCCAGAAGATATGTCAGATAGAATGCCAGAAGATATGCCAGATAGAATGCCAGAAGATTTGCCAGATAGAATGCCAGAAGATATGTCAGATAGAATGCCAGAAGATTTGCCAGTAAGAAAATGTAAAAATGTCACGGTGGGGATCACACGAAGTAAAGTAATTTGGTAGACAATTGCGCAGACGTTGCATGTTTTCTGTTTTTTTCGTTTTTGGGGTATATGTCATGTGCGTGTTAAACTTGCATGCTGTCCGTACCAGCAATCGAACCTGATTGGGTTCAATAAATGGCCAATGGGACTCTTGTTGCTTGCAGCAATTGGTTTTTAGAAGCCAAACCCTGTCCAAAACAAGGGCGGGAAATTGCGTCGCAATGACGGAAAGCCGCACAGAACATAGTGGAAATTCGGAAAACTGTGAATTCACATTGATCAACTGATGCATTTTTTCGTTCGGTTGAAATTTTCTGCCCAAGCAAAACCCTCAAAACCTATATTTTCCGTTTTTCCCCAAACAGTGTACAGTTAGGAGTTCTTAATGCTTTCTTAAGGTGCAAACCCTGGTGTTGGATGGTGTGTCCGCCTTCCCGAGGGTCTTGTCTCCCCCTGTCTCCCCCTGTCTCCCCTTGTCTCCCATTGTCTCCCTTCTTGCTTCCCTTTGTTGGATGGTGTGTCCGCCTTCCTGAGGATCTTGCTTCCCCTTGTCTCCCATTGTCTCCCTTCTTGTTTCCATTTGTTGGATGGTATGTCCGCCTTCCCGAGGGTCTTGTCCCCCCTTGTCTCTTATTGTCTCCCTTCTTGCTTCCCTTTGTTGGATGGTGCGTCCGCCTTACCGAGGGTCTTGCCTCCCCTTGTCTCCCATTGTCTACCTTCTTGTTTCCCTTTGATGGATGGTGTCTCCGCCTTCCCGGGGATCTTGTCTACCCTTGTCTCCCATTGTAAACACCTTCTGGTTTCCTTTTGTTGGATGGTGTGTCCGCCTTCCATTGTCTCCCATTGTTCCCCTTCTTGTTTCCCTTTGTTGGATGGTGTGTCCGCCTTCCCGAGGGTCTTGTCTCCCATTGTCTCCCTTCTTGCTTCCCTTTGTTGGATGGTGTGTCCCCCTTCCCGAGGGTCTTGCTTCCCCTTGTCTCCAATCGTCTCCCTTCTTGTTTCCTTCCCTTTGTTGAATCGTGTCCCCCCCTTTCCAAGGGTCTTGCCTCCCCTTGTCTCCCATTGTCTCCCTTCTTGTTTCCCTTTGTTGGATGGTGCGCCCGCCTTCCCGAGGGTCTTGTCTCCCCTTGTCTCCCATTGTATACCCCTTGTGGTTTCCCTTTGTTGGATGGTGTGTCCGCCTTCCCGCGGGATTTCTCTCCCCTTGTCTCCCTTCTTGTCTCCCTTTGTTGGATGGTGTGTCCGCCTTCCCGAAGGTCTTGTCTCCCCTTGTCTCCAATTGTCCCCCTTCTTGCTTCCCTTTGTTGCATGGTGTGTCCGCCTTCCCGAGGGTCTTGCCTCCCCTTGTCTCCCATTGTCTCCCTTCTTGATTCCCTTTGTTGGATGGTGTGTCCGCCTTCCCGAAGGTCTTGTCTCCCCTTGTCTTCCATTGTATACCCCTTCTTGCTTCCCTTTGTTGGATGGTGTGTCCGCCTTCCCGCGGGATTTGTCTCCCCTTGTCTCCCTTCTTGCTTCCCTTTGTTGGATGGTGTGTCCGTCTTCGCGAGGTCTTGTCTCCATTGTCTTCCTTCTCGTTTCCCTTTGTTGGATGGTGTGTCCGCCTTCCCAAGGCCTTGTCTGGCTTGTCTTCCAGCTTGTCCCCCTTCTTGCTCGTCTCCCAGCTTGTCTCCCATCTTGTCTCCAAGCTTGTCCTCCCTCTTGTCTCCCAGCTTGTCTCCCAGCTTGTCTCCCTTTGTTGGATGGTGTGTCTGTCTTCCCGAGGCCTTGTCTCCCAGCTTGTCTGCCATCTTGTCGTCCAGCTCGTCTCCCAGCTCGTCTTCCTTCTTGATCTTCTTGTTTCCCTTGGTTGAATGGTGTGTCCGCCTTCCTGACCCTTCTCAGCTTGTCTTCCTTCTGGTTTCCCTTTGTTGGATGGTGTGTCCACCTTCCCGAAACCTTGTCTCCCTTGCCTCCCAGCTTGTCTTCCTTCTTGTTTCCCTTTGCTTCTCGATACCCAGTGTTGCGACAAAGCTAGCGAAACCGAAAAACAATAAACATGAAGTGGCCGGCACTTACTGCAAACATTATCACGATTCCTGCCGCTGCCATTTCATGTGTTTGACCTGTTCCTCAAAGCATTTTTCCACTCACTGTTTGGGGCTAACGGTGGTGTAATTTATCGGTGCTTGTGGGGTCAACATGGGCTACCCACCACAACATTGAAAACCAAAATTACATGTTTCCTGGTGTATGGAAAAAACGTTTCTTGATTGAAAACCAGCCCATGCCTAACATTTTGCAAAGTTTGGTTTTCAAGGATGTCTTGACCATGCTTCTCCTTGTGCAAGCCCCATAACCCGGCCTCTCTTGAATCAAATAGCGTCGCTGTCTTAGCTCCCTGCCAAGACAGGATTCTGGGCACGTGGGGCGCATATGCAAAACAAGACGGGCAACATATAGATTCAATGCGCGATGAACCAGCTGTATAGCGCAAAAATGCATGACATAAAAATAAATTTAAACGCAAAAGCCAGCGGCATGAAAAATGTCTAAGCTGCAGAAAGAGCACCGATGCAAGGCCCTGCCAGACTGCACGAAGGGAGTGCAAAATGCGAGTGGGGACACTTGACGCGCCCCACCTCTCTTTATATTCCTACTCAAACTCTAAAAGCTTGCGTTAGAATTTATGTTTGCAGCACTGTTGTGCCAAGCGTTCAGCGCACAAGGCTGTTGGAACGATGCTGGCGTCTTTTTGCCCGAGCCCTCTCTAGCAGCCAGAGCCCTTTTCTCCTTGACTGATGTTCTTGTCGTGGGCGAGCCATTGTCAACCCTTCCGCTTTCCAAACGCTACATGAATGCTGCAGTTTCCAAGCCTTGTTC